>CM051501.1:20176401-20190966 GCA_028031935.1 Paedocypris micromegethes | reverse complement strand
ACACACACACACACACACACACACACACACACACACACACACACACACACACACACACACACACACACACACACACACTTAAATATATTTGTTTTATTGGCAACATATGAATACATAGGTCAATGTTGACAAGCATGATTTATTCTTAACTCTAATGTGTTGTTTTGTATTTTAAATGTTGTCAAAATTTCAGAGTGCAAAAAGGACATATTTATATATGAAAATTGCTGTAAGCCACATCAGATTTAATGATTAATATTAAATCTACATTTAATATTTCCTGTTTCTGGTTATTAAACTACATTTGCTACCAATGTATTGTTTTGTTTTATAATCTAAGCTTGTATTTGAAATAGTTCAATCTGACACCTTAAATATGTGTATTTTTGTAGTGGTATTATAATTTATTTTCATCTTGCTCTAATAGTGACCATGGTTTTTGTTTTAAAAACATTTCACAGTTCAACGCAATCTACTCATTTTAACTCAAATTTCCAGAGAATCAGATACGTATTGAGATTTCTGTTGAAGATCAAGTTCATGACCGTAGCAAGATGCATTTCCACTAACATGCCACTCCTATACTTGTCGAGGGGATTTGTTGAGCTGAAATGCTGAAAGAAGCATCACGATTTTATCCACCATAGCCACTTTTATCTGGAGACCATTACTCACTTGGATGACAGCAAATCAATTGAAAGCAGTTTTAGAGCTATGCATAAGAAAAGTTTTTCCAACAAGCTAATTAGAAATGAAAAATGTGTTAGTCTATGGCTTCAACATTTAATTACATTTCCTGCTCTTTTAATCTTTGTCTTCTTTCCACATGGCAACTTATACATTTCAGTCTCTTTTTGCCTTGGGCATGGTAGGAGCTAACTTTCACTCGCATTTGGTAACGTACCATGGGAAAAGTGGCTCTTCATTATCATTGCCATTATCACGTTTTTAGTTCCTTCATTTGCATTGCTCTTGCCAGCACTCCAGGATCTTTTGAATCCTCCACTATTAATAACATATACATTTAGACTCATTTGAATTCCAAGAAAACGCACGAACCTGTTTTAATTTCGTTTGTATTTTTACTAACTTTTCCAACATTAGATCAGTGACAAAGTATAATGAAAACTTACTACATCTACCGGTAAATACTAGTATTACTTAATACATCGCAGCGTAAGCGTCCTTATTTCTGGTCCTTCAGCGTGGGCTTCTTTAATAAATGGATCACACGATGGATTCAGAACGACTTGTTCATTTCCACCCAACGCGCTGCATTCACAGTCCGCTTTTCCGGAAGACTCGCACCTGACTCTCGTTATTTCTCGTTACTCCAAGTTCGCCTTAAAGGGACAGGGACTTTTTTCCCACAATTATTTTAAATTAATATCTCAAGTTAAATAATATAATGCCAATCACAAATTAAACAGTAACATAAATCAACAATAACTTAAAATAGATTTATACTAAATTAAATAAAATGTATATGAACTTAAATAAACAGGGTTACAATTATATCAGGGCGGCACGGTGGCGCAGTGGTTAGCGCTGTCGCCTCACAGCAAGATGGTTCCGTTTGACACTTGAGGTGTGAGTTCAAGGCCGGCCGGGGCCGTTCTGTGTGGAGTTTGCATGTTCTCCCCGTGCTTGCGTGGGTTTCCTCCGGGTTCTCCGGTTTCCTCCCACAGTCCAAAAACATGCGCTTCAGGCTAATTGGAATTGGAAAATTGACCACATAGGTATGAGTGAGTGTGTGAATGTATTTGTCTGTGTGTCCCGCTCTGCGAATGGTTGGCCACCAATCCAGAGTGTGTATCCTGCCTCCGGCCCTAAGACGCTGAGATAGGCGCCAGCTCCCCGTGACCCTGTAAAGGATGAAGCGGTAGAAGATGACTGACAATTATATCAGTGACAAAGCATGATGAAAACCTACGCCATTTACCGGCAACTACTAGTATTACTTAAAACATCGCACTATGTTTTAAAGCACTATAATGTCGAAAGCGTCCCACTACAATGACAAAAGCATGCTGCGGCACCAACGCAAAATGCAGTGTGAGTACCCGGCCAGCGGGGGAGTAGGGAGGGGGGACAATCGTACTGAAGCACGGACCGCCCAGTGTGAGTACACCCTAAGACTGTTTATCTAAATAAATGTTTATCTAATTTTTTTTAATAGTTAATCCTCCACTATTTTTTTCTGAAATAAAAATAATAATAAAACAAGCGTTAACTGCAAATACTTTTCAATATACTTTTAGTTTATTCAATTCAATTACTTTTAGTTTATTTTTGCCCCACAAATTTGCTTCAAGGTATGACAGCTCCCTGTGGCACAGAAATGGAGTAAGTGGCAGAAATGTATTTATTTTTCTAATTAAAAACATTATTGTGCAAACACTGTGGATTTATGTAAGTAAATGGCACATTATATTGCATTTCACCGATGATGAATATGATGTGCCTTGCAATTTTGTAAGTATGTTGTGTAGTTTGCATATTGAACCATGTACATATACGTATAGTGTATATGCCTCTGATCTTTAGTGAACTGTAAGTTTGCCATATTTTTAATGGTGTTTGATCTTTTTCAAAGGACTAAATAAATTTTATGGGTTTAAATTTTTTTTCGCTTGACTGTAAAATGCACTACCTGATTTTTTTTTTGTTGAAGGTGAAGCAGCGTGATTGTTTTTATCTCTTGATTGCATCCAATTTTTGTCATTTTGAAAGGGTGAATCAAAGAAAGCTTGTACCCCAATATTAATGCCCATTATGAATCACCCAGGGGCAAAACTGGAAGTGATTAATTAAAATGAAACACAATTACTGCAGTCGAAATTTATTTTGGATTAGATGGTGATAATTACACACAGAGTGAACCAGAAAAATAATTGGCTTTCTCTTGTCATTGTTCTCTATAACGTCATTGTGCTGTAATTGTGAAAAGAAATTCCAGCAAAGTTACTGCAGTTGTGGGCTAGTAATAGAGCGTTGGACCTGTGGCCAAAAGGTAGCAAGTTTGAATCATGGCTTTTCTTTCCTGGAAAATCTTTTCTATTTTTTACTCATGACTGTCCAGTAATGGATTTTGTGTAGTATATATATATATATATATATATACACTAAATTTTTATTTTAAGGTTTGACTTGACCCTAATTAAATTACGTAAATTTTAAAGCATTATATAATTGTGAAGAACATTAAATAATAAGAAGAACAATTATATGTCGTTCTATATCATGAAATAGCGTGATTCAATTGTGTAATTTTTGTAATAATGTCGTAGCAATTTTTTTTATATGCTTAATCATCAATACCCCTTAATCGTGTTTTTACATTTTTTGCAGCGAGGCTGAGTAATTAACATGTTGTGTTGTTGAATCTTTGCTGACATGGTTGGAAATGCCTGTAATCTCTTTAACCAACTAAAAGCTCTGTACAATGAAAGCAGCAATATCTTTCGCTTTAGAACCCTGTAACAAGAGAGCTTAAGATTTAGTCAACACCTTCGATTTGTGACTGACAATTACAATGACAAAGTAATTGCTTTTCTGTCTGATTTGAAAAGAAGAATAATGGCCAGATATGGAGTCAATATGATGCCCAATATTACCATATTATGGCTTTTTTAATTAATGATTGTAAAATGAAATAATGATGAATATTGTAAATATTGAGATATAAAAAATGTTTTCTCCTATCAACTTATGTTTCTTTTTCAGTTTTCTCTAATGAAAGAACTGATTATTGAAAACATCCTTTACAATGCCAGTCAAATGAATCTTCTTGCTGTAGTTTACTCACACTTCAAATCGTTTAGATTTACTGAAAGAAGATTCCATCACCAATTCACAAGCAGGTAATCATGAAGAAAATGTTGCAAATTGTGATAGTATTTATAGACATTTAGCAGCTGGTGTTCGTTGACAGTCTGAGGAAAAAATAGAAAGACAAGCAGGTACGAGATCATAGCAATTAGCAAAGTACAATATGTTTTTGTTTACACATTGTAAATATTTTTAGTACCACATAGTGTCACACAAAATAAAACAACAGAGTAGTTGGATGATAATTGCCAATGCTGGTCTGAAAGCTGTTGTAAGAGAATTTCAGACTCTATTTTCATTTTTACTGTATATTAAAATGGTTGTACAAAATATTTTAGGAGAGCAAATAGTTTGAGTCGGACCGTTTAGCTCCAGTCAAATGATTCCTCTAGTATCACACGATCATTTCAGTGGAGCTTAAAATGAGCCACTTATGACTGGAGGCTTTGAGAAGGAAACCACCTGCATAGCAGCACAGGTCTGGAATCCCGTACGGATTTTAGAACCGTATGTTACCAAGATAGATTATGAAATATCTGAAATATTTGTGTAGCTCTGTTTTATCCGTGTGCTTTTCTTCTGACCTGCCGTTCAGTATTAACTGATGTTTTTGTTTGATATTTATTTTTAAACACACCTTCCATAAAGGTCTGTTTCAAAATAGCTGATGATAGTGTGAAAAAACGCCATTCCATATATATATGCAATCCTTGCATATGAAATATTAAAATGAAATATTGTAATTCTGGTCCATGAATAGTTTATATCTGTCATACCACTCTTTCTTTTTCTTTTGTTTTAAAGTTGTTGAGGTTTTGCTCTATAAATTGCTCTATAAATCTCATGATTTTTATTTATCTTTATGTATACTTTTTTAGTATAAAAAAATTTAGGTTTTTTTCTTCCACTTCAATGTTTACAAAAAGTACAATTTATAAAACATTGCATCTAGAAAATAAAAGCATTTTATAATGTTTTTAATCTAAAATAATAGATTTAAAGCAATATATAACATTTTGGCATAAAAAAATATAAACAGTATTTTTTGCTATGTTTTGAACAAGCCTCATTCCGTTTAGAAAGATGTAGCTAAGTATATTTAAGACAAATAGACTGGTAGTAAAAGCCTTGAGTTGCTAAGATATTTGCCAGCTCCCTGTGGATGGATAGAAATATTCTCTCTCTCTCTCTCTCTCTCTCTCTCTCTCTCTCTCTCTCTCTCTCTCTCTCTCTCTATAAAATAAAAATAAATGGTGTTCCAACACCACATGAATTATTATTAAGCTTGAATAATTTCCTAGTTTCTTGAAATTCTTGATTGTTTTCCACTGTCTGGCTCTATAGGCACTTGGGAGTTTTCCAAATCATTATTGCAACAGCAGTTCCCAGGCCGGGTTCAATGCAGAAAAGCAATTTATTTTAAACCACTTGTTTAATTTAAAAATAACAGATAAATCCTTTAACAAATATGCATTTACACATACAAATTGTAGAATAGAAAGGAAATGAAGCTTTTTCAATACCTCTCTGGTGGGTGCTCTTTCTTTCTTCTATTTCTTTTCTTTAATAATTCAAACAAATCGCATCTCTTTAAGGTTCTAAGGAGATGTGCTCTCATTCAGTGTATGTTCTCTTTTCTACGACCAATAGGAAATCAATAGCATAACCATGACCTGACACTACAACAGAAAAGCTTAGCTTTTTATTGAATTGGAATTCAATTGTCTTATGTTGTGAAAGGGTTGAGATTTATTGTAGTAGAGTGGTGTGGATGGGTTAAACCGAGTTTATGCCGTGGGATGCAAGCGGCTTCTCCAACATCAAGCTGCTTCCAAGTCTATTACACGGAAAACATCTGTGTAATGGTCTGGGAAGTAACTGCACCGCACGAAACTCATCTGAAACTCGCACGCGTGTGTGTGTGTGTGTATGTGAAGGTGAGTAGCGGAGTAACGAGAGGAGCAATGGAGCACCGTCAAACACTTGTTCATTTGGCTTTCATATGCTCGGCTGCTTTTCTTCCAGTTGAACCCATTTGAAAATGAGCATGTTTCTTATCTGCAATACTAAAGTGAGTACGTTTTGTAATGATGACCACAAAGGACATATCAGAATTGTGCTCTGATTGGTGCAAAAGCTCACTAAATAAAACACTTTATATGGTCTAAATTAGGACAAATAAAAAAGGGTTAAAAGTTAACAAGATGATTTAACAACAAGAAAAGCGTTGCTATAGCTTTAAATAGACAAACAAAAACACAGATGGACAGAAGGGATATTCGAGAGATTTGGTTATGTTGTGCTTGTAAAAAATGTTTCAAATCTCAAGTTCATCTCGTCAAAGTGGTTTTTGACACTCTCGTCAAAAATAAAAGTGTTGCGTTTATATTTTTATTCAGTGGAATTAACCAGGAAGATTAAAAGGAGGGGAAAGAAATGACTAAGCAATGTAAAAATAGACATTGTCAAACAAAGCAGTCCAGACTCTTATTTTGGGCCTTTAGTTGTGGTCTGTCTGAGTTAATGTTTCTTAAAACGTATGTTTATAAAGAACACCTGAAAATGGAGAAATGCAGTAAACACATGAAGTTCAGTGAAGTCACGTCACTGTAGCACTGCCATATTAACTTTACACGGGTATAAACTTACCAGATCAGTGTTACAAGGAATCAAAGCTAATATTCCAACTTCAGAGGCAAAACTCTTACAAACATAAATAAAAACTCTAAACTGCCAATATTCTGGCAATCCTCATTCTCCTCTCAATCCTGAAAAACAGTTTAACTGTTCTGCTTCGGTTCTAGCAAAGTTTCTACAGCCATTGAAACAAACAAACTCGGAAGGAGCCCTGACCGGATGTCGCTTGCAGCCGATTGTTTGAAGTGATTTAATAGGCATTCACAGACAAAATGAACGTGTGATTCAGATATTAACAGGCCGTAAGAGAAGGCCTTGAAGACTTCCACTTGTATAGGGATCCTAATCCGCACAGAAAACAATAGTTACTTTCTATTTTTCAGGCCCGAGTGTTTTACAAGTTTTCTCGTTGCAAAAGAAAAAACCTTAACTGTGACTATGAATATTATACGCATTATTGCTTGTTTTCTATATTAGTGCATTGAATCTCAGTGTAAATAGCCTGTAGATGTTGCTCCGGTAAAATAAAAAAAGCACTGCTTGTTTAAAAGCAAGCATTGATCTTTTTAAGAACGGAAATTGAGCACGGCCTGGTCTGATAACCTCAACTCACAGGCTTAATCGTTTTTTTTTGTGTTAGATATAAGGTCTGACTTTTGCATATGTGTTTCGAACTCTAAGCTGTTGTTTGGGATGGAAGCCTTTCCAGCTGCACTGCATGCAAACAATGGATTATGTCTAAAGTGAGCATTTAACCAGGAGATTTTTGATGTGTCATGCTGTTTTATAATGGACTGATTTGCTTTTTTTGTTATGCTGTTGTTGGCTATTGTGAAAGCAAATGAGTATACATGGCAGGAGAGTGTAGCTTATATGGGAACAAGGAAGCTTAAATGTGCACTAGATGTACCAAATTAAGCTGGCATATAGGAAAATGCATTTAAATAAAATTTTGCCTCTTGACTGTTTAAAATTTGATTGCTGTAGATCACAGACTCAAACCATTTCCCATAATCCCCTGTGCATCCTTGTATTTCAACTGTGTGCCCATTTTAGTTCTTGTATTTAGTATCTATCGCTGATGTTTTGTTTATTGTTACAGTGGTTGTAGTATTGTTTGTTTCTGAATTAAATCTGAATATATGTTTCAACATTCTAAATATTTGACAAAATTCAGCTCACAAATGGGTTGCATTCTTCAAAAATGGACAAAACTCGAAAGCAAATGTGAATTTGAGATCAAATTTACTTTGCCGAGATCAATTCATGAGATTAATTTGAGAGCGCTCATCCTGCCAATCAGCATCAGTGGGTGGACCAAATACAGTATGTCTGTGGACTGAGGCGCACAAATTGTCTAACGGACAGGTTTTAAAAAAATTGAATAAGTAATTATTCATACCTTTGGCTGACCTTAAACTCATTGTCCAATTTTTTGTGTGACGTCCCGCCCACTGACTCTGGCCTCTGACATAATTTTACTTGATGCTGACTGTTTTATTTCTATTTGGTGTGCAAGTGGTTTGTTGATGCCGTGTTTCACCGGTTGAAGGGCCTACATTATACAAGTTTCCAAGACTTGGAGAATATTAAACAGCGTTTTGTCATTTATCTTCTGAGTTTTCCACTAAGAGTTTTAGATCTCCTAGAGAAGTCTGAAAGGTGTTACCTCTTATCTACCTTTCATCTTGGTTTTGTTATTGTGTGTCCTCTAAAGTAGTTCCACCAGCGTGCTGTGAAGAATAAGTGATCCATCAAAACAAACATCCATATTTATCTCAGTTAATGAGATACCAATGACTCATGCAGGACACCGAAGAGGAAGTCATGGAGCCAGATTAGAGCTAAAGCAAATAGCATGGCACCGAATGGCTGTTGTTTCATTCAATCATTGCACAAATCGTCCTGTAATTGCTATTAGTTGGTTGTATATCTTCACTGAAGAATGCGAGACACACTTAAAATTTGCATTTAATCAATTTCTAAGCACTTTTATCGAAATGACGATCATTAGGACGTATATAATCATCTCCACGCTGAATACTCGTCTCATTGATTGATTATTATTAGAGAATAAAATGGAACAAAATGTGTCTCGTTGGTAAAATGCAGGAGAACTTTATTATTCCGTCTCCATCTATGGCCAGATACTCTCTCTTGTCAATTTAAATGCATAGGCTGGTGCTTCTGTAAATGCAGCACTTTTTATCAAGTGTCGTTTATTTTACTCTGTATTCAGTAGTGAAATAATCAGCTTCCTTGGCATAAAAAAAGCCTATGAATGCATTTTGTTCAGCATTCACATAGCGAGAAAGAAGATACTGTCAAAAACAGAATTATATAAAGTTGTGTGTAATTTGCAGGTTTTAAGCATAATGTATGATTAATAATTGCGTATGTTGATGTTTTTCGTGAGAGTTCATTTTTTAAGGCCTCGAAAGATCAACATTACACATTTAACATTGATCACAACTGAAAAATGTACAATGCTTCTATTTGGTCATTTTTGGATCGTGTTTTTTATAAAACATGGATGACATGTGAAATATGAGCAAAAAACAGACTCAAAAATATGTTTGGATAAAACGGCATAACTCGACCTGATGACTTCAAACGGTCGCTGCTGGTCTGTCAAACGAACGCGCTGTTTGAAGTGTGAAGTCTGCTCGCACCAGTCATGGAATCAATAGCGTTTCTTTCCGTCAGTAATGTCTATGACGACTGGCTTTTGACAGTTGCACCGAAATCTAGCGTCATGCTTGTTATTCGCATATCGTGTAATGTCAGTCATTGCAATTTTCCGGCATATTTTTTAATCAAAGTCAGATGCGTCTTGTTGCGATTTTATTTCTGTCAATCTTGTAAGTGGACTTGCGTTCAAAGATCGTGTCTGAAAATGAAACGTTTGTCATAACTCATGTCAGCCATAATTTTCAGGTCCTTTTAGAAAAAATGTTCATGGACACCATTGGCATCAAAGTGCCGTTTCTGTGCGAAATTTGCATGTTCTACCTGTGCATATGTGTTTCCTCCAGGTCTCCAGTTCCACTGTCCAAAGAATTGGGTTTGAATAATGCCCATACTGTAGGTATGAGTGGGAGTGGGAGTTAGTGTGACCCCCTCTGTGATTGGTTTTCCACCAATGTACCATGGGTTTTTAAAAAATATCTGAAAAAGTATCCAAAAATGTATTTGACACTTTTTTCATTACACCTTTTCTCCGAGAACCGACGAAAAGTTTTTAGGTACTAGAAAGCAATGTAGGATTTCACTATAAGCACTAAAGCAGTATTCTGGTGTGGCTTTAGCTAAGACAGTGAGTAATGGTGACAATCTAAAACATTGAGAATGGTTCTTTAATATGCACCGTGTCAATGGGGCTTATATCACAGAAGGACTGAGTGTTGCCTATGATTGATATTCAATAATTATGTTTTTGTCGACTAAGTCCTTGGGCAGAGGCCAGTCTCATTACCTTCATTTACCAGCCACAATGATCTCAATCATTTTAATCTCAACGATGCCCTCGGCAGCTTCCGAGTCGTCGTTCTGTTGGCTGTAAGCATCGCAGTATAAGGCTGTCTGCATACTAACACTTTTGGTTTCCTTCCATTGCAGAGTTTTAGAAAAATAGTTTCGTGCAATAATATTTGGAGGGATTTGGAAGCATGTCATGCACATTTGATTTTTTCGAAGGTTGAAGTGATTTTTTAATTTGGAACAGACAACTTGACGTTACATGTTTCTACCATCAAATGTTATTTTATGTGTTTATTTTTATTGATTAGATGCATACATTTCAAATAAAAAAATGTTTGTCTAAACAAAATACATTTTTATTTGTATTTTTATTATTTACAAATAATTATGCGTTTATATGCATCTTTTCCCTGGGACTCACAGTCTTGTGTTGCAAACCAAGCTGTTTAAATGCCGAGCATATTTTCAATATGGTCCGTTGTGGTCATTATGACAAACGCACTTTACTTTCTTTTCTTTTCTTTTTGTTTCATTTTACATACCGGTACTTTAATTTTTACTTTATATGGAACACTTCAGAGCGACTCAGCGTTTTACGTTGCACACTTTTTACAAGGTTTGGTATTTCAGAAATGTTTGAGTTTTTTGCTGCCAGTTTACTTTTGTGTATGAACTCATTCCACGCTCCATCAACCTGTCTGTCATAGAGATGACACGAACATTTTGATGCAAACCCTCAAGAGGCAGAATGTAATCATACCCACGATGTGGAAAACACTCCGAGCATCTTCTGCCCAACAGATAATTGGACTGGCATTGCTCATTTCAAATTAATCAATAACACTGTTTTCTTGTGCTTTTCTTGATTCAGCACACCGTGTGCGATACCTGTGACATCAGCTGTGAGGGAGAAACACTGTTTCTGCACAGCAATTTGGCTAAAGGATGAAACAATGATGTATTAACAACTAACATATTCACAAAGTTTACGTGATGGTGGTACTCCACAAATAATGTCTGTACAATTATAAACATAGCAATATCATTATAATAATATGTATACTTAGTTAAACAAATTTTAGTTTTTTTTAATGTGTTTTTATCTTATTTTTGGGTTACTAATTAAAGTTTTATATTAATAATTAATAATTTGTAAAAGTATTGGTTTAACATTTGTTGTCTGACAGTGGATCAAATATTTTAACCACTAAGTTCCGATTCTGATTTATTTCAGATCAGATTTTTTTTATATATTCTGAGCAATCTGGCAATGACTTTGTAATAAAATCTATACGCCCAGGTTCATAAAGAATCAATAAGTACATGTTAACAAGCTCATTATTTTCATTGTGACAGACAAACTTTTCCAAGTGTGTGCTTTTTTGTTTTGTCAATGCTAGTCACATCGGTTAGCAGCCCGTGCTCACACATGCTTGAACTCTTCTCGCCGCACACACATAGTCTCAGTCATGTCAGAAAGCATTACAGTCAGTCTTCTAGTCATCAGGGTTTCAGTGGACTGCTACTCAAAAATGCTTTGAATCAATTATTGCAAACAGACTCAAAGACCTTTTATCCTTTCTAACGACACCTACAATGTTCAAGAACCCTCCGTGCCTTTCGACACACACCACAACCTTGATCTGTACTTGTTGTAGATGTATTTATCATATCAGCATCCGCTCTTATGAAAGAGATAGGGTCAAAGTGGGTCGAAATTCTGCCTGTTGTCAGTCGCTCCATAAAGCGTTACGAATTTTATGATCCAAAACAATAGACCTTTGAAAATGAATATAGCACAGATTCAGCGATTCAAAAGGGTACGTGAGTTGAGATGTTGCCTGACAGCTAGAAAATCTCAGTTAGAGAGTGAAGCTTTGTTGTATGTTGTTTGAGTGGGTTTACAATGGATTGGGCAAGCAACAAGCGTGACACGTGATGTGTGCCCACCTTCCACACACATGATTTGTGTGGTCACCCTGAAACAAGAGCTTGAAACACTCGACCAGACGGGTAGTAGTCCGACAGACTTTGACCGGCCAGTGTCTCATGCTTCTAGAATGTCATGGCTGAGCGCTTGATATTTGACCATAACATATATCCAAGTAATGCAAAAATGTGTTCAGAAGAGTTGGAGTTTGTGAGAGTTAGTGACAGTATGAATTTGTGTCCCTTTCTGTGATTGGTTGGCTGCTCTAGGGTGTTATTGGTAGAGTGTTGCTGTGTTTTGATCCAGAAATGAAAAAAGTGGTTTAAATAATGGATGGATATACTGTATATCTTTACACACACACACACACACACACACACACACACACACATTTATAAAGTTTACTCAGTTCTCCGTAGGATCTGTTACAATTTCTCATTTTATGACACACAAGAGACAAAAACAGAAGAAACAATGCACTGTGGTTTATAATAATGTATGAAACATTATATGATAATTATGTACAAAAGACAAGTGATACTTCTTGATAGTGAACGAGGCAGGGAATTGTCCTGCTTTGCTGTGTCAGCCTTTCTAAAATGTCAAGTAACAGATAGCCTTACAGTACACTGATATAAAGGATGGACTGTATGAGCCTCCCAAATATAGTTGTAAATTTGTCTTATGCTCCTTCAGTTGTACTTGAGAGTTACAACCCAAGACTCTCGACTCGTGTTAAGGGCAAATAAGAATTAATGAGCCTGTTTACTGAAAGGTCACGCAAAGGGAGTCTATATAGTCACAATTAGCTTGGTTGCTGTGACGCATCTAGTTGGTGCAGCTTTGAAGTAGGGAAAGTCAAGAGTTACTGATGAGTGCGACCGAACGGTAGAGGTGAGACTATTTTGGTCATTTATTTGACTAACAATTGCATTTATTCTGAAGAAAACACAGTGCAGGAAATGAAATACTCGCCTGGGTAACTTTCAACGCCATGTAAGATTTAAGAGAACGTCCAGACTTTTTGTTCAGCAATATATCTAGACATGGTCAGATAAAGTCAAAGTGTGATGTATAAATAAAGTTTTTTCCCCTTAATAATTACACACACATTTGTGTTTGTGTGTGTGTGTGTGTGTGTGTGTGTGTGTGTGTGTGTGTGATAAATTTACATCTATCCTCCGCTTCTGGTCATTTGTATCTTTATCACTAAACATTGTGTCACAACATCTTTTAGCACAAATCTCTAACATGTATAAAAAAAAAAGTTTGGTAAAGCACAGAACTGTGCAGACACTTATTGTTATATAAGTGTCTGTGTAATTTCACAATGTGACACTAAATTATGGTATTTTTCTAACTTTAAAGTGAAAAAAGAATGCATACATTTATCTGTGATAAAAGGCTCAAATTAGAAACCTGAAAATTCTTTTTCTAGTATTTTGAGTTAGAGTTATAGTTTATAAGTAGGAAAAAATGTGGTGCATTCATTAAAATGAAAGATTTGTCAACAAAACAAAAGCAGGATGTTTTAACAGTCAACCCCCTGCCTTGACTTAATAATTAACATCCTTATGTTTTAAAAGTTTCTAGTAGCTTGCAGTTCTCCTGTGTGTTCATGAAGTGTGGTTAGAAACTGGAGACTCAGAGGAAACCCATGCACGCACAATAAGAACATGCAAACTTCATGCAGAAAGGGCTCAAACTCAAATTGTTCTTGCTTTCTTGGGAACATCTTTGTCAATTGCGCCATAATGCCGCCTCACAATATCAAGGTTTGGTTTCAATGTTTCAATATGAATTACAGTATTTAAATCTCATGCTTACAAACTTGTGCACGCATTGAATCGATTATTGTATCTTCACGCTAGCCTTTTTTTCTCAGGATCAGGCATGAATTTATCCATTGAGCAAAAAGATGCTTTCTCTGCCTGTAGCGATCATGATCCTTCAAGCTTTAAAGGAACATTAGATTTGATATAGCATATGATTTTATACTGTATTTCCAGGCCATTTCATAGTGTTTTGTCTCAAACAGATTAAATGGTTCAGTAATCCATTGAAAATCTTGTATGTCTGTCACTGTTCTTAAAATTGTATCTGTTCTTCTGGGAAATGTTAAAATGAAGTACAAAAACAGTTGCATGTGCACGCAAAATTTGTGTAGCATTTGTGTGTTTGGGTTTATTTTTATTTAAGAGCTGCACTTTTATTGGCCACTGAAAATCTTTCGCATCATTAACATACATGTTTCTTTCTTGTAAATTGGGTTTTTAAAGGTTTTTCAATAAAAACTGAGTATATGAACAAATTTATTGGTGGTCATGCTATCACAAACCTGGCTTCACTGCATTTTTCCTGGGTCTTTTCAAGCATCGGCCATTCAATTCATCACGTCCAGTTTGGCTGAAGCATGATTGATAGGGTTGCGGAGGACTTTGACTTCGTGTGGCACATTTTTCAACAAATATTTTCTTGAACAGATGTAGTAAAAAATCACTTTGTTTTGAGAAAACAATTTTTTTTTTATTGGTGAGGATAAAGATATTTAATTATTTTATATTATTATTCACATATATCATTCATATATATCATCGTCAGTATTTGTAGATGTTCATTTAAAAAAAACATATTTAGACATAAAAAGTGATGACTCATAAAACCACTGAAACCATCAAAATCGAACA
>CM051501.1:20125249-20176380 GCA_028031935.1 Paedocypris micromegethes | reverse complement strand
GCGCCACCACGTAATTTCTATATTCTGTTGACTTTGTTTACGTAACAGCTAACTACCAAATGTTCCAGTTTGATTAAAAAGCTCATAAATCATCCATAATCGGTGCGATTGGTCTCACTCACTCGGTTCCCCTGCCGAGAACTCTGAAAATGTGGGTTTGGCTTGTGTAAATGAATGTAATACAAGCGCGAGCATCACACGAGCTTCAGTGTTCCTCACCTGAACCTCAGCGACAAACTAAAAGAAACTGACGAGAAGAAAATAATGTAATTGTGTGATTTATTTTTCCCAAGACTTTGATAAATCAATTCTCGGGCGTTTGGTGATGGTCTCGTTCCCTTGGGCGCGCGACGCGGAGACGGCGGATTAGCACGCGCTGGTAAGTCATTTAAAACTCCAAACAGAGCGAAACATATTTTCTCCCTTTTCTTTCCTTTTTTGAACTAATGACGAGAATACACAGGTAACGACCATTTGTGCGCCTCGCAATATCCTCGTTTGTTTGTTCTGCCACGGACCATTGATTCGCCTCAGACCGAAGTTTTCACGAACTCGGCTTTTTTTACTCTAGTGATTATGGTTATAAATTGCGTGTAGTTCTTCTCCAGATACAAACAAATGTGTGCAGGAGTCGTGTGTAATGGGCTGTACGGGAGCAGCGGGCATTCACTTTGATTGTGACTTGCCAAGTTGCTTGATAAGGAGTCGGTAACTCAGTGATAAGATTCCTTTTGCAGTTGGAAATGAAACAATACGGGCGAGTCGTGCCAAGGCGCTTTCCCCTGACAGACACCCACTGAGCGCGTATGAAATATTCATTGCCTGGATGGAGATTTGTGCTTTCTGGTGGTCACTTGTAAGTATCTAATGCATACAAATTCCACTCTGGACACGATTTTGACACGTGTAAATAAAACATAGCAAAGTGATGAATGCATTTATAGCCTGCAATATGACAGGATACTACAATATGTATTATAGCAATGCTGGTCGTATATGACAACAATTGTTCATATGTGTACGTTTTTAAATCCAAGTCTGAATTGCACTCTAAGTACATTTTGTATTTTTAGTATGTTCCTTTAATTTGCCATTTTTTCTATTTGTCTTGCCAGGACCAAAAATATTATCTTCACTCACATGACAATACCGACTTGTGTCTTGTAGGTTTTTGTCGCTAAAAGCAGACCTACTTTGAAGGACAGAAAGGCCATGTGACAAATGGATTCCCTCAGCTTGATCAATAGCTCGGACGGGAGCACAGAAGTGCTGCTCGGTGAAGATTCATCTGACTTGACTCTGAACCATCCCTTGCTGGAACTTGGAGACAGCACTAAGCTTCTTGGGGTCCAGGTTGTGCTTATCTTGGCATACTCCACCATCATTTTGTTGGGCGTGCTGGGGAACTCTCTGGTCATTTACGTGGTGTATAAGTTCAAGACTCTCCGTACCGTCACCAATTTCTTCATTGCCAATCTTGCCGTGGCGGATCTGCTTGTCAACACTTTGTGTCTCCCGTTTACTCTGGCATACACTCTGCTCGGAGAATGGAAATTTGGACAAGTGCTTTGTTTCACCTTGCCGTATGCTCAAGGTCTTGCTGTCCATGTGTCTACAATCACATTAAACGTGATTGCCCTGGATCGACACCGATGCATTGTTTACCACCTAGACACCCGAATGTCAAAGGACACTTGTTTTCTGGTCATTGCCATCACGTGGGTCATCAGTGCTGTTTTGGCAAGCCCTTTGGCAATTTTTAGAGAATATGGAATTGTAGACCTTTCTCCTGGAGACTCTATAGAAGTTTGTGGAGAGAAGTGGCCCGACAGTAGTACAGACAGCACACTTTATTCGTAAGTACCAGGCATGGTTTCTTCATTTTCATTCTTTTGGCCATTTATCATACTGTTTCTCAGAGGTTTTGAAAGCACCCTGGATGCATTTCAGATTATATATTTATGAAGATTATATCACTGATGATTTAATAAACCTGAGAGTGGCTCTCAGTAGGTG
Source organism: Paedocypris micromegethes (assembly GCA_028031935.1). NCBI lineage: Eukaryota > Metazoa > Chordata > Actinopteri > Cypriniformes > Paedocypris > Paedocypris micromegethes. The sequence continues at coordinate 20,174,364 of CM051501.1, read as the reverse complement.
CAAGAATAAATGGAAAATTATTTAGATGAGTTCTTAAGAGTCATAATCGCTGTATATGTGATATAAAACTGCCTTGCCTCAAAAAATGTCATTTATTTTAATTTGCCTTTAGACCTAAAAACCTGTTTTGCTATTTTCAGTGTTATCTACTCAAAACAAGAGTCTTGTTTAATACTAAAACCAATGAAATTAAAATGTAGCTAACACGACTCACCTCTTTCGGTTTATCGCGGAACCAAATAGCACGAGTTCCTCTCCAGGCTGTTTCCTCTACGCCTTCCTCTTCAGACGTTCTTACATGGTTTTTCATTTTCTCCAGAATCTCCACATTGCTGCTGCAATATGTGCTGCCTCTGGCAATAATCTCGTTTGCATACATCCGTATATGGAGTAAACTTCGCAACCATGTCAGTCCGGTTGGCCGCAATGATAGACATCATCGCCGCCGCAAGACGACCAAGATGCTGGTGACTATGGTGTGTAGAGCTTCCAGCATTTTGAACCATATCGATGCATGTGAAGTGTAAAACGAATAATCGTATTGTAAGAGCATAATTCATAATACAGTGTATGTCCTGCTATAAATGGACACTTCCTTAGTTAGCTTGACCTTTTCTGATTATTTGGTCTGTTAGAATGGGACTATATTTCTTCTCCTGTGAGTTTTTATGTTCAGATCTGTTTCACTAACTATTGAATATGAACTATTTTTATACGATTTATTATACAATTTTTATGTTTTATACAATTTTTATGTAGCAGTCACAAATATGTTTTCAACACAGAAATTTGACTCGGTTTGACTCAATTGCAAATGTTTATTCAATCCTGAAAGGTCAATTTGTGAAATCAATTTACGAGATCAATGCTACAGGTGACTGAATATACCAATCAGCATCAGTGGGCAGGTCAAATCCATGGTGGCCTGGGACTGAATGGGCGGCAATTCTATTTAAATACACTGGCATTCTTGTTCGTAGAAGTCATCTGACGGATGGGTTTTACAAAAGTAATTAAACAGTCACAGAGAATACGTTCACAGCTGACCCACCCACTGACATTGATTGGCAGGTTATGTCACCTCTCTGATAAATTCTTAGCAAATTGAATTTTTGTTTGTGTTCGAGTTTTGCCTGTCTGCACGTTGAAGAATCATCATGAATTGAGTTAATCGAATTTAGTTAGTGTTTTGAGTTTTCTCTATTATACTTTGTGACCATGTTGACAAAATTACCTTACTACTCACTCATTTGTCTGTTTCTGTTCTTACATCAAACAGATGTTGTGAAGATTGAGTTGTTGAATGGAATTTGCATACAAGTTTTGTCCAACAGTGCCCTTCGAAACATTGTGTGTATTGAGTTGTTGGAATTTACTTTGAATTTGCACTTACTATTGATTTGTGTCCATTTTTTGCGCATTGAACTGCCTGAGACACAATTTTAAATAGTTTCACAATTCTGCGGAATTTTGTAGATTAGTTTTATAGCAATTTCCATTGTGATTCGTAACTACTCTATTTTTGCAGAGTTTAAAAATGTATTTGTTTATGACTTTCGTTTCTGCTTGATGAAAGATTAAATACTTGCCAGACATTCTTGATCAGTTCGAATTCTTTCACAGACACAGCTGCACGAATTCTGCCTGCTTGCTACATTGCTAAGTGTTGATCCATCTTTCTATCTGTCTGTCAGACCAAAATGTATCAAAATCAGACCATTTATTTGCATGTGTGTTGTCATGTACTATCTGTATAGTCTTTTTACCTGCCATCCACACATGCATCCATCCATCAATCAATCCACCTAGATGGTCAAATAGAGTTTACGTCCATGTCTTTGTCCACTAGATGTTCAGAAATTAAAGTCTTGAAGTGACGTCTCATTCTTTTTACTTTTCAGGTTGTTGTGTTCGCAGTGAGTTGGCTGCCTTTCCATGCTTTTCAGCTCGCCATTGACATTGACCACAGCGTTTTGGACATGAAGGACTTCAGGCTTCTTTACACTGTTTTCCACATTGTGGCCATGTGCTCGACATTTGCCAATCCGCTGCTGTATGGCTGGATGAACCGGAACTACCGCAGCGCCTTTGTCGCAGTCTTTCGCTGTAAGGAACATCTTGACTCGTTGCACCCTGAAGGTCAGGCAACTACAACAGCTCGCAACAAACCCAAAAAGGCCCTGGAGGCCCAAGATGTGGTGGCAGCACATCTCAATGCAACAGATGTGTGAAAGAAACTGCACATATATTTCAGTAGCTAACGACTTTTTCATACAAAACATTCCACCGTAAATTCATCTGCCTTCCACGTTTCAGTGACTCGTGGCTGGTCATGGACTCAAATGACTCGGCAAAGTGTTGAGAGCAAATTGCATCTCATGTGAAAGTAATTTGCACAGAGTGAAAAAAGCCGCACTATTTCATGCCAACAACAGCACACAGGAGGTGTTTTTACCCCTGCAGGATGAATGTTTAACACCGAGACCCCCGAAACTGCTCCAGTAAACAATATGGACCCTGTCAGCTCAGCTCTTTTAACATAAAAACGACCTGAATGTTTCATCTACAAAGCGAAAAGATCTGAGATTAGATTAAAGGGGATTATACACATGGATATTTAAAATAAAAAATGCATAATGGATGTCCATGACCACGTAGACATAGAGAACAGACAACACAGAAACACACTTTGGCAACATTGTGCTGTTAATGGAAAATGTGCTTTGCAGTGTGTGTTATGATGTTCTGTAAATGTGTCAAATTGTGGAATCATCCAGCCAAATGAATGTAATATAAAGCTAAATCAATATATCTTTGTGTTCAAAAGAAACATTAAATTGTTAGGAGCATTCTGCGAAAATGACATAATCTGCCTTTAAGAAGTCATTTGCAGTCTTGCTGCGAACTCGAAAGGTCACGCTGATGCAAAAACATCCACTTTTCTCCAGGAAACTGTCTTATAAAGCTGCTGCAAGCCAAAAGCAATACGTCGTGTGAGTAATGCCTTTGGGATTGTACTCAAACAGTGAGAATATTTCTGCACACTGTAGTGTAAATGACTTCTTTTAACCCACATTATTTGAAGGAAATGAGAATGCCAGGTTTGATTAGAACAGTGGGTTTCTCTGTGGTTCTCAACTCAATTTGAGGTGGAAATTCAGGATTTTTTAAAGGATTTAACAGGTACAGGCCATGGACCGTAATAGCATGAGTTGGGGGTTATTGTAGGTTCATACTGCGGAAGAAAGCTGCATGCAAGGCACTACACATTGATAAAAACACTATATACAAACATTCTTCGTGTGACCTTGAGTCATATTATGTACATTATATATTTATTGTAAAAACATGGCACGGGTGCTACAATCCAAAATATATTTGTTTAAAAAAAATGCTGCCACTGCTTAAGGCAAAATCAAAAACATGTAATGATGTATACGTAAATGATGTAACTAAATGTTAAATATTCAGAGTGTTTTATTTCTGCAGATGTGCTGGTTCATGCTGTGTGGGTCAGACCCGGTTTAAGGAGGAGAGATAGTGGTAAATCGCCTTTTTTTTTTGGATGTGGGAAACTTTTTTTCTCGGAAAAGAGAAGGGGAATCTACTTTTGAAAACCTTTTTTGGAAAAATTGGTATTGCTTGTAATTTTGTATGAAAGGCCCTTTTCCATTCCATCGTGTCTTTTGCTTAACTGCACAAGGATTTGAAATCACAATTTGAAAAAACTTGGACAAATTTAAACTTGCTTTTTTCAGATTGTAACCAAGTTTGATTAGCTTCAATCTTCCCTGAAAAATAGATTTTAGTAAAACACATGAATTGAAATGTAAAAAAAAATTGTGCATTTTGTCAGATCAACTTTTATTGTCTAATTTATTGTACTCGTCAAACTTGAAACTTTTTAGTATATTATAAAACTCGATTCCATTTTGGAGCTTTATTTTAAAAGCCAAAGCAGCCAAAATTGTTTTTTAATTCATGAAAATGATAAATGTATGAATCACAAATTGCTTTTAGAGCGACAAGTAATATTAATACGGGAAGACTACATGATTCAGCTGACTAGACAAGTTAAACTTTACTGAACTTACAAATATTAGTAAACCAAACAGAATATTTTTTTTTTACAGTGTTACCACTCCATTTGTGTAATAGTCGGGTAAAACAATTCTTCTGTCTTTATTGTTAAGTGCTTGAAAACTGCTCTCATATATTGACATCTTAAATGCATTGTTGACAGTGAATCAAAATGAATATTATATTATATTATAGAATTTGTTTTCTATGTTTTTCTTCATTATGCTACAAAACGCATGTCAGCACTGCATGAAACCAAAGTTTATTGCTCATGCTAATTTGTACAACATTTTACAGATTTGAAATAAGGGAATGTTTTGTTTTATTATTTTTTCTTTGGCAATTATTTTTACATATAAATGTTATTTTGAGATATTGTGCCAAAGAGTTCATTTTACAGAAGTCTTTCTGTGTCTGGGTTGTTTTTCTTCATTACAATTCATGCTAAGTGAACAAAATCAATGCTTTCTTTTACTTTTCCTGGCCTAATTGTTCACGCATTAAGTCGAGTTTTGTTTGTGTCACACTTTGAAAGTGTTATGAAACCATCCGTAAGTTGTTAGCGGTGAGTTTACTTGAACATAAAGCATTTTAATTGGCAAAGTCGCAGCATCTGTAAAAAAGCACTTCATGTTTTTGCATATAATGCCTTTGTCTGGCTTTGGCATTTCTTTGGCTCACTTCTATAAAAAAGTGAAATATTTTTGTTGTGTTGTGTGATTTAAAACGTTTTAATGGCAAAATTCTGTAAAATCTATATTGATGATGTCAGTTTTTTTGTTAAAATGTCCCAAGTTGGAAACATGATTTAAGTCTGGTCCCTTATTTTATTGTATCACAGGCGCAGAACTCTCAGCTGCTCGGGTCAGGGATCTTTCAGTCAGATCGTCACAGTCCTATTCTGAACAATTGCATGAAACAAGGCCGTTCAGAAAATGACTTGAGACACTGAAAGGGTTAATCCAAACTGTCACTCTGAAGCAAATAGGTATGTCATATTTCCCCTCCGACCCATTCTTCACATTTCACATTTTATTCATTGTCCTTTCTACTCCTTTTTCCAATGTGCGAACACAAACTCTGGTAGATCAACAGATACTGCGAAATTGTATCTTCAGATAAACCTTAGCGCATCCATCATATCTGTTTAATGTCAGACATGAGATTGCACAGAATGACAGCTCTCTTGTTGTTCCATCATGTTCTCACAGACACCAAATACTGTATTTAGTTATATTGCTTTTGGTTAGATCACAACCCCCATCTAAGATTACGTACAGTTGAGCCATTTGACCAGACACTTTTTCACTTTTATCATGTACCGTAATTTCTGGACTATAAGGTGCACTTAAAACGCTACAAAGTGTTTGAAAATTGACTGCTTTTTATAATCTAGATTCAAAGCACACAAAATATGTGTACAGATGTATCTTAATGTGAAAGGAAAAAGATGTTTCTTATTGATGTTTATTTTCATAATTTGGTGCAGCCTACAATATGGAAATTACAGTAAAGACTTATGCTCAAGTTTCTTTTATTTTAAAAATGATTTTCACTCCCAAGACCGTCTCAAAAGGGCTGAACGAAATCAACAGAAAAATGTTCAAACTACGTATTTGAAGGATATCAACCTAGGCAGGACCAGATTATTAGTGCTTTACAAATACAAGTACCGTATTATCCAGATTATAAGGCCTAAAAATGTTTAAAAAAAAAAGCGCTGTGTGCCTATAGTCTGAAAAATGAGGCGCCTTATAATGCAAAAAATATATCAATCTGCAGTTGATGCATGGCAAGAATCGCAAATAGTGAAAGCTCATTCCACAGTACATAGAAATGCATAATACTACTAGTGAGATTCTACTACACGCCAACAATAAAATTTACATTTTGATATGTTCTTGTTGATGAAACAATATGATTGAAACAACATGGGGGAAATATTCTTTATTTCAGTTGGAAATCAATCATTTGTAAAGACTAAGTTTAGTCACTTAAATGCATTTGGTGTTGTTTTCACACTGTGTGATATGACATTGTGTCACATACATTTTTATGACTAGGATTAGTGTTTTGCATTTGCCTTTCGTTTGAATTTTAAGTATGTTAAAAAATCAGCCACCAATTGTTAAGAAAGAACAGCCTTAATGGAAACATGTTCGTAATGTGTTTTGCTTCTACAACTTGCTGTTACTAGTACAAAAAACGACGTCAATTACATCAGATTTTTTCTATAACCTAAACAAACTGGTGTGTGGAAGTCTGGCAAAAGGGATTAAAGGGATTAAATATTTCAGGAATTAAATGAATTAAATATTCATTGTTTGCAAATATTGATTTTTTTTTATTCATTAGAAAAAAGTATTTTCTTAAAGAAATAAAACTGAAGAAATTTGAAAGTTTAAATGTCTTGATTGCAACCACACTTTTTACGGTAAAGTTCTGGCAACCGCAATTGACATTTTTTTTTAAAGTAAAATGTACGACTCATTTTTTTATAGTGTTTTACAGGTAAAAATGCAATTCACAGCCGTAAAATATACAATACTGTGTGTGCAATCCCAAACAACCAATAACATTGCAATTGTACTCTGTGTTCTTGCAATATATAAACATAATTTTGCTCCGTTTCTTCATCCACTTACTTAATCCACTCACCTTTTAAGGAAGCACCAATGCTAACATCTTAATCACGCAAATCACTGTAAAGTCAAGCACTGTTTTTTATCACAAGGTATGAAGATTTCCATTTGGTTCTTCACAGAGTTCTTTGGCTGGACGACATTCAAAACACAGAACCATATTTTCCAAAGCAGCCGTTTATTTATGCGCAAAGGCCAAGCTGTGGTTTATGGTCTACATCTGAAGAACTACAGATAAATCAGAAAGCCTGGTCTCGGCAGACGTTATAGGCTGGAGGTCAGATGGTCCACCAGCCGTTCGAAAGGCTCTTGTATGAAATATCCAGGCACAAGGGTTGATCTACGATCACTGCTGAAAGATGCAGAGGTTCATAACTCAGTCGGATGATAAAAATGACTATGTAAACTAAACTGAGCCAATGAATTTACCCACTGCTTAATGTGATTTACTCCAATAAGACTTGTTCCTGTTTTCATTTGAAGCTCAGTTGCATCTTCAATATTAGATTTATTAGTTTCCCTTCATCGACTTAATTTTTTTCAGGTATAGAAATAATATGGATTCTTTTACTCATATAATGACAAAAATAATAATATTATTATTAATAATAATAAAAAAATTACATTTGAATGGTAAAGAAGAGGTAATTTTGGTTGCCACTGTAAAAAGATTGTAATGTTATTGGTACATTTAAATAACATTGATTCATTTTTCCTATAAATCAAATGTAGTGTAAAAGTTAAATGTTGAATATAAAAATGAAAAAATGTTTATTAGCTAATTTAGTTTTGCCTCCTTGCAGGAATACAGTTAAAAGTGTAGTGGCAAAAACAACTTGAATAATTAAAAGTCTTTGGATTAAAATGTGGATTTTGCAATATTGGTATTTCAGTGCTGCCGGATGATGTATTAAAGTATAAAAATGTAGAACTCTAGCCGTAAATAACAGCATAAATCTAGTTTAAAAGTCCTTTACTGTTTCAGAAATTGAAAAGTACTTTTATGTTGGTGAGGATTTTATTATCATTCTTGAACTCAACGTGCCACATTAATCAGCAGGAAATGCTGACGCGGAAACATTCATTCCGCCGGCTATTATTTGTTCATTCTCCAGTCAGTGTTTTCCTCCGGCAATTTTGGTTTTGTTGTGATTCATTAGATCATGTTTTGATGAATGTCTCTCTGTGAAACTCGAGGCCGAGGTCTGATGTTGTCAGCATAACTCAAGATCAGATTCTCCGTCCAGTCACCGTTCAAGATGACTAAAGCTATGTTATATAAGGCGACTCCAACTCATATTTCCAGATTGTTTTGTATGGAGAGACATCCATGTGTTTGCTTTTCACTGCCGTTTGTCTTTTGAAAGCGGCGAGTCAACTTTAGGACACTTCTGCCTCACAGCACTGACACACATTCCTCAATAAAGCAACCAACCAAAGAGACGGCGAGTAAACATATCGCAAAAACAACATTCAAGGCCTTTAAATCTAAAAGTACATGTGGAACTTAAATTCTCGATGTAAAAAAATTAATAAAAAATATTCTGGGAATGTATTAATCTCAAGAGCAATTGCACTGACAAGAACTTGATGCTTCCATCAGATGATGCAAAATGACTTCCCCTGGCAAAAATATGGCAGTTTTGGTTGTCTTTTGTGAGCGATGAACCCTGTAAATGTTACAGATGACTGTGCACTGTAATGTTTGCCAGTCGCCCGCAGGCCAGTCGATCTCTGCTCCTGACATCAACCCTCAAGAGTTTCCTCCGCACAAAACCATCGTTTGCGTTAACCTGAGAAATGCCGGGAGACGCGGTGGACCCTATAAAGGCCCACTGAATCATATTACATCTTTACCTTCATCTTTATATAACATACAGGATTATATAACATACACAGAACATCTACAGTCATGTAATTATCAGAATGTATTTCTCTGAAGAGATATATTGAGTTACAGTACATTGAAAAAACATTATTTTTTACATCATAGGTGTCACAAAGCCTCAAATGTGACCTGCAGCATAATATTCTTTGGCCCACAGAATCACACACAATTATTATAGGACATTGTAAAATTACACAATGCATGTACCACATTTCGACCACTCAAAAAGTTGAATTTATATAAGGCTGCAAATACAAGTTTTATTAAAAAAAATTCATGCAATTAATGTGTTTTTAAAATGTTAAGATATTTTCAAGATTCAGTGGAGCTAGGCAACCGTTAATCATTACTGAGTTATTTTAGCGCTTCCAAAAAAAACATGCTCGTTGATCTTTTAGCATTGAAGTTTTCCTGTTGCTTATTCAATTTTTACCCAAAACTTATATGGAGGAATATGCACGTTTTGCATATATATGCACAAGGTTTTCCACCTTCAAATATGAAGATATTGTCATATTTGTATAAATGTGTGTATATATACACTCCCGTTCATAAGTTAATGTGGTAAATAACTTTTCTAGCTGTAAATGTCTCATAATCTACATAAGAGTATAGAGGGCCATTTCCAGCAACTGTCACTTCAGTGTTTTAATGGAACAATGTGTTTGCTAATTGTGTCAGAATGATAATGGATGATCATGTTAGCACTACTGGAAGCAGTTTAGCTGGTTAAAGAAGCTATAAAACTGACCTTCCTTTCAGCAGGTTGAGAATCTGGAGCATCATTTGCGGAGTCAATCAAACCATCAAAATTGCCAGACATAAAGAACTTTCACATGACGAAACTCGCTAAAGTGTGACTTTTCATGGAGCACACGAAATTGTCTAGCAGCTGACCCTAAACCTTTGAACGGTAGTGTACATACAGTATATGTATTTGTAAACAAAATATAACTACTGCTTCTAGATCAACTTTTAGTTTGTATTAGGCTTGTTAGTGGAAATCAAACAAACAAATAGAATCAACTCAACCCAAGCACACTTGAGATTCCATTAATATCTTTTCCAATTCTGAGCCTTAATGAGAAGCCGTGACGAAAATGTGTTTTGCTTTAGTGTGGACTACAGACGGACCGGCTGCTCTATGAATTAGCAAGACAAGCTTTGGCTCAAGTTGCCCAAATCATTAGATAAAAACTGTGCATTATTTTAATTGCGAGAGAAGGAGAGAGAGTGTGTGTGTGTGCTAGTTTAGAGGGTTGGGTGGGTTCACGGTTGGAAATAAACATGTCTCAGTAGAGGGGCTCGATAAAGCAGAATCAAAACAAACAGAACAGCACATCCCATTAGTTGCTAAAACGCTCTGATTGCCATCACCAGTCGCTTCTTTATCTCACCCTGTTTCTGTCCCCGTCTCTTTCTTTTTTTATTCTCAAAAGTTTAGACTCCCAGAGTGCTTTGTGCTTCGCTCATGTTGTGAGGACGTGTACTATAAAGGTCAATCGAGATCGGGGGCAATAAAAAACGCATTTCTCTCTCAGAAGTCACCTTGGAGATTAATTATTTCAGCTTTTTTTTGGCTTTGAGGCGGTTTGTTTTCCAGCTTGTTCATCCCCAGCAGATTGACGCTTCCTCTCTTTGATCATTTACCATATGTTTTGATCATCTCAGCAGCTTTTCTGTCTTAAAGTTCATTCATCTATGCTTGGTTTAGGCCTTAATGCGGATATTAGAGATTATTTGTGCGCTGTCAGTGTTACTGAGCAGGTGTGGGCTTGATCGCTGGGAAACATTTGTCAGGTCCAGGTCAGAGAACGGTCTTGACTGCTGAAGCCTAGCGGCAAACCAGCCAGACACACGCGCTCTTGCACAAACAAGCTAGTGCGCACACAAACCCGGACTGACGCACTAGCAAACATGCAGACGTGTGTACACATACGCCCGGCCTGCTGACATTAAAGTCGCATCAGAACCACATGATAATCTGGTTTCATCTCAGCTTAATTCTGGTTCTGATATGGGGGGTTGTGTGTTGGGCACGTGGTGGTCTCAGACACACTGTTTATACACTCACCGGCCACTTTATTAGGTACACTGGTCCAACACTCGTTAACACTTAATTTCTTATCAGCCAATAACATGGCAGCAACTTAATGCATTTAGGCATGTAGACATGGTCAAGACAATCTCCTGCAGTTCAAACCGAACATCAGTATGTTGAAGAAAGGTGATTTGAGTGACTTTGAACGTGGCATGGTTGTTGGTGCCAGAAGGGCAGGTCTGAGTATTTCAGAAACTGCTGATCTACTGGGATTTTCATGCACAACCACCTCTATGGTTTACAGAGAATGGTCCGAAAAATAAAAAATATCCATTGAGCGGCAGTTCTGTGGGCAGAAATGCCTTGTTGATGCCAGAGGTCAGATGAGAATGGCCAGACTGGTTCGAGCTGATAGAAAGGCAACAGGGACTCAAATAACCACCCGTTATAACCAAGGTAGGCAGAAGAGCATCTCTGAGCGCACAGTACGTCGATCTTTGAGGCAGATGGGCTACAGCAGCAGAAGACCACGCCGGGCGCCACTCCTTTCAGCCAAGAACAGGAAACTGAGGCTTCAATTTGCACAAGCTCATTGAAATTGGACAATAGAAGATTGGAAAAATGTTGCCTGGTCTGATGATTCTCGATTTCTGCTGCGGCATTCGGATGGTAGGGTCAGAATTTGGCGTTGATATTTTCTTGGGGATATTTTCTTGGCACTCTTTGTGCCCCTTGGTACCAATTGAGCATTGCAGCAACGCTTCAGACTACCCAAGAATTGTTGCTGACCATGTTCATCCCTTGTATGACCACAATGTACCCGCCTTCTGATGGCTACTTTCAGCACGATAATGCACCATGTCATAAAGCTAGAATCATCTCAGACTGGTTTCTTGAACATGACAATGAGTTCACTGTACTCAAATAGCCTTCACTAGATCTCAATCCAATAGAGCATCTTTGGGATGTGGTGGAACGGGAGATTTGCATCATGAATGTACAACCGACAAATCTGCGGCAACTGTGTGATGCCATCATGTCAATATGGTCCAAACTCTCTGAGGAATGCTTCCAGCACCTTGTTGAATCTATGCCACGAAGAATTGAGGCAGTTCTGAAGGCAAAAGGGGGTCCAACCCGTTACTAACATGGTGTACCTAATAAAGTGGCCGGTGAGTGTCACTGAATTGATTGATTTATTTAGAAACGGAGATTAAATATATCTGTTGTCACACGTATCAAAATCTTTTTATAGTGTCATTTTGTCATCTGATAAAATTTTTTTGTTTGCCTACTTTTTGCGCTGTTAGATTTAAAAACTCAAGTTCATCTTCACCATTTGTTATAACGCAATAAGCTATCAAAATACATATGTTGTATTCACTGGAAAAGGAGAATACAATAATTACTTCTACATTATGTATGTTTGTATGTATGCATACGTATGTGCATATATTGGTATTTATTATGCATGAATACATAACATGTAATATTTCTCAAATAATTAATTCTATCTATCTATCTATCTATCTATCTATCTATCTATCTATCTATCTATCTATCTATCTATCTATCTATCTATCTATCTATCTATCTATCTATCTGTCTATATGTCTGTCTGTCTATCTCTATCAATAATTGTTCTCATTTATTTTTATGTTTGTCTTTTTAAAAAATAAAAGGTCTTTGTGTAGTTCAGATTTTTTTGTTGCATTTCAATGCTGATGCAATTTGATGCATTAAAGTACAAACATGTATATTTCTGCCAGATAGTATAAACCTAGTCTATAAATCTAAAGTGAACCCTTCAGCAAAACTAACCACAATTAACATATAAAGAATACGAAAGAAAAAAAAATTTTTCCCAATGTGCTCACAGTATGAGCACATTTTTCACACGGCCTTTATATGTTTTATTTATTTAAAACAGCCACAAAGGAATTGTAATAATTTCCTTCATGCAATTTCAAAGCTGTGATTGTTGGTCATCAGCGTTGTCCCTCAAATGGCTGATCGAGCGCGACCTGCTGCAAAACCAATCAGCAGCCGCTTTTTGGTGAATATACAACAGTGATAAAAGTCTTAATTTAGCGCAGCCCCTTCCCCACTGTGAGGCGTTTAATTTATTTAATCAATCATGGCAAACAGCAAGTGTTTACCTGTGCTCAATAAGGCCGACTTCCGCAGTTACACAAGGGTGTCAGCGTCAGGATTCCCGATGACTGATGAGATCTGAGACTGGGTGAAACACAAACTCACGCGTGGTTCGCGGTTTTTCCGTTGAGGCTGCTTTTTGTCTTTGGTTTGAATTTTGTAAAATAAAAGCCTAATTTTGTTGTTAAATGGGTTAGTGTCTTCTGCAGAACCGTGACAATCCACACATCCATCCGCACTGATGTCTTGCACTGTTACTGGTCGTCCACAATCCAGCGTGTGTGTTCTGCCTTTAGGCCCTAAACTCCTGTGATTGGCTCCAGTCACATAAAATATGTTTAAAAAACTGCAACTGCAAATATTAGTTAATTAATTTAGCTGTTTGGCGCATGTAATGCATTACAAGCTTAATAAACACAGTTAAGCATTTTAGAGAATTTAGGTAATAAGTGTTAACTTAATAAGCACACACACTTTAGGTAACAAGTCATTGTTAAGACTTATTACCTAAATAAAAAAAAACAGTAATACGTAATAGAAAACAAATAATTGATTTGTTGAACATTCCAGGTTTATTCTCTTGACAAACCATATGAAACACGTTGGTTTTCACAAGCTAAACTAAAACATTGAAACATTGTTAATTCTGCATCAATTTTGAAGATTTTGTTACGCTTTCTCTAGGCAAAAGTATAAAGGACAGTTTAATTTTTAGAGTGGAAATTATACAGAATGCTGGTTTTTGTCACAATCCGGTCAATTAAATTCTCAACAAGACCAGACATCCAATATTTTTCCCCTCAAACTGACTTGTACGGCTTCTTGCTGTGTGGTGGCCTGTCTGGCAGATGGAATAAATGCCTCCAGAGGCTGGATCGTGAATCAGTAGGGCAGCAATGCAAAGCTTTTCCTGGATCCTTATACAACAGAATCTCCCGAGTAAAGCTACAGGGTGGCAGATGGCATTCACTGGAGCTGGCTGAAAACTTACACTAAAGAGACTAAACTTTTCCAATAAATTATTATATGCCAATCATGCAATAAATGACATAAAGTTTGGGCATTTGGGGAATGTGGTCTAAACACAACATTAAACATGTTTAGCTCCTGTAAATAGTTTTGGCTTGATTTCCCCCAAGTTCTGTTTTCACTTTTTCTCCCAAAATCTTGCAAGGAATCCAATAACAGACCAACCTTGAGATAAACAAGCTCAATACTGACATTCATTGTTACTACTCCGAAAAATAATAATAAAAAAATGACCTTGAATTGAGATTAAAGATTTGTAATCCTACCTTGAAAAATAATCTCTTCACATGAATTAGTAAAACAACAAAAAAAAACAGAACTGTAGTAATAAACAACATTTCAAGAATTCCTGACAGATGGTTTACGTACGTACACATATAAAAACATAAAAAAACCATACTACTGTAACTACCACAACATTAAATCAAACTTTATTGATAAACCACAAACATCAACAAAATGTTGACCAAAGCTCTGAAGAAGAAAAATGAAGCCTAAAAAGCCAACAAGATCATAAGATCTGTACAATCCGTATAAAATCATTAAACTCAGATAAAAGAAATCATCTCTCAATAATTTGCAAATAATGTACTAATAAAAACTCATGTGCTAAAAAAAAAGCTTCAAAAAACGTGGTGAATAACAGACAGTGGATTTTTGATGCAAAAGTTTCACACACACTAGACTGTTGAAAGTAAAAATTTAACGACGTGTGTGTAACTAGCAGATATCTGAACATCTGAGTGCTCACTTAGCATGTAACCAATGACAACAACAACCAGCACTCCAGCCGCCCCATTAGGACCCGCCGCCGCCCCTTTCTAACGTGAAAAGCGTTATAATCGTCTAAACCGAGAGCAGCGGAGTGGAACGAGAACATTGGCTTACAAGATAACACTCCAAACATTCAAATCTACTCTGCGATAAGGACACTCGGCTAACCCGGCCTAGTCATTCGAAACATCTTAGTGTGTCATGCGAAGTCCACGGTATCTAAACGATTCGCAGGCTGATCATTGGTGCATATTTAGCGAGCTTTGTAGGTCGTTACCGCGCTAATCACAGCGACTTAATTTATTAAGCAGTAGGGTCACGTTTAGGTGTATGTGGGAATATTAATAGGCTCTCCATCCTTCAATCGCACTTCTGCTGCGAAATAACACAAGTTGTGGTTTGAGACACCGCGAGCAATTTGTTTCTCTCAATCAATGTGCCAATAAGAGGCGCGGCGCTGATCTAAAGCGTGTATGAGACGTGCGGTGTCATTAAAAATGCATTAGGGCCAATCTGTGATCCAGCAGAGAGCCAGTGGACCGTCTCTGGGCTGCCAATAAGAGCATGTAAAGCAGAAGGAGCCTGGCACTTAGCTCGCTAAACTCAAAATCAATACGTTCTGCTGCGACGATGACAACTCTTATCAGCTTTTCTGCTTGCTGATTGGCAGATTGGCTTTTCCTGTGTCTGGTTACAACGCTGTGCGCGATAACGCCGTGATCTGTGTTTACTCTGGGCGTTTATCGCGCGAATCAGGAGTGATCCAGAGCAGCTGCGGCGTAACTGTGACAACACTTTTTTTTTATACTTTTTTTTTAAGCAACATCAACACAAAAATGTCAATGGATGTTTGGCTCGAAACTGGTGGCTAGTACCGGTAAAATGTGTGGATGAAAACAAGTCTGTGCACACACACACACACACACGCACACATTTTTATACAATATATATATATTTTCCAGTCTCTTCTGTAAATCTAAGTTTTCTACATGCAAATTAAAGATGATAAATGTTGTATAGGTGAGGGTGTATCAGTAGCAGAGATGCTGATTAGCTGAAGCTGTACATATTCATGGATATTTTACAGCATAATACTGTTTTATTGTTTTGACAGCAAATAGCTTTTTTATGATGCATCATGGAAAGACTGATAAGATGTAAATTAATAAAACGGCTTTGTGCTGTAAATATAAAAACAACAACTGGTGGGCACTGATAATTATATCACCTCGTGCTTCTGGAAACCACAGCTGCCAGTACAGTTGGTTACCGTATATAACAGGGGATATATTTAAAATGCAGAATTGAATGAAACAACTTATGAATGCATTGTCTCAGTCTTCCTCTGTTTTTCAGAGACAAGGAATCTATAGCATCGCTCTCATCCCGCATCTCTTTCCCCAACGTCTGGAAATTTTTTGAGGTATTCCAAGACTGCCTCTACCATCTACCAAAGCATCAGCCTTGAGATATCCTGAATTTGTCCTAAAATGTCCTAGTGCAGTTGGTCACATGTGCCACTCATTTGTGTCAGTCAATGGCTGGTCTTTGACGACCCAATCTTAGAAAAAGAAATGCATGACGAAAATTAGAAATAATAAGCTTTGGAGTATCCTTCTGTTTAAGGTGGATGGACGGATTAAGAGAGAGAGATAGAAAGAGAGAAACAGATAGACCGGCAGGCGGATACATTTATTAATCCCTGTGGGAAAATCACATCTTGGGATTTTATTGGAATTTATCGCATGGTCTGTAACGTTTTTTGCCATGGCCTTAACTTCCTTCCCAGAATCGCCTTCATTCTGCCTCTTGTGTTGGCTGTCTGTGTTAAAGACACATAGACCGAGGTGTGAAGTGTTTCACTCCAAGGTGAAAACGTTTGCACTTGTGTTTATTTATACACTTGAACAGAAACCAGTTCTAGTCAGCCATTTTTTGGCAAATAATGTTGTTTCTCTCTGTTCTACGTAAAGTAAAAAAAAAAGTCTACTAAATTTTTATATACTGTAGCTGTTTTTCATATACCGTATTTACTCGACTATAAGTTGAGGACTTTTCTGGCTGAAAGTGGGGGGCTCGACATACGCGCGGTCTACCGAAATAGAAAATATTTTACTCAGAACAGTGCACAGATATTTCACCCTTTCTCACAAAAATAAACAGCAGAGACACAAGCGCGGTAATTAAATTAACATTTATGACGTGAACTAAATAAATCTCTCAGAAATCAGCACAAGCCGGACAAACGAGTAGCACTCCGCTCGCCGCTCGTCTGGTGCTGGCTGCTCCGCTCACACACACACACACACGCACGCAGGTTTGCACACACTTTCGTCTCAACTCTCATATAAGAGCGGCTCTTCTGACTCCAGTCTCTATTTGGCATGATGCTTCACAAATAAACGAGTCACACGATGGATTTCGAACGTAGTATTTATTCCCAAACCAAGAGTTAGCTCGCATCTTTCCCCTTAAAGGGGCAGAGCACTTTTCCTACAATTCTTTAAAATTATCATGCAGCCATACCAATTACAATTTAAACCTTAAACATAAATTAACAATAACCTAAATAGATTAATACCAACACAAACAAACAGTGTTACTTGATTTTTAGGTTTCCTTTACCACCAATCATGTCTGAATAGTTTTATTATTTCTATTGGATTAAAGAGCATCTGAACAGGTGTTCTATCATTTTTTCCCACCGCCGCTTTAGTATCTCAATGGGCCCCAAATGACCACAGTTGACTTTATATGAAACCCAAAATTGGGTTTCTACTCATTTCTATTTTTTCACTTTTCTCTCATTTCTTTCCCCCGACTTATAAGGGGGTCTGAACAGAACACCACAATCTCACAGCTGAAGTGGGGGGGGGTCGACTTATAAGCGAGTAAATACGGTACTTGTCAATTTTCAACCGCTTACTCCATTTCTGGGTCAAGAAGAGCTGCATGGAGCCAATTTCAGCAAGTCAACACCTGAGACAGGACACACCCTGGATTGGTGGCCAACCAATCACTGAGCGGGACACACACACTCCCATTCACTCACACCTATAGTCAATTTTCCAATGCCAATTCAACTTTAATTGTCACGATCCTCGGAGGAGACAGAAGCCGGAGATCGTAGTCCGACACAGAACGGTATAACACAACAGTGACGAGCGGACCCGCTCGTGACATTAATACACATTTCAAACTACTTATGTTTATATACTCTTTAACAGTTTGTGATAAAACGTGTAACAAAAAACGTTTTTAATGGAAATCAAACTATGCTAAATAAATAAAGCAAATCTATATATAAAATGTAAAAAGAATACTGTATATATAAAAATAAAGTGGGGACAATTGGTGAGGGAAATGTGTGTAAAAAGCAAATATGACAATGGGCTTCATATCCTATACGACAATATACAGAAACGCTGATTGAAATCAGCAACGACTGTCCAAACTCCAAAGTGACGTAGACCAGCAGATGCTGTTCTTAAATTAAGTTTTGGATCATGTGGTGAGTTGTGAGTTACCTAATGGTAGAGAGCTTTGTCCGTAAAAGAAATTCGCACGTTTGAGTCTCTGGCAAAAAGGTGAGGAGTGAAGTCATTCTCCTACTGCACAAAATGAAGTGTCCTTGAGCAAGCTACACCGAGATGCTCACCATCTGGCTGCTGCAGACCGCTGCGCGTGCAAGCGAACGTGCTCTCGTCACGTGCGCGTGTGATCACCTGGCAAAATTATCGATCGCTCTTTTCAAAATTTATTTTACTTTCTTTTCTTTACAAACGAATTCCAATAGTATCATGCTTTATTTCTAGTACTACTTTAAAACACCACGCTTTATGAAAGACTTTTTGAAAGACACAGATTAATTAGTGATTCCAATAGACGGAGTGCTAAATAGCGCATGCTACTTAAAATGTTTTTTTTTTGTTTTGTTTTTTACTAAAGCTAAATGACACTTTTATAATATTTGTAATTCATATACGTATACTACAAATTGTGGCCAGCGAAGAGTCAGCTTCATGAAGCAACGGAGTTTCAAGATTAATCCATTCTGAGTCAAGGACTCTTCCAAGATAATTAAAATCATAATAGGTCTGCGTCTGAAATCAAGCCTTAAAATATATTCACTTTATTTGTTTTTAGATATGAATAAGACGCGACGGTCCACGCTTGGATAACGGTTCAGTTTTAGACCGCCACCTACTGAGGAAAAAAGGAATTGATTGTACTGTGTATCATTTTCTTACTTTTCCTTTTCTTTCTTTCTTAGAAACAAATTATACTATAAATCCGATCAACAAATGCAAAACATTATTTATATATTTATACACAAAAATTGAATTCAGATATGTATATGTACAAATGAATTTTAGCAATATTAAGCAATTAGATTCTAGTTTCTTGGCAACAGTGAAAACAACAGCTAAATATCATGGAGACGTGTTGACTAAGCAGATAACAGGCTGGTCTTGATGGAGATAACAAAGTGAACAGGTAATTTAGCAGTTTCAAGACTGGGACCCATCATGACTTTTGCTGACAACAAAACACACACACACACACACACACACACACACACACACACACACACACACACCATTAAAATACCTGAACACAACACCACGTAACTGGATCTGTGACTGGATCAACGGCACCCTCTCGCGTGACAAGAGACCGATTGATTTAGTCCCAGGGTTCGATACCACATTAAATCAACGAAAAGGTTTAATCGAAAAAGGTTATTTGAACAGTTGTTTTAAGTGTCCATGATTTGCGTATCCACTAGGGGGCAGAATCACAAAATCACAAAAGAATATCGCGCGGTCTTCTTCTCTCGGTGACGTAATTATCCACTTCCTCTACAGAATCATGGCGGTGCACGGCCCAGTCGTGAAAATCCACCCGGTGGTTTTGGCGTCGATTGCTGACTCATACGAGCGAAGAAATGAAGGAGCAAGTCGGGTGATCGGGACTTTATTAGGTTTGACGTTTTAACCATGATTGTCTTAACTACAGTACATGTTTATTATGTCACTACAGACGACTCATTTCGTGTCTTGGAGCATGTGTTGACTTCGATTAGGAAAGATGTTTTTTTTTCCCTAAAGAAACTAAATGGCGACCAATATCACTAATTATCCTCCATTTGTGTGTCGCAGGAACCGCAGACAAACATTCCGTGGAAGTCACCAACTGCTTCTCTGTGCCGCATAATGAATCTGAGGACGAGGTGAGATCATTTCATCCTAAACAACGCACCATGACACAATCTACAACTTACACCTACACGCCATCTTAATACATTGAAATACAATAATTGGTCTTTTCTTTTAAAGAAATAAGAAATAAGCAATTGAATAAGAAAAAATGAAAACCGGCATCTGAGAAAAGGAGTAATAATAACGAAAGCATCGCGCAATAACGCAAGTCATCACAACAAAAATAGCATCACTATACATAGAAATTACTTTATGTATAGTTAACTGTTTGCAGATACATATTACACAGCTTTACAGTTAATAAGAATTCATCAGCCAATATGATAATCATAAACCAAACATTAGAGAATGCGAAATGTGCTCACCAGCAATGTTGTCAACAACTTAGTTGTATTAAACGGATTTCAAAGACGAGAAAATAAACAAATTTGTTTTTTATTGAAGAGCTAGTTGTTAAAATAAAAGTTCCAATCCAAACACACACACACACACACACACACACACACACACACACACACACACACATAAATGATGAGAATTACAAATTTAGCATACAAAAGCTGCAAAAACCTTTCTTCGGTCAAAGATTTAATTGTTTATTTATAAGAAGAGAAGATGCAGGATCTTCTCTAACATGATGCAGACAGTGTCTAAAGGAAATGTAAATCTAAATAGCCTAAACCTAAAATAATCCCTTACCAGAAAAGGTCAAATGTCTAAAAAAAAAAGTTGAATGCGGCTTTACAAAAGTCAAATGACAATATTTTCCTGAATTCACACTTAATAAATAAATAACCCGATTTACAGAGTATGTTGGCCGGAGACAGGAGCTTCAAACAGAACAAAAACTTGATACTGAATGATCAACTCGCCTTCTTTCTTGGTGGCAACTTTTATAGACCCTCCCCCTCCTGGAGGCCCAATCGGAGAGTTCCTAGCACAATTCAGAACAACATAATACAGAACAAAAAACAGAAATGCACCAAAAGTGCCTCCCGTAGGACATTTGCGTCTGCATTCGATTTGCCATAATATAAGCAGAATGTCACTTTCCTTTTGTTGCATTTTCATTGGATTTCTGTTTATTGTCGTTCGTCTTTGTTCAAGGTGGCTGTGGACATGGAGTTTGCGAAGAACATGTATGAGCTTCACAAGAAGGTGTCACCGAGTGAAGTCATCGTTGGATGGTTTGTGCAGACTGGACTAGAAGGCAAGCGCGAGACATCCAGCTTGCTCTAACAGCTTTGTGTGTTTCAGGTATGCCACAGGATATGACATCACGGAGCACTCTGTTCTGATCCACGAATACTACAGTCGAGAGGCACCTAACCCCATTCACCTCACAGTCGACACGGCTCTTCAGAGCAACAAGATGAACATCCGCGCATATGTCAGGTGAATTTCCCTGAATGATGGAGTTCTTTCATTCTGTGGTGCCACTTCTGTTTTTACATCAAAATGTTCCAGTTATAAACGACAGAAAAACAACGTGTTGTTGTCAACGCTCAGCTTAACATAGCATAAGAACCTAAAATATTGATATTATCAGAATATATGCTCAAAAAGTTGCTGTTTTCTGTGCCTTGCCAGTATTATCACACAGTCGCGAGGAGAGGTTGTTACGGTATTTGTGGTATTAGCAGTACATGCACTGTGGAGTTTCGGTAAACTGGGATTGCGACAGCTATATTGCAATAGCACTTGAGTTGTAATGATTGTAATATTATATTACTGTTAATAATTATAACTAAGTATAAGTAAAGTAAGTAAAAACGCCAATTGTGACCTAGTGGTAGAGAGGTCGACTTATGACCAAAAGGTGCAGGTTTGAATCTCAGACAGGTTGATAACTATATGATGACAATGATATTGTGTATTTTCTTTTTGGTTATTTATCATATTTTTTAAGAGCTTTTTGTAACATTGCTTAACCATATTGGTGGCATTGAAGTAATTAAACATTAACTGTAATTTATTGAAACTCTTGAGCAACTATTTTTAACTTGTTTATTCATTGTTCATCACTTTCAACAGTGTTTACATGTGTATTGTGTATAATGTTTTTTTTTTCTGGTTAATTTTAAATTTAATTGGGGATTTTCTTGTTTTTCGTTGTAGTTCGCAGATGGGGGTCCCGGGAAAGACCGTTGGTGTTATGTTCACTCCCCTGACAGTCAAGTATGTTTACTATGACACCGAGCGCATTGGAGGTGAGGCTTCAGATTGTAGTTTTTTTTTTTATATGTGCGTATGATATGATGTATGATTAACTTGTGCTTTCTGTGTAGTTGACCTCTTACAAAGAACCCGGGAATCTCCCAGCCGCACCAATAGTTTGACCACAGATTTGGCTCAGGTGGGCAGTGCAGCGGGCCGCGTACAGGACATGCTGGCCACGGTGCTCTCCTACATCGAGGATGTGCTCGTGAGTGAGGATTTATTTGTTCTAGCATCTTTCAAAAGAGCACAGGCTTTTTTTTAATTTTAATTGACTGGGGTTTTACGTGTTTCTAGTCTGGTAAGGTGATGGCAGATAACAGCGTTGGTCGGTACCTGATGGATCTTGTGAACAAAGTGCCCAAGATTACAGCCGGAGACTTTGAGAACATGTTGAACTCCAACATTAATGTAAGTGACATGTTGATGCTTTATTTAATTTGAATTATTTTTAATTAGAATAATATGTTAAACATGGTGTCTGTTTTTAATATGATGTTTTTTATTTTTCAGGATCTGTTGATGGTGACTTACTTGGCGAATCTTACTCAAGCTCAGATTGCCCTCAATGAAAAACTTGTCATTCTTTGAAATAAAATAAAAAAGTAATTTGCTATTCCAAAACGTTGTGTTGATTGTTTGACCTAAAATCTTTTTTTGAATTATAATAAACAGCATTGCAGTTTGTTCATTAATAATGTATATACATTGTAGTAAACCGTTAACTGATAAGTGGAACGTACAAAAGACGCACGTGGATAAAACTTGCACGCGGTTGGTGGACAACACAACACGGCTCGCGCGTCCCTCTGTGACGTCACCAGGAATGGAAAGATGGCTGCGTTTCGCTGTCGGCGGGACCCGTGCGGCTTCATTTGTATCATTCTAACTTACTTCAGCGTGTTTTACGCCGATTATGTCGTGATTCAGTATGTCCTGATCCCGGCGTATTCTGGAAGGTGAGTATTGTTTGAAAAATCTTTCTCGTTGTTGGCGATTAGGTCACCCGACTGCAGCGGTGGCTCATCTTTTTGCTTTTTCATCGCATCGTTGCAACAAGCTTTTTTTTAGTGTGAGCTGTTGTTTTGAAAGAATTTGCGTGTAGCGCTGTTGTTCGCGACCAGAGTCACACACTCCCCAGTCTGCGTTGTTAGTGCAGTATTCCGAGTGTTCACTACAGCGTTTGCCATACTTCGGTGGTTTAAGGTTTCGGGAAATGTCATGTTTAACCAAACGCATGTTCACGTATGCTATGTCATCATTACAAATATCTACTACACATACATACGCGCACATATTTATACATACGTACACACACACACACACACACACACACACACACACACACACACACACACACACACACACACATATATATATATATGTATATTTTTTTTTTCTTTTTTCTTGATTTAAACTGCAATAAACGACGTGTTTATGGGTTGTGTTTTTATCGCAGTTTCTACTATATACCTTTAATTGTTTTAATAATCAAACTCTTGTCTAAGGAGTTTTAGTGGCATTGAATAACCTGGGAATCTATACTTCCAGTAGTTATTTGCCACTTTTTTGTTTTCTGGGTTGTGAGGAGCTGGACCAGCAACCCAAACTTTTGAAAACAAACAGCTTTTATAATAAGTGCATTATATGTTTAAACGGGTTACGTAATTGTTACGATGAATACGGTTTAAGAATATTTGTCCCATATTTGACTATTGTTTTAGAAAAAAAAAACAGCACTAACCAGTAGCATTACAGAACGAAGAAGGTTGTATAACAAGCATAAAACAATAAATTCAAGCTTTTTGAATATTAATCTGATTAATATCCCATTAACTGAAATCAGTATTAGACAGTTCTGTCCTAGTTCTACTGTGCTACAGTTCTACTGTAACTGCTATTGTTTATTCATTCTACTGTAAACTGCTCTGGTTTACCAGTTCTACTGTAAACCGCTTCTGTTTACCAGCATTTCTGTTGTGTCTAGTGTGTGGTGCACACTCCACGGCTCTGTGTTTAATCTCATTCTGCTCCTGCTTCTGGCATGTCATTCCAAAGCGGTCTTCTCGGACCCCGGTAAGTGCATCAGGTTGATTCTGCTCGTTCAGAAGTCTGAAATCAAATGCTGATGACCATAATAATCAGTTCATGTCAAATATTCGTTTTTTTTGTTGCAGGCATGGTTCCTCTTCCGGAGGCAGCCATTGATTTTTCTGACTTGAGATCGCAGTCTAATCGTCTTAATGACCGAGTGAGTTGAAGTTACAGGTTTTTCAATCAATAACTATCCTCCCTTTATCTCTGTAAATGTATTAAAGATCATAATGTGTCAGGGTTGTGAAGGCTGGACGGTGTGTAGCCGCTGTGAGACGTATCGGCCGCCTCGTGCCCATCACTGCAGAGTTTGTCAGCGATGCATTCGGAGGATGGACCATCACTGCCCGTGGTCAGTCACACTGGACAGTAGATCTGTTAGAAGTCTTTTTCTCACTTTGTTTAAAGGCTCTTTCACCTTAAAAAGTTTTAAGATTGAATCAAATGGCTATTAATACTGAAAGATCGCGGTTATTAGCATGTAAAGAAAAATGCGGCTTTGTTCAAGATTTGAGTATATTTTTAGACACACAAATTTAGACACACAAATGCACCATGATATATGGAGTTTGACACACATTATCTGATGTATTTTCATGTCTTCTTCTCCTCAGGATAAATAACTGTGTGGGAGAGCTCAATCAGAAATATTTTATTCAGTTCCTCTTTTACACAGGCAAGTTTTCAGAAAATTCCGTTTGTATTGTATTGTAAACGGAAGTGGATTTATTAAAACATGTGTTTAATGTAAATGATGTATTTGTTTTCCAGGCATGGCCAGTTTGTATTCCATGGCACTGGTTGTGTCCGCTTGGATCTGGAGAATTAGAAGTGAGAGAGAAGGTGACGATGAGGAAAAAGAGGACGAGTCCCCCAGCAAACATCTGATTGTGTAAGAGACAACGACCTTCCAATCAGACTGTCCTCATCTGATTGATACATTGGTTTCAATAAAGTTTTTTCTTACAGTGCACATTATATAATTCTGCTGGTGGAATCGATACTTTTTGGGGTTTTCGTCCTGGTGATATTTTATGATCAAGTAAGCGACTGGCTCCACTTTTACAGATAATTTTACAGACATATATTACAGATAATTTAAATTTTTGTCTCTGTACTTATTATGTTGTGTACCTAATATAAATGTAATATTTTTTCAAGCATTGTTTTTGTTCTTATATTATTATTGTTTATTATTTGTTTTTGTTGTTTTGTATCATCACTACAAATATAATAATAATGATATTGCATTTAATTTGTTACAATTCGGTTATTGTTATTACTATTATTATTACTAATATAATACACTATTTTAATCTACAAAATATGTAACTATTTAGAAAAAAAATTATTTGTAGCTTTTCACAGTTGAAAGTCAAAAAGGTTCTTGTTTACAGACAAATCAAAAGATTCTAGCTCATCATAATGTTTCTACCAGTGTTGATACATTTTCTTAAAGGTAATTAGCTGCGACTACTGGTTACTTGGTATTTCAGTGGAAAGGTAATTAGTTACATGTAATTACGTAGTACAATGTTGCAGTACTTTATCATCATTAATTCAGATTTTTTTTCTTTCTTTTTGAAAGCTGGTTTCCATAATAACAGACGAGACGCCTATTGAACAGATGAGGAACAGATTAATGAAGGACAAGCCGAGCACACACCCGACACATACCACACACACGAGAAAGCCAAAGATCGCACTTCTGAGGGAGGTGTTCGGACGTGGTGAGTCAAATATTTAAAGCAGTGTGAACATCTGAAGTGCTTCATGGTTTCTGGATTTGTCATTGACAGGCTCTGTACTTTGCTGGCTGTTCCCACTCCATTCTTCTCCACCTTCAGTCGGAGGCATCATTTATTCAGCACTTCCAGATTATAACGTGTAACATCAAGTCTGTTTCAACACCGTGGGATTGTATTTTAGACTCTGGGTGAAGAACGAGCGTTTTTCTGCTGCTGTATTTTGGACTTTGGCTGGCTGATTCCATAGTTTTTCAGGCACCTTTATACTGGGACTTTTATTTGAATAGAAGATTTTATTTACCTGTATTTATAAAGGTTTTTTTTTAAAAACATTAACTCTACGTTTACATTTTAGAGAGATTAGGGGTTTTAAGTAATTTATTTGTTGTGTACTTTCTAAAGCTCATACAGATTTGCGGTGAAGCATTACTGAATGTAATGAGACGGAGAGGATTTTATCTTTGTGTTTGTTTGACCACATGCGCTTTAATCTGTCATTACTGTATAGATGTGCTTTATTTCTGTATTATTTCTGATGAAGTGTTGCTGCAGTTTCAGGGTACCGGAATGAAATGCTTCTTTTGTTGAAGTGCTTGAAGTCCCTTTCTATTTTATTTTTATGTATTGTGTTGCTGAATAATGGACATATTAAGATGCCTATGTACATAGACAATTCCCGGATGAGGAAAATGTTTACATTCCATATTTATGGTAATTTATCTTTGGCAGTTTGGCTTTATTCACTTTTTGTGTTGTGTGAAATAAAGTGTCTTTTCTTACTCGGCTCTTTTTGAATGCCAGTTTAGCAGTACCAAATTTGTTTGACTAGTAATTTGTAAATTGGAAACTTGAACAATAATTTTATTTTTATTACAAATGGATCCAATATTTAAGATCAATTCTAACATATACTGTACAAATACTCAAACAAATTATGTAAAAAATATGTATGTTGATTAATCTGCATGGCTTTTATTTCCAAATTGCATAATTATTTGTCCAAAAGAACAGATTTCTGTCATTTGTTATTCCAGTGATACATTTCGCTGTACACAAACAGCATTTGAGCCACACATGAAAAACAAAATAGTTGTTGATGGTGACATTTGCTAATGCTGATGTTTATTTATTTATTTACAAAGGTGTGTAAGGGTAAACATGAATATTTTACTCCGAGCACAGCACTGGTAAGTGACTAAAAGCTAATTAAAATTTCACTCGCTTGCGGTTCAACACGTTTAATCTCGCCAGTCGCTCATTGGTTAAATCTGCGGTCACGTGCTTGTTTGTTATTTTTGTTGTCTACTTCCTGAAAGCAGAATCATGTGATTTCATGACGCTTCCTGGTGGGGATAATTATTTCTCGCATCATTTTCACTGTACGTGACCGCGTTTAACAGCAGCAGACCCTGAAACCATCCGCCGGGTTGCTGGCATGGCTGACGGGGAAAGATCGCCTTTGCTTTCGGACAGTCGTGATGGAATGAACGGGCTGTCACCGGTAGATGAGAAGACCTATCGACCCCCGACCAAACCACAGAGTGAGTCAAATCTGATCGCAGTTGACAGATGATGGAAATAGTAATAAAATAACGTCACCAATTTAGTCAAAATATTTTCTTTAAGC
The DNA here is from genome assembly GCA_028031935.1 of Paedocypris micromegethes. Taxonomy (NCBI): domain Eukaryota; kingdom Metazoa; phylum Chordata; class Actinopteri; order Cypriniformes; genus Paedocypris; species Paedocypris micromegethes. The sequence goes on along the minus strand of CM051501.1, from coordinate 20,146,848 downwards.
CCACTCGAACTTTAAAATCGATTTGGTTTATTTCGAGCTTAAGAATGCCCGCGATGTCCACGTGCCCTCTGCCTATTATATATTAATTGCATGCAAGCATTTATGTGTGTAATTCTATTATCCGTGTAGAGTACGTTAAAAACAATGACATTCATTTCCTATATATCTGAACCGTAGACGTCTGAATGTCAGAGTCCAATCGTTATTGTGTGACTTCCTAACGGACTATCCAAACACACCTAATTTCTCCACTTTGACAAAAAATGCAATCAGTGTACTGTATAGACACAAAAAAAAAAAAAACAGAAAAGAGACGACGGGCATTTGAGTCTTTTGTTAGATATGCAATCTTAGTATTATTATTTTTTTACTTGTGTCTTAAACTGAGCAGTTTCAGTTCTAGGTTGTTTTGAAATCGAAATTATAGATAAAGAGATAAATGAACAATTCTCAATAACGATAATAACTTTGGTGATGCCTGTAACAAACTAAATATATATATATATATATATATATATATATATATATATATATATATATATATTAGTTTATTACAGTATATAGTATATAAATAAACTAAAATAGCATTAATACGAATAATAATCACGTGTGTATTTTGGTTCACTTCTGTTTTTAAATTCTTAATAACTTAATAAATTTAAGATGGTAATTTAAGATAAAATACTATTAAACAGAGTCTCTCTAATCATAACTGTGGAATTATGATGAACTCTGTGTGACACACAGTTTAAACTTTTCTAGTTTTATAATCTAATTTACAGAAAGTCTTAACATGTGGTATTATACATGTGCCATTAAGCTTGAACAGGCTGGTATCAACAAGTGAAACTACAAATATGATGATAAATCTTGTTTTGTCATCCGCAAGCTAAAAAGTACGTTTAAGTGTTGGATTTTGAAACATTTTTTCCTTTATTGTAAGCTCAGTACAATAACAGTAGCGTAAATCCATACATTTAGGTGCAGCAATTGTATTGTTATTAAAGTTTTACATACATTTTTATGCAAGAATTTCACATTAAAATGTACAGTATTAAACTGCTAGCAGTTTTATATGAAACAGACTGGAGAGGGTTGACAATTTGGCAATCGTTATCTAAAAAAAGATTACAATGAGTCTTATTTGGCAACCCTGATATCGTCAATAAGATATTGAAAAGTGGCTTTTGCGGCTACTGTAAGTCACTTTGATGTGAACGATTCTCAAGAATCTGAAATGTCATGTTTTCTTTCTCCTCCTTAGTTTTTCCTTCGTTCCCTTTAGAAACGGCCACATCATCGTTTTCTGAAGCCCCCCCTCCGTATTCCCCTCTCGGCTCTCCGGACAGCAGTAGCACCCCTGTCATCGGCTGCAGAGTCTGTCAGTCACTTATCAGCGTGGAGGGCAAAGCCCACCAGCATGTGGTGAAATGTGGGGTCTGCAATGAGGCTACGGTCAGTTCCATGGTTTTCTTTTCACCTCTGAAAATGCCTGGAAAAACTGTAATCAATTGATTAATTGGAATGTTTTTTAGCCAATTAAAAATGCTCCTGCGGGTAAGAAGTATGTGAGATGTCCGTGCAACTGTCTTCTCATCTGTAAAGTCACGTCTCAGAGAATCGCCTGCCCGCGGCCGTACTGGTGAGCATCGCAGACAACCAGTCCTACGCTCTATTAAAAACATTTTACAGTTTTGTTTTGAAACTTTTTTCTTTCTTCATGTTGTATTCATCATGACAATATTCTCACGCTCTCTCACTCTTTGTCCCTCTTCTCTCACTCTCTCTTTCCTGTTGTTGCTCTCTCCCTTGCCATGCCATAATTCTCTGTCTCGCCCATTTTTCCCTGTCTTTTCTCCCTCTCTCACCTTTCACTCTCTCTCTCTTTGTTTCCTGTTTTTCATTTCTTTGTATTTATTTCTTTTACCTTCACTGTCTCTCTTTCTCACTCGTTCTTTCGGTCTATGTTTTCCTGTTGCTTCCCAACTCTCTTTCTTGCTCTCTCTCTCTTTCCCTTGTTCTTTCTCTCATTCACTCCCCCCTTCATTAATTCTCTCTGTCTTTCCTGTTTTTCCATCTCTTTTTAAATTTGTTTCTCTTTTCTTTCTTTTTCTTTTTGTACATGTTTTCCTGTTTCTTCTCATCACTCTCTTTTTTTCACTTTCTCTATCTCTAATATTTTTTCTCTCCACTTCGCCCCATCTCTTTCTCACTCTCTGTTTTCCTGTCTCCATCTCTCACTATCTCTCTCTCACTCCACAGTAAGCGAATAATCAATCTAGGTCCAGTTCAGGCTGGGGTGGGAAGTCCGAACCCTCAACCAACCGGTGCCAGAGTCTCATGTGGCCATTGTGCCAACACATTTCTGGTAATCGTCTTTATTAACATTAAAGGAACCTCACACCAGTTCTACCTGAAAATATTGGTAACGCTCTTGTTGATCTAGTGGACAGAATTCACGGACCGGACACTGGCCCGTTGTCCGCACTGCAGGAAAGTGTAAGCGTCACTTCATCTATCACTACCTCATTCTGAAATGTAGAATCAGTGATGCAATAATATCCATCTCTTTGTCCAAATAGCTCATCGATAGGACAGAGGTATCCTCGGAAAAAGAGTCTGATCTGCTTTTTGTTCTGTCTGATTTTCACCGTGGCCACTGCGGGATTAATAGTAAGATCTGCTTAGTAAACATTACAATGTAAAAAAAAAAAATTCTACCCAGCTTTACTATGTTTTTTCTTAATTACAGGTTGGTACGTGGCAGAAGGCGAAGGAGCTTAAGGGCATCTACGCATCCTGGGTGTTTTTCATCCTCCTGGTTCTGATGACTCTGGTCAGAGCTTTGCATTGGGCCTGCATGAAAATCAGCGAACCCTTGCACAACTACTCATAACAGGAAGACGACGACGAGGAAATAGAAACATCAATGGTAAAAAAAATCTTTTCAAGGGGAAAGACAAGGATAAATAACAAGAAATTTGCCAGATTACATTTAATCTTTAATCTAGATATTTTTGATTATTGAATATTTTATATTTTTGAAGATGTATTTGAAATCAAATGTGTTTTTAGACCATTATTATTTTAACAATTTAGCTTATTATTAAGTGGCGTGCTATACTAATATTCTTAGCAGTGCTTGTCACGTTGTAAAAATATCAAGAGGAAGGAAATGTGAAGAAGTTTAGAGAAAAATATCTTGTTTTACTGCTGGAAATCAGGCACTTCAGACACTGAAATCTTTACAAACAGATGATCTGACTCACGTGACTATTCCACTGGTTGGTAGCATCTTAAACTATTCTTTTTTATGAACAAATGAACAAGCAAGCGGAAATGATTATGTATTATTTGTTTTAAGGTTTTTAATCTAGATATTTTGTTATTTTACCCATTTTGAAAAGGCCAGTCACTACAAACTGTGAAACTGCTGTGATCTGCATTGCAGAATATGGTCACATTAATTCACGTTCACTCAAAACGTGCAGCAGATGGACAACTGACAGCAGAGTGAAGTAGCGTGTTCTTTTAGTGCTTTTTTTTGTCATTTAAATATTATTATTATTATTGTTTAAATAAGGTTTGCATCAGACGCAATGCTTTATTCCTCCTCAAAAGAATAGAACAAATATGAATTACATGAATTACAATTACTACTGTTTTTGTTTTTATATTGAAGTTTTAAAAGTGCAATAAAATTTCACTTTATTCTATTATTCATAATACGTTTTGATATTACTCAAATTCCATCAGAATAATACGAATTACCAATACAATTATAATCACCAGTTAATTAAATCATAAACAGTTTTATATTGTAGGAAAAACTAATTCAACTAAAATTTTTTAAAGTAAATTATGTTCATATTTATGTTCAAACCGCTGTTTATTGTTCATGCTTTTTTTAAAGGATTACCCTAAAAAACACTTTGTTGGGTACCATTTGTGGGTAATTTGGGTAAAACTGATTGACATTTTATACAAATGAATTTGATTACATTTATTTTTTATTATGAATTTTATTGTTACTTATTCTGCTTAATAATAAATTATATTACATCATGTTTGTTGACATAATTCTAAATCTCTCTCTTTCTCTCTCTCTCTCTCTCTCTCTCTCTCTCTCTCTCTCTCTATATATATATATATATATATATATATATATATACACACACACACACCATAACTACAACAAAACATGATTTGTGGCAATAGGATATTAAATATCTTTTGACTGTAAATACAAAACCTCAGACTAAACAATGACTCATAAAATGAATGTAAGCCTTGTTTTATGTGGTGGTGTTTTTGCACTTTATGGTAAATACAAACATGCAAAAAACTACCTGTGAAATATGAAATTGCTTAGGAAATATACAATGTGTTTACAGAATTGTGCTTTACTCTGTTGTTGTACAAACATATACATCCTACATATGTATACTCATAATAGATCCGCTCCTTGTAATTGGTGATTTTTGTCCATTTTGTATTCTGATTAAAATATTTTAATGTTCCTATATGTATGCATTTTTAAGTATGTAATTAAAATTTTAAATCGTGACAATAGTTTGCTTAATTTTTGTTTATTGTTTATTTATTAATGTTTATTTTTTTGTATTTACTTCACTGGATGTTAAACGCAGAGCAAAATTGTGGTACGGTTCCTAGTGACCATAGACAAACTCACACCATTTAAAATCGATTTCAAAAGTGAGATAATGTGTTAGCCGCTAGGGGGCGCTGTGACACTCATTTGAAAAGCATGGGCAAATTTTGGCTTGTTTCAGAGCAACTTAAAAAACTCGTCTGTAAAGATTCTCGTAGATCAAGGTACAATCACTGTACATCATACATATTGTATAATCGATATATCTGATGTGACTTTAGCATTAGGAAGTAGACCAAGATTTTCTAAAGCATAAAAATATAGGATCCAGGACCCATGCGAGAATCATAGAAATTTGATCTGTAACAATATTGTTTTTTTTTATTTTTTATTAATAAACACTAACTAACACTAACACTACATCAGCAAAAACAAAATTTAAAATGCACTACAGCAAATACAAATCTGTTTAAAGCAAGAACTGAGTTTCTGCTTATGCGCAACTTTTATTTGAGACAATCACATCATTTTGTGACAGATTACTGACATTTCGATTAAGTTCTGTATTACCTATTTTTTTTTTATTTTGTGTGTGAGGATTTTTAGCACAACACTAAAATATACATTAAAATCGAAATAATACATTAACATGTAAAATAAACTGTACTGTACTGTACCTCTGTTTACTTTAGATGCGAGAAAATATACCAAACATATTGTTCTACATACATTAAAATAGTTTTTGACACCTGATGTTCTTTCTTTATAAATGTCTAACTTAATTAAGTTATAAAGCCCAAGTTTAAAATCTACAGCCCAGTCTACAGGTTAACCGTCTTCACTCCGCTGAGACTCGTGTCCGTTGCATTCGCCCCCTCCTCATCCTCACCCTCCTCTTCATCTAGCTGAAGGCTGCCGGAAGAAAAGCGCAGACGGGCCAGTGGACCAGAACGCACCATTCTGCCCAAACCGGGAGCGTACGAGTAGAAGGTGTCTGAATCCGAGTCACTATAACTGCTTGCACCAAGAACACCCAGTGTAGTGGGTCTCTCTGGCACAGGCAGTGGTTTTAGAGGAAGATAAGTGGGCCTGGCTGGGATCTGGTGTCGAGAAAGATGCGGGTAATATCCCAGGGGCCGATACTCAGATGCATAGGCAGCAGCATTCGAGGCGAGGTTCGGACGTTGGAGTTTAAAGTCCTGTTGGCTTGAGGTTGGGCGTGGCAGGCCAGTCTGGTAGCTGGAGTCATCGCTGTAATGTCCAGCCTCCGTTCTGCTCAAGTTAAGCTTTCTGGGAATCCCTGCTCTCGGGCCAAGAGCACTTCTCTGGTACAATTTGGATTCATACCATCCCTGACCACCAGGACGAAGTCTTTCCTGATGCTTGTGTGGCGGAGGTGATAAACAAGACGACGCCATGGACGTATTGCCCATCTGCCTGGGCAGGTTTTGCAAAGCCACAGGTTTGTGTTGGGTTTGAGGTAGACGATCCAGGGAAGAAGACGTGTGGTTCTGCAGAAGGTACGGGTACGTCTCCAGCGGGAAGGTGGGAAGAACAGGGTGGAACTGTAAATGGGGTACGTTGGGATAGAGCAGAACCAGATGCTGGGTGCTAGGTGAGAGTCGTCTCCGTGCTCTCGGTTTCTGAAGGCCTCTTCCACGATATTCCGCTCCTGATGAGGATAAGGAGCGCAGCTTGGGTGAAGCAAAGTTGCTTGAAAAGGCAGGATATTGTGACAAAGGCCTTGGTCTTTCCAGTTCAGGGTCAAACGTGACCTCCATGGCAGATACGCTGCGTCTGGCTGTGCTTGTGTGTTCACTTTGTTCATCATCTGGATCTAGTGATGGATCTCCAAACAGCTGTGAAGAGGAACATGCAGTGGTGTAATGTACTTTGTGAGAAAATGGACTTTGTATTTTTGGCTACTTTGTACTTGCACCGAGTATCAAAAAATATAAGCAACCTTTACTTTATACTTGACTACATTTTTGATTGATAAACTCTTCACTCCACTACATTTGAATGGATATTCACCGTTACTCGTTACATTGTGATTGTGTGCGACAAGTCAGCCTCTTTCTCTACCGTGGTTAATATTTTGGTTGGACGAGGGAATATCGCCATCTGCAGGGTGCTGCAGGTACTATATGCTATTTATGGGCTAAATCACATGAATTTGCAGTTGCACTTTTTAGCACATTTGAGTTTGACTGAGACTGACTTGTTATTTTTCATGTACAGCATTTTTACCAATATGCCGTGTTTATGGCTCTCTCAGCCAAAAAGGTTCCTGACCCCTGACTTAGCGTAAAATACTTTCTTTAAGTTCTTTTAAAATTGGATACTTTATCTTCTTGGAATGTGTAACTTGTAATGGAGTAATTTTTTCACATTAAGGTATCTGTACTTTTACTCAAGTACGGTTTTCAGGTACTCTTTACACCTCTGGGAACATGTACATGTCACAAGCGTGATCCAGAGCTGCGTGTCTGTAACACATGGTGGCGGTACCTGCTTGGACACGTCAGTGAGTATATCTGGAGAGGAACGGCACTGGCGAGGGTCATATTCTGACTTGCAGTGTGTTCTGAAAATCACAAACAGTTTCACAAGTCATGTTTTATGGGGCCTTTCACAAGACCTTTGATTTCCGTCTTCTAGTAAAATAGGTGTGGATGTTAAAGCCATGTTTTACTTGTTCTAAACTGCACTTGTTTACAGTTTACCATGTCTTACTTTGTTACTTTTTGTTGATTCATTATATATGACTAATATGTTAATTAGTGTGTAATAATATCTTCCTGATATGGTAATCTGTGTATACAAAAAGATAATATGCTAATGTTGTGTGTAATATATGGCTAATATATTTCTCTGTGTGTATAATACACATATAGGTAATAATTTAATCCGTGAGTAATATATTGCTAAAATTTTAATCTGTGTGCAAAGTATATAAAGTAGATGGTTAGTTAGATTTAACTTATTTAGTTTAATTTATACATAGATAATATGGTAAGTTTCTATAATGCATTCCTGATGTGTTATATATGATATACAGGTCATGTTGTTGACAGTCGCACAACAAAAACAGAGTGGGAAGAATTCTACATTTTAGCTAGCTCAGACTCTAAAAACAGACTAATATAAGACTTATAAAAAGTCAGTACTTAATTATTTTTTTCTTTTAAAAAATACTGTCGTCATTATGCTTTTGGTGAGTCAGAAGCTGGGCTACTCAGCCTTTCAATTAAAATGTCTTTTTTTATCAATGAAATATATACATATCCTCAATAAGACTATATGTGGTTATAAAAACAATTTAATATTTAATAAATAAAATATAAAAGGTTCCCAAATTAATTAGAATAATAATTTACATTGCAGTACATGTGGCACCAGTAGAGCAGTGCTGTTGTCAGGGCAGGCTTCCAGTTGTATGCCGTGTGTGCGCATGAGTGTTTATAAATCAGAGCTTGTTTATTTTTTTCTTGAAAAATGTGCATTATGCATATTTTATTTATCTATTTTTAACAGAAGAACGTACCTTTCTAAAGGCAAATGTTTCTTGATTCCAGAGCTCACACATTCGAGAAGCTGCTTCTGTGTCCGGCCGCTACCACATCAAATATATCCATAAGAGATTCTTCAGGAAACTGGTTGCTTATTGAAATCTGTGTATAGCAGAAGTGGATAAAATAAAGGCTAACCTGTATCTGAAAGTGGATCCTTTGCTAGAGAGAAGAGACTTCTGATGCGACTGTGGCTCCTCAGCGAGTCTGAAGAATGCGTGGTACTCCACACACATCTTCCAGAAGGCTTTACAAACATCTCTGCTGGCCATAGAGAACTCAACGGTGTCTCTCCTGGAGGGCTTAGGAATTACATTGGATAGGGAATTAAATTGGAAGAGTTTGATACTGTTACATTAAAAAATGTAAGCACTTTGTCCAAATGCAATTTTAACCTTAAAAGCATAAATATATTGAATGGGTTTTTCAATATACTGAAAAAAATATAGGAAAATAATTTCTATATAATTATTGAAAAATAAAGATGAACATTTTCAGATTAGTGTCTCACCCCAGTCTCGGTGTGGAGTTTAATGAGAAAACATTTCCTCTTGAAACTCAGTTTACGAATCTTGGCCCAACTGAAAGTATTGATCTTTGCATTTCCCTGACAATGGAAAGTAAAAAAGAAATGTCAACCACATTTTTTATGTATGTCATGAAAGATCCTACTTTATGGAACCTAATGGAAGAATTGTATTGCTAATTATCATACCTGGAACACAAGAACCCCCATGTGTGTAACAGCGAGATTAATTCTCATTCCGTCTCCATCATGGGCAGCATGAGGACGGATCCCGTACATGTCCATTTTCCGGGCAACTTCCAGTAAATGCACATCTGATTCTGCAGGAGTGTGACCTCTGACCCCAGAGATGATTTCTGGTGTTAGTCTTGATATATCCTGCTTGTGTTCTGAGAGGTAGCTGTGTGTTACCTGTGTTTTTTATGAAAGCGGATTATTTTGTGGTCCAAGTACTCTTGGTTAGGAACGTACTGCCTATTTTCAAGATGATGAGCATCTAACTCTTCATCAAAATCACCGATTTCTGCTACAGGAGGAGGAGAGGTGTGTAAAACGTATACAATTTAACTGAAAAGACATTATTAAATAGGACAATATACATTGCAGTATATGTGACACCAGAAGGGCGGCGCTGTTGTCGTGGCAAGTGAGGCTACCGGTGGACAAGTCCTGCTTGATCTGAAGAGCAAACAAATACCTGTAAAACAAAGGGATCTGTCAGACGGAACCGTAACATATATCAATCTTAAGTCATCCAAGATTTACCTGGTTAAGCTTTTTTGCAGTTGCCCTGGGTCTGGCGGAAAGAATTTCACAATAAAGTGGAATGCCAGATCATTGGTACCTGAAAAATACAATTTTCTTTTTTCAGAAATATACGTGTATATATATAGTATAAATGGGCATGTATAAACAGTATTTGCTAGTGGTGTGACGAGATCTCGTGCCACGAGATCTCGCGAGATCCAATGCTTCTCGCGAGATCCAATTGAATCTCGTGAAATCGCGAGAATTTGGCGCCATTTTTGATATATTTGCAATACCGTGGATACCGTGATAATTAATGGATTTGATATTTATATAAGTATATAAACCCTTTAATACAGTATAACACATTCGTTTCGTTACAAGTTGCAACCATTAACTTACAACCATTTTATTTTGAACAAAGTCTGTTTTCGGTTGGAAATCATGGTTTCACGTAAAAAAAGAAAAGAAATCGGCAAGAAAAGCGACGAATACCAGAAACAAAGCTAAAGTAGGAAGAAGCCGCTCTCGCTCTCTCTCTCTCTCTCTCTCTCTCTCTCCCCGCTCTCTCTCTCTCTCTCTCCCGCTCTTGTCCTGCTCTCTCTCTCTCTCTCTCTCTCTCTCTCTCTCTCTCTCTCTCTCTCTCTCTTCTCTCTATAATTGACTGGACAGTGACACTTTCAATACATGTGTTTTTAGAGCTAAAATTAACACAGTGAATTTAATCATAATGAAGTAGATTGATGTTGAGTTGAACTTGATGCCAAAATGATTCTACCATTCTTTACAATTTACTGGAAGACTTGTCTTTGTTTATAAATAGTGTTTAATGTCTGCGCTTGATGGATTTTCTATACTATTGACAGTTAAAACATTTTGTGAAATTACTTTCCTGGCAATTTATGGCATCATATTTTGTATGATCAATATTATGTTAGTTATCTGGTTATGACTGCATGCAATTGGTGAAAATATGTTGCATCAACAGTTTTGAATGTTTTAGTTAAATAAAATACAGATAAAATATGGCTCTCCTTATATTATATCGAAGGTTTTTTTATTTAAAAAAAAAAATCTAAATCTCGTCTCGTCTCGATCTCGTGAGCCTAGTGTCTCGTCTCGTCTCGTGGGAAAAGTGTCTCGTCCCACCCCTAGTATTGCATGTATTTAAATATAATATATATATATATATATATATATATATATATAATGTGTAAATAGAAAGACGAATAGATGGATGGATGATAGACAGACAGACAGACAGACAGACAGAAAGACAGATCACATTGTCACTTACTCTTGATCTGTTTAGCCACTGGTTTCAGCAGCTGAAGCCAAACCTACAAGATAAAGATAAGACCATAAGACTCAGACACAATATATTTCAATGTTGGTCCATGATTTTTAGTTACGCCTTTTGTTTTTCTTTGAGAAAGACAGAACATTATTAAAATAACATTTATATTCAATCAAGCTGTGGATACGAACCATAATGATGAAAAGATAAAACAGAGATAATGAAACGAACTAATCTATTTGTACAAAAAATGTATCATATTTTGTACAAATCTTTAGTGACTTTAGAAATAAATGTTTGTAATTAAAAAATCCACAGATTTTGGATTGGCATGCCAATTGAAAACATTTAATTTTAAAAAGCAACATTTAGTTCCACACTCAAAGACACTCAATGTTTATGAAGCATCACTAACATAGCTGCCGGTGTGATGGCGGAACTCCAGGCCAAAGTATTCTTTTTCCAGCAGCTTTAGGTGACCACACACTTTATTGAAGAAATCAGAGCCAAGAACTCTTCTCTGGAAAGAGAATAACAGTAATGATTATTTACTGTACGTACATTTTTACTTCATTTCATGCAGCGTCTCTGGGCCTGAAGGCAGAAAATGTAACTATGGCTTGGTGGCTGACCAAATACAGAGCAGGACAGACTTACGGTCTCCACCCACCTACAGGCAGTTCAGTGTTTATTACCTATGAATGAAAACCTGTATATTATTTCACTGAACATTTCCAAACGGGATACATGCAAGCGCATCTGAAAGTGAGACTTGAAATCAGTTTGTGGCCTTTTAGAACTCATTACGATCTTTCTGCTTACTGTAGTGTAACAAACTGCAGTGTTACTGTGGAATTGCTCAATAAAATGTATAGGCTTGTCTTCTCGACACGGGTGGTCATGAGATCATGCTGTGATGATGCCCAGAAAATGTTCCAGCAGTTCAAAGCAGCGTTCAAACGAAACTGATGAAGTCGTTTGCTACGTGAGTCAGCCTCAGAATACAGGGTGGGATGTTGATGCAAGTGTTTGTGTCACTAAACACTGTATTTACAGTGACAGCGAGAAATAGGAACTCGTCATTATCTTGTCAAGACCTGGAATAGAGAAAGCTTAAAGATAAACTACTGATAATGTCTGGAAGAGAGTGAAAACCTTTGATCTTGTTAATACAATCTATGATTGTTGCAGCATCTTTAAAAATGCATAGTTCATACTGGTAATCAAATCATAATTGAGTTTACTCTATCTTACTCTATCTCTCTCTTACTCTATCTCTATCTACCTGTCTGTCTATCTGTCTGTCTATATATATGTTTGAATGTGTAAATTAAACTTTACTGGTTTGAGATGTTTCAATGTATCACGTCGATTTTGATGCTAAAAGACGAGTTTTAAATATTATTATAGTGACACGGATCAGGTAACAGCATTTGTCCACAATCTACAGCACTCATACGAAAGTATGTTACAGTCTCCTCTCTAATTGCCAGTTTCGCCGGAGGATGTAGAAGAGCGCTAGCATGTTCTCTGGAATGAGGCCAGGACAAGCTTCCGTTCATCACAGGCCACCGTATTTGCCCCTATTCAGACAAATCCATGCCCCGAGGACACCACCTTACTCACTCACTGCTTTATATCTCTACACTTAAAGCAAGAGACTGTGCCGCCTAAAAGCAGTGGACCACCCTCAGGCGTGTGCTCACACACACACACACACACACACACACACACACACACACACACACACACACACACAGAGAGAGAGAGAGAGAGAGAGAGAGAGAGAGAGAGCAAAATAATGGGTCATTAAATTATAAGAGATAAAATGATGTTCCTTGTCAAGCCAAACTGTATCAAAGTCATGAAAACTCACAGAAATAAATCATATAACTGAAATTAGTTTTCTGAAGGAATAATTACAAATTGAAAACATTTGACCTTTACTCTTGTGGCTTTGATTTAATATTTCCATAGAAAAATGTACATATTTGAAAAATCAACAATGGAAAAAACTAAATGTTTTAGGAAATTAACTGGCAATATGAAAAATATTACAACCGATTTAATATTATAAACACACCTACTGTACACAAACACACAGAGGAAATCGGCTAGTCATCTCCGTTTAAAAACAATAACTGTGGTAAAAATACGCAGTGGTACAACTGACGCCTAGTTTCTTTTACATATATTTATGTAAAAATGTAATGGTCTCACCTCCACCTCAAAAACTCTCTCGCTGTCGTCCAGGAATATGACGCGGAGGCAAAGTTTCTCGTTCGTGCTCTTTGTACGTAAGGCTCGTCCAGCGACAGGCGTCTTCAGCAACTCAAACTTCTCTGCCATTCTTTTAAATTTTCGATTGACGCAAAATACTTTTCTTCAGTAAAGCACAGAGGGTCTGTAATAGGGGTCATTGTCCGTTCGATGGCGCGACAAGACTCGCGTGCTGCTGCTGTCTCGTGACGACTGTTGACGCATCCTGATCTTGCCGAGCAGCATCAGCAACGCATCTTTGATGTGAATACAGGCTTCACTAAAAAGATGAGTCGATGGAAATGAAGTTTCAATGAACACTAAGTTTAACGCAAAATCTTAAATAAATACATTTCTTGACATTGTGTGTGCGTGCGTGCGTGCGTGTGTGTTATTTACTGTATGCAAACAGTCTACATATGTATACATGTCTATTAGAATGCATATATACAGTATTAAGACAGAGAGGTGGAGAGAGAGAGAGAGAGAGACCAAGACCTCACAGCAAGAAGAACTCCTTTGGGATTCGAGGTTCGAGGCCCAATCCGACCCTGAAGTAGCATGTAGTACTGTAGTATGATGTTTCCTGAAGTTCTATTCAGTTGGTAGTACTATGGCGCCTCCTGTCGGCTTAAAACTCTGTCCGAAATGGTTTTAGGCATGCGTAGTTTTATTCTAGATGACAAATGCTGCAAATCAGTCATACATGTTTTAAATCACCTTAGAAAGACATTATGGCTATATGGACTTACGACTTCTGCAATTTACACTACAAGTTTGAATAAAAAAATTACTTCAAAAAGATATTCGAAACTATAAAAGATATAACATTTATAAAAAGACGATTTCTTTTTATATCAAAAGAGACGCTTCACTTTTAGTTATGATGAATTACGTCAACATCAACTATTAACAAACGCCGCTAGATGGCGAATGTCAAAAAGCAGCCAACTTGTTCACGTTGGTAAACAACCTGGCTGCAAGATTTAAAACAAGATGTATTGCAGTCTTCAGTAAGCCAAAGAGTCCGTGACACAAAACGGTACAAAAATATTTATTTTAAAATATTCCATAAGAATAACCTGATCATTATCAGTTGAGCTTCGTCTTCGTGACGCTGTTTCTGGCAGGTGAATCTGTTGTTTTGAAACAGCAGAGCGGAACCTGAATGGAGAAGTGTAGCCGGAGCTCTGCTGACCAGCTGCTGCTCTTCCATCACACATCATCATCGTCATCATCATCATCATCTCCGGCCTGTTTGACTTTCCGAACACCTGTCGAGCGGGATACGGTGGCCGAGAAGCCGTCACTATCAGTCTACACCTACGTTTGGTATCGGTTCTTACAGCATGCCCTGTATTTTGAGTTTCTTTATGTGTAATTGTCGTCCTACGTGTGTGTGTGTGTGTGTGTGTGTGTGTGTGTGTGTGTGTGTGCGTGCGTTGCGTGCGTGCGTGCGTGCGTGCGTGCGTGCGTGCGTGTGTGTGTGTGTGTGTGCGTGCGTGTGTAATGTCATATTACAATAATGATTAGTAAAAAAATTAAATTATAACACTTTAGTAAGTACTAATTTGGCAGTAACATAAGATATCATTTTCCAATAATCTAATAAATAATAATTTGCTCTGTGTTTATATCCCGTATGTTTATATCTCTATTTGGGACGAGATGAAGAAGGGTTGACTTTTCAAAAATGTCCTAATTGCAGTTTGGTCAAATTTAGTTTGTAGACAGATCACATTAATATAACCTTAAAAATACATTTTATTTTGCTTGCTGATTTTTCAGTTATAAAAATTGTGACTGCACAATTTTGCATTGTTAGTCATTACATTGAAAAAAGGGAACGGTTCACTCTTTTTTTCCTTGAAAGCCCACTTCCTCTCAATAGGAAATTGTCTGAAGACCATAATAGTCTTGAAACTATATAAACTAAATGTCTCAAAACAATAGCAAGTTACGCTCCTACAGGTCAAATTTTCTTGATCCCTTAAAATAATTCAAATAAATTATCAAATCTTCAATTATTCAAAAAAGTGAAAGTCAATTATGAATAGAATTTTCTACAAAACCCCAAAATTAATTGTTTCAGCTATATATAAATAAAATCGTTCTAACATTCTATTATTATATCACTGAACAATCCAGTTTAGTCCAGTCGGCTTACAAAACTTACAACTCTCACATTCCACTTGTGAGTGACCAGTCATGCATGAGGCGACCACAAAGCCCAAAAAACCAATAACAAATTCAGTTCAAGAATGTGTCTTCCCCGATCAAATTACAAGACAATTCCCCAGTTTTCACTCTTTTGGTAACAAAAAATTGAATCATAAAAAATTAAAACAGAAATATTAGTGTAAACGATAGATTATTTCCTCCATTTGTTTCTCCTATTTTCCATTTCTATTTGCAGTTATTGCTTAATTCCCACTTGAAAGACATAAAAGCACAAAAGTGCAGGAAGAGTTGCTGTAAAATGTCAAGTGTGTCATTTGGAAAATGTCACATGGTGCCTGGCATGAGAAGGGTGATATATTTTAGAGCTGTTCAGTTAATTTAGTAAGCAGTCAGTGGTCCTCCGGTCTTTCTCACCCCGGGGGTCTGAGAAAAAAAAAGATACAAGAAAAGGTCTAATCCATTCCAACAACTCTGTCCTCGGTGATTTAATTCACCTAGACCCTCATCTACCACACATGTAGTGTTAAACTTCCATTTATCGGTTTAATTCTGTCATTCATTCTGTTTTGTTTATTTTCTTTCAAAAACAAAATTCTAAAAAATGTAGACTTTTTTACTGTGTGAATTTATTTAAATAACATACATTATATTAGTATATACAGTATATATTATTTATTATTCAAATTGTGCAATATCTCATTAGATAATAATTATCTATTAGTTGAAACTAAGTAAAGGATTTATTAAAATTTGTAACAGACAACTGAGAGAATTCTTAAAAAAGACTGTTCTGTTTTACAATTAAACAATTTATAGTAACATTTCTAAATTAATCTAAACATTAACTTTTATTTAAAGGAAATGTTAAGAAACATGTCAGTTTGAAATGTCAAAAATATTATGATTTTATATCTTTGGATTTTTAGTTATGCCTTTTATTATATTACATTTATACAGAATTCAAAAACAATTTTTGCCATTTTAACCTCTTAAAATGAAGATTCAAGCAAACACTGCATGTTTTCATGTTCTCAGGAAGAAAATGTCGATGCCCAGACTTGCAGAGGAGACTTTTTCATATGTCTTTGAGCCTTTAATCACATCACACGTTCCGGTATAAAAGTCACGGCTTCGTTTTCACAGCCTTCTCTTTCCCACTGGGATCCACACTTTAAAAGAAGTTTTCCTGTGTCTTCTCTTTCTAGCCGATGACACGACCAAGGACAATGTCACAAGCCATTAAAATCCGCCGCATTGCTGGATCAAACTTAGTCCTTTGTTCATAAATGAAGTTGGTGGAGAGGGAAAGATAGGAACAGCAATCCTGTTATGCACACTAAAATGAAATTTAAGCCCCTTCTTCTTAATACTGTGTCGAACCAATATTAATATACATTTCTATTTTATGTAATCTCCTCTTGTGTTGCAAATGAGATTACAAGTCAAGCTTAAAAGACAAAAAAAAACTTACATGGTCGGACAATTCATCCAATGTTTCATTTGCACGCTAATTGATATGTGTAGTCTTGAGTTTTTGACTTTGAAAAGCCCGGAGAGAAATACATCAGAATGATCTTTTTTTCCTCGTTCTTTGTCAACTTGGACTATTGTTCTGGAAATTCTTATTGGAAGTAGACCGATCCGAACAGCCCCTCATCTGTTATTGGATGAAAGACTTCCTAACGGGCTGCCCCCATGCAGTTAGCGCCAGGCTCAACAGGGCTGTACGGTTCTCCACAGGGTTTTTGGACCATAATTATTTTTGCTGTGCACATATGACTACATCTCCACAAACTGGTCAGGGAGGAAAATAATAATGTAATGTATTTTCATATAATAAGATACAATAATGCATATTGAAAATGACATTTTGAAATAATACAACATTTAAAAAGGTAAATTAAAAAAAGTATTGAATTAAATTAAGAGTCAATGAATTTCATAATTTTCTTTTATATCACAAAGCATCAAGTGTTTAAAAATGTAAAACTTCAAACAAAGTAGAACTCATTCATGCATGTTTGCATATGCATATACACGTGGACATTTCTGATCTACAGTAAATCAGGGGCCTCTTATCAGAGGTGCAGATCTGTCATTGCGATTTGGAGTGGGAGCCAACTAGAGCAAAGAGGCGACTGTAGGTAGCTAAACATGTCTCAGGAGTCTCCTGCAATGATTAATGGCTTTGCTTATGATTTCATTAATCTATTAATACCACTGATAAGTATCCTGCTGCAGAGAGAGAAGGTCAGGATAGGAATAAATCTGGACACACATTAACCTCCCCAAAGCAAAACCTCTGTTTTCAGAAAGGTCTGATGAGAAAAAAAAAACGGTGTAAAGAACCTGGTTGAGTTTTAAAGGGACGTTTTATGTGACAAAAGTAATCGGCGCTTTTACTTTTGAAATGTATAGCATTTGGAATACTCTGAATAATTATAGTAATCTTCAAGTATTGTAGATTCCAATTAAATAGTCACCTAATAGTGACTTTGTACTGACTCTTTTCTTGTGTCAGGTTTTGTTTTCAAAGGAAAAAAAGTGTAAAAAATAGCATTGTTTTTAAAGAAAGCATTAATCTAATAAATATTGAAATAGCGAGGATATGACAGTTGCCAAAGCAAGAGAGAGTTTGTTGTATTGTAAAAAAAAAAAGTACAGATAGAAGAGCAGTATAATGCTTTGTTTCTATAAATCATAACACTCTTACAGTACATATAAAAGGGTATAGTCAAATATATTTCATAAGAAATTGAAAGGTACTAAGATTATTACTTTTCGTACTACATAGTTCAGATTAAGAAGCTATATAAGACACACGCACGCACGCACACACACACACTGACATTTTCAAGTTCGTTTTTTCACCTTGAAAGCACTTTCCATTTTTTTTGTTGAGTTTTATTTGTTGTTTGCTTAAGATGCTTGAATGCATCATATATTCATTAGAGCATAAAATCAAACCATTTTCATATGCAACACGATTATTTCTGCACAGACTGTGTCAGACTTTCACTCCGATTTAGCTCAATGCTGGAGTAACATATTTATAGTCATAATTAAAACCTCTAGCACTCCTCGCCCCTTTTTAATTAAAGCGATAGCATTGATGGCATTGGTCTGTCAAAGATTGTAGAAGTAAAAAGGTTTTTAGTGTTTAATCAATTCTTAAATTTGTGAGATTTTTATATCAGCAGCTTTCCTTCACACATACAAATGCTATCCTTAAACGGAATGACACGTGAAGCTCAGATTTAATTAACCTTAGTTCGTTTTACCACCATAAAAATGAACCTGTCTTTTTTTTCAAAACCTGTGTTTTTGGAAAGTGTACAGTATGTGATATTATTATTCCAAATTCATAGCAAACTGCAATCCATTAACTAACTTATTAAAGTCATATAAAAATGAGGGTTAGGGTAGATTAGGTAATTGTAGGGTAGGTCTTGTTTTGTCTGTAGATGATGTACTGGGTTGTTTTTATTTTTATTGATTTTTATTTACCAACTCATTCCATTTAAATGGCACCTATTGGGGCCTCAATGTCATGTAAGAAGCTTTATTGGTCCATAAGGAGTCGTATAAAAGTGGCCTTCTTTTTCAAATGATTTATGATTACTTGTAGTTGTAATTTTTCATATGGTGGTACGGTGGAGGTGGAGCAGTGGGTAGCGCTGTCGTCTCACAGCAAGAAGGACCAGTTTGACACAGGTGTGAGTTTGAGACCCGGTCGGGGTCTTTCTGTGCGGAGTTTGAATGTTTTTCCTTGTGCGGATGTGGGTTTCCTCTGGGTCTCGGCTTTTGGCTCCACAGTTCAACAACATGCATTTCAGTAGAATTGACCATAGGTGTGAATGAGAGTGAACGTGTGTGTCTGTGTGTCCTGCTCTGCGAATGGTTGGACACCAATCCAGAATGGATTGTCCCGCCTCAGTGTTACAGATTGTTTGGGCTCCAAAAATAAACAAAAAATGTCTGGAGTCGACTTACTCTTTCAACACAAACATTGAAATGTCTCTATATTGCATGTCTACCATAAAAACTGTCACAATAAACCGTAAAATGTGCCATATATTTTCTAGTTCCTCCAACAAAGACTCCAACATTAGCAGTTTTATTAGCTGCAGCTTTAGTGTTCATTGTTTATGTGCAATAACATGTTTGTCTGTACAAGATACATCACTTTCTTTTGAGTTACAGTACTTTTCACGTCTTTTACCAAGAGTTTAATATCTACAACTTAGAGGAATGAAACCTAGCCAGATTTTTCCGCTCTGCTTTTATGGAGAAGGAACAGAAAGTCATAAAGTCTGGTGCCAGCTCTTACCTGGCCTTCCAAACCATAGTATGAACTGGATGCAGATAGATGAGCAGAAAGTGAAGGATGATTTACATTGCGGCTATGGTTAGCATTCAGGGAGCCTGGAGGAAACTCCTTTTCTCTGCCAGCAAATCTGATGAGATGAGAGATGCCAGTGGAGGAATGATAAGTTCTGTCAGACGAAGCCTAACGTTTACTGGGTGAATAACTTCTGCATAAAGGAGGAATAAAAGCAAGTGAGTGTGAAAGAGTGAAGACAAACAAGGTCTAATAGGGAAAACTCCAACCAAAAAAGTAGACGTCAGTTTCAGTTTAAAAGTGCTTTAGTCTGGCTCGGAAATATTTATTCTTATTGTGGGATTTACTAGATCCCAAATAATACTTAAATTAAATTGTTATATACTTCTTTATGCTTAATTTGTATTTTATATTTTTAGGAATTACATTGTACATGCTGATACTGTGTATAGTGTGCATGTAATGTAAAATGAATAAATACATAAAATAAATGTTAATACTGGTAGACTTTCAATTCTTTGACAGGTTTTGTTTCCGTTTAAAATTGGCTGTAAAAAATAATAACAATACTGTATTTATTAATATCTATATATAGCTGCAAGCAGAAATGCAGTGATTTGGCCTTAATTTGGTGGTTGATAGATTTGGTAGATTAGAATATTCAGACGTTTGCCACTAAAAGCGTATAATTCTTTTTTTAATTTGTGCAATACGGACCTGGCAGAACATAATAATATCATAATAATATAAATGTAAAAAAAAAATGATATACAAATGATTTATATACGGTAACATCTAAAGTAAAAATATAGTTTAAATTAAAATCCTTGAATTCCTATTATTTGTAAAAATGTTATATAAAACTATGGGTAATACTTTTGTGTCCGAAGCTCCAATTTATTAGCTTCAACCTATTAGGTTTCCCCTCCATATATATCTATGAAGTAACAGATAATAATAAGGCCTTTTGTAAATTAACAAACACGAGCCATTTCACAATAAAATGTTCAGTGCTCAGTATTGTGTAAACTGATACAGTATTTCAGAAGTAGTTGCCAAACCAGATACGTGTAAAAAAAACATGCTGCAGTTGATCTGTCGTATCCAATAGGCTTATGATTGAGTAAAGTGCACTTCTCCTTTCATCAGTCTCACTCCAACACTGCTGTCTGTCACTACGGACATATTTAACCGAGAAGGAAAGGTGTGTGTTTTCAGCATCTGCCAGATAAGCAACGCATCTGTTTTCATTTGCACAGTGACACAAAGCTGCAGAAAGTAAACCTGTGTCCAAACCCAGCTTTTGTTTAATAGACACATGTCATTCCTTTCTAGACAAATTTTATTTACTTTAGATGAACAGATACAGATGAGCTGTTCTATGATTCATATCAGTCTGCAAGAACGGATTAGCCTGTACTTGTGTTGATTCTCATTTGTGATTTTGCATGGAGCCATTATTAAGCCTTATTCTATAGATATAAGATGTCACATTAGATCAAGATGTAAAAAATTTCAGATATTAGATGTGTTTAATCATTTTTCTTCTAATGAGTATTCTTTTTCTCATGAGTCATATGCATGAAAAAGAAAAGCAACGATGAAAAAGATGAATTTATTGTAATGTATTATATTTTTATTTACAGTTTTTGTCCAATTGTGCCTTAACTATTAAAATTGTAATTATAAATGATAAAAAAAAACATTAATGAATTTGATGATGGCAATGCATGTGTACAATTCAATACTTTTAAAATTAGTCATACAAAAATTGTGTTTAAAATTGTTTCTTTTTTACAAAGAAGTGTGCATAATATTACAAAGTATAGAAAGTGTAAATATGACAATTTTGGAATATTCTGTTTGTCAAATGCAAATGCAAATCAATTAATATCTTTCTTTGAAACAAAAAACATACAATTTATACAAACACAATGCATGAATGGAAAAAACATTTTAAGATATAAAAGTTATATTTTATACAATTTGTGTGTGTGTGTGTGTGTGTGTGCGCACGAGTTCACATAGCTTGCGTGCTTGTGTGTGTGTGTGTGTGTGTGTGT
>CM051501.1:20071228-20125228 GCA_028031935.1 Paedocypris micromegethes | reverse complement strand
AGAGAGAGAGAGAGAGAGTGGAATTAAACATTGGGCTTTGTGCTTTTTCTGAATTCTAACAATTGCTCTGGAATTTTAAAAGTCCATGTGAACAGAAATGCACAAACTTCTTAATGGCTGCTGTTAGATGAAGTGTTGTGCATTCCTTCACTCTCATCATTAATTTACTGCTCACTTGTCATTTAAAGAGAGGCATGTCTGTGTAAGACTAGTTATACACTCTCTCTTTTAAATTGGATTTGAATGGATTAACTCCAGTCTTGTTTCCCAGAAAACCTCGTTCGTGCTATTCATAATTACATTTCAGACTGAAATGCAAATTCAGGTCATAGTGTCATTAAGGTTATCTGCGTGCTTTTCACACTCACATTCATATACAATCTTACACATACCGACGTGAGTGTGTGCTTCAAGTTCAGCTTCACAAAAACAGACATCTAGGGAGTTTTAACAGTGTCTATACCGTGGATGAAATGTTAAAAGCATTGTGTATTATCCCCATTTATAATGGTGTGCTGACTCACTTTGGTACGAGCAAGTCCTCTTCCTACACTTCACCTATCGAACTGCAATCTGAGTCAATGTGCTTTTCTTTTATTGTTCTTCTTTGTTCGTGTAATTTTTACTTAAATCGGTCAGATTTCCTCCCAAAGTACAAAAAAAAAATCACATGATCAGAAGGATTATGTGAATGTGTCTTTGCGTGTCGCACCTTGTCATTGGTCAGCCACTAATTCAGGGTGTGTCCTGCCTTCAGGCCCAGTTGCAATCAGCTCCTCATGACCCTGAAATGGAAAAGCAGTTAAGAAGAATACGGTACATAGGTTCTTTAAACTGTTATTTCATGTCAATTCATTGCATATAAATGTATGCTTTAAGCTGTTTTGGACAATGCTGTCCATCATAATATATTTTACAGAATAAATTTCCTGCTTAATTAATCCGAGTCCATTAACACGGATGACATGCCTGATGGGAAAGCAAATGTGGCATGTGGATTGCGCAGAACATTTTTATGGCATTTTTCCTCAAAGGATTTCTTGTGAGTCCCAAGAGGCAGCTTGACAGAAATCTTTCCACAGACACATCCAGATGTGTAAGAGTGTTTTCGCAGTGATGCTGAACAGATGGCATTCAAACGCTTGAGTACCTGACTTATCCTGACCTATAAAAGGCCATGCTGATTCCTCCATAGCCTAAAGATCAACGCGCTTTCTTTAAGCTTTATATTCTTGTAATAGACATACTAACTGTCATGAATGGTGGTTGCTAGAAAGCAGGTCGAGTCTCGTATGCAGTTTAGATGTTTAATGATGAAGTCCGTTCGGCAAAATCAGGGTCATAAGACAGGCACAGGGTCGAGGGCAGGCAGAAGCAAGATCACAACGAGGTCACAGGCAGGAGGTCAATAAACATGGAAGTAACTAGAAAACACAGAAGACAAAGGCAAGGAACGTGGCAACGGCAGGCGTAGGCAAAGCTTCGCCCCGATCTAACGGCTTGCAAGTCCTTATATAGTCCTCGTGATTGGCGGCAGGTGAATTCACTTTAGGCGCGCAGACAGACAGACAGACAGACAGACCAGACACCACACACACACGCACCACACACACACACACAACACACACACACACACACACACACACACACACACACACACACTTTTACATCATTGTGGGGTCCCACCATTGGCTTGCAAACAAAACAATAAAATCCTAACCCTAACCCTAACCCACCCCCTGCTCAACCATCGAAATATTCCCCTGCTCCACCTTTTCTAGGTCCTTTACTAGGTCCCCACTTTAGTGTGACTTGGAATCCTGGGAGCTGGGACCCACTTAAATGCCTGTATACACACGTTTTATAATACTTTTACATCTTGTGGTTGTGCATCTAAATAAAAATATATAAATAAATAAATTAAAAACTAATAAATATTGTATATGCTATATTTGTGATAGCATATACAAAATTAAATAAAAAGTAAAACAAACAGATAAAAAAAAACAGAATAAAAATGCTGCTACTGTGGCTTTTGTACCACACTTTTCTTTTAAAGGAGCGAACTAAAAAGATAACATAAAAGAGCACCAAAGATAATAGAACTTTGTCAGTCCCACAATGGAAACATTTTTGTGTCAAAGATGTCAGTGTCTGCAAATTGCCAGTGTTGATGGACGGATGAATAGATGGATGGATCGCTGAACAGTTCTAGCACACTTGCTCGAGCGGGGAGGAGGGCTGTGATTGCACGACCTCCAGTAAGGACTTTGCCTGTAAATTACAGCTCACGTGGTTGGTAAAACGGCGCATCACACATGCAGCGAGAGGCGGAGTCAAGCGAACCGAGAAGCGCTCCGTTTTTCCGAATTTTCACACGGGTCAAGAGAGACGCTCGACTCGGTTCGTTTTGCATGTATGTGAACGCAGCGCGACAGAACAACAACTGCGGAAAGGACCGGGTGAGGAAAAAGTGATGAGAAGATAAACCTCCGTGAAAGAGCGCATTTAAACCGACTGTGATGACTACTATGACAGTTCCCGCGACTCTTTCTGTTCATTCGGGGACTTCGGCGATGTCCGGTAAACTCTTCCGAAGCGAGCCGTTTTTCACGAGCTCCGCGGACTCGCCGCGAGTGATCAACTCTCTAAACGCCACGCTCCCGAGCGGCATAGCGGCAAACGAATGCAAGATAGTGGAGGTGCACGGGGTAAAAGTCGCGTCTTTCAGCGTTGATGGCCAGGAACTCATCTGTCTTCCCCAAGTCTTCGACCTGTTCTTGAAGCACCTTGTCGGCGGACTCCACACCGTCTACACCAAACTCAAGCGCTTGGATATAAACCCGGTGGTGTGCACCGTGGAGCAGGTGCGCGTCTTGCGGGGACTCGGTGCCATCCAGCCCGGAGTGAACCGCTGCAAACTCATCTCCAGGAATGATTTCGAGGCGCTGTACAACGACTGTACCAACGCGAGGTGCGTCCGTTCCACACGTTTTTTTATTAGGGGATTACGTACTCTTTGACTCATTGCGGCCATTTACGGTTGGTTAACTCGGAAGAGCACGGGGTTAATGTTGGTTTGTGGCTGAAAGGAACCATATCAATATTGGGTAACACGAGTTCGTGTCCCGTTATGTTGCTGCAGTGTTCTGGGTTGCCAAATTCCTCTTTTAAAACTTTCCGAATTACTCATTTTTTATTTCAAAAGCAACACGTGGAGACACGGTTTTTACTCAGTGTGAATGGTTACGACCCTTAAATTATGACAATAAATATTTAAATGGGCCAAAGTGAATAGTAATTGAAAAAACCTCTTGGGAGACGCATTTACAACAAAGCATATTTTTGTAGAGGAGAACGCAATAATTTACTGCTTGCTATTGTATAATGATCCCAACTCCCTGTTCGTTATCCTATTCTGAACACACACACGCGCACACACACACACACACACACACACACACACACACACACACACACACACACACACCAAATATAGCTTATAATGTTTCAATGAAAGGTACTTACATTTCCAATTAACTGGAGGTTTTATAAAGCAATTCCAAATGCTTTCAACTTTTTCAGCTTATCACCCCTGGCGTACTGGCGTGACCCCTAGTCCTTCAGAGACCCCTGGAGGAAAACTCTGGGTTGTAATTGGTTTGAACACTTCCGTCAGGAACCATTAGTTTTGTGAATGAACATCATTCTGCGACTTGAAAATCCTGCCGCCAACGTGCGATGGCCATTCTTTGAAGCCAAGTTCATGCTTGTCCTGTTCGATTTCCTAAATGTAAGAAAAAAATGGAGTATCACCACTCTCGAGCTGAAGCTTTGTGCCGTATGATTGAACATTGAATCGACTGCTTGTCCTCTATAGACATAATGAGCGTCACGCGTAGTAATTATGTTAAGATATGCGTTAGCAGTAACTCTCTATTTTGCCGTAAAGACATTAGGCACTTTCAAAACTGTCTAAATTGAGTTATAGCCAGGCTTCAATTCCAGAGCTCTCAGAGTAAATTAACGACATGACTGCAGATATGACAGTGTTTTGTACAGTAATGTGAAAACATTGAGATCATGTAACCGCTATAGAGTCGAGTTACGGTCGCGCTTTATCTACAGCAGACAATTGGCTAAAATATGGTGCTTTGAACGTGACGTCTTAATCCCTCTTTTTGTTGCGGTCTGTTTGAGCACAGGCCATAACTGAATAGAGAGGAGATATATTGTCTTTATTAGGTCATATGTGTTGAAAAAAGCCTGTCATCATGTTTCAAAGGGCTTTGGAGGATGCAATAACAAGTTGGCAGAAAATACTTTTGTGGGCCGTGAAAGACAAAACTCTTGCCTCTGGTTAGATAAGGTCTAATTTGGAAAAAGT
Organism: Paedocypris micromegethes; assembly: GCA_028031935.1. Taxonomy (NCBI): domain Eukaryota; kingdom Metazoa; phylum Chordata; class Actinopteri; order Cypriniformes; genus Paedocypris; species Paedocypris micromegethes. The sequence continues at coordinate 20,120,841 of CM051501.1, read as the reverse complement.
TTGAAACCTAACACGAGTTGATTTGGACTCTCTAGTAGACTCTTTAGAGAACTAATTTCTGTTCTATCCTAATATATCCTAATATAATTTCTAGTAATAATATGAGAATCTGATTTGAAAAGTGATTATTTAATATTCTGATATCTGATATATATATATATATATATATATATATATATATATATATATATATATATATATATATATATAAATAAAATGGCAAAATTCCCAAGAATATGAATTCCCAAACATAAAAAAATTGTTGTAGACATTCAATAAAAGGACTGAGTCGGTGTGAAGGTCAAACTATAACCAAGAATATGATACTATAACAAATCAAATCTAGAATCTGACATTCAATCTGTATTTTGAACCGGTTTCTCTGCTTTTTAAGTTTAATGTCACATTCCCGAACCTGGCCTCAGCACAACCATAAAATCCGTAGCACATGAAGCGTATAGAGTTTCCACTGTGTAATCAAAATGCATATCTACAAACATTTCACAAAAGTTTACTGTTCATTTTCCAACTTTTTCAACAATTCTGATTGGTCAGCAGCAATAAAGCACTTAACAGGCATCTTACCCGGCGAATATCTCTGCTGCTACAGTAGTGTGTGTAGTGTCTGAGCATTCGTCAACTACAAGTTAGCTGATTATCTCTCATCTGGCTGGTTCTCCAGTAGTGAGCTGGGTGCTTTAGCCTTTAGCAAGGTTAATGTGTAGCATAAGTGAACATTTTGATAACACCACTTTTCTCTTCATCAGAGGCAGAAGCAGAACTTGGATTATTAGTCACAAACCATAGGCATTGTTCTTTTTTTTTTAAAGAATGTTTGCTTGTTGCTGGTAGAATAAACTAGGGCAGCAACTAATGTTTGTTTTGCTAATCGATTAAAGGATGAAGCGATAGAAGATGACTGACTGACTGACTGATTAATTGACAGATTACATGTTCAATTAATCGGTCATTTATTTGTTCGATTAATCACACCTTTGTCTTCTCAAGCATTGATTTTTCTATTTAATTAAACACTTTCAGCTTGTTTGGAATAATATATTAAAAAAAAATCAAACCCTCACACTGTTTACTAAATTTTGTTGAAAAATGTACAATAAAAGTAAACTTTGCCCAAATAATCAACTTTTATGCAGTCAAACATTGTTACGTTTGCAGTTTAATTTTTAATAGATGTCGCAGATAAAACAACGACATGTTGACGTACGTGCATATTATATTTTAAGTGTAAATCGCGATGCTTGTCTCTGTATCGCGACAAAAATATAGCCAATATAGCCAAAAAGATAACCATCTATAATATTGATACATCACTGTGGCTCTAGAATAAATCCATTTCGTAAAAAAGTCGTTCAAAAACAGCGTGATGAAGTGCGACCTGAAAGAGAAGTATACAGTAGTTTGCCGTGACAATCCAAGCTTAGTTGAGTTTGTGAGGTGCTAAGAAGCCTGTTAGCTCGCTAAGCATTGAGACACTGAGGGAAACTGGAGGAAACGGCATCATTCTTTTATGAGCCGATGCTTGTGCGGTTCACAGAGGCATACATGAGTGATCTCGTCTAGACGAAACAAGAGTCAGCTTGTTTTCAGCCGAAGATCCTGCATCTCCTGGTTGGAGCAGGGTGACCTCTTTATGACTGGTGAGGAGAGTCACGCGTCACGGTTTGCATTGCGGCCGCGCACTCTCGCAACGTGTGGATGGATAGATGTGTTCAGATTATGTTGCTCTGACAAAAAAGCAATAGATGAGACTTCAGGTGGACTCTTTATCTGACTACAGGAGATAAGCTGCTTTCCCCTTAAGACAAGAAAAACACGCTCTTTCCTCCCCGACCATTTTCATGAAGAGGTGTGAATGTTGTAGATGGATGTGAGCAACAAGATAAGCCCTCTCAGGTCCATCTCACATCTCTGTCTGTTGTTTTAAGAAACAGGAAATGACCGACCGAAACGTGACAGTTTCAGAAACTGTTTATTTTTTCATTTATTGTTTTTTTTTTAAAGTTTTGACAAGGGTTACTTATAGAAAGCGATGAGAGCAATTTTCAGCTACACACGCACACACACACACACACACACACACACACACACACACACACACATGCACACACACACGCACGCCCAAAAGCAACATCTAAAGTTAAAAATAAAGAACAAAACAATCAAATAAATTACCAACACAACGTTTTTGCTTATTTTTCAGCTTTTATTTGCACAAACATATGCCGATTTTGTCAATTTAAAAGTCAATTTAAAGTTTGCTTAAAACAATAGTGTGTTTTTCAGTTTTGATAGATCCATTACCGCATTGGAATGCACAACATATGAATTTTACACGCAAATAAATAAAATACCTACAGTATCCTAAAAACAAGACCCTTTGTCCCATTAAATAATTTACGGGAAACACAGACAAGCATCAACACCCAAAGATTTCGCCCATCGTGGTTTGCCATTTGCAAGGATTCTGCTTGTATCCTGTCTACTTTTTTTTTAATTCACCACTTTTAAAGATGCTGCTCGCGTCTCTGTCTGATCACAAGGTGTCATCCCTGACTATGCTGACTTGGCACTTTCTGACACACACACACACACACACACACACACACACACACACACACACACACACACACTTTCGCACAAACAGAATTGTTTATTGGCTTGCAAATATGTCCTCCATCTATAAAGGACAGTGAGGGAGAAAGGTTGAGAGAATTGAATAAGTAAATGTTTTAATATGCATGAGGCAAGGAGGGAGAGATGGACAGGAAGAAGGCCGGTAAAACGATGGAGGCACCTGAAAATTCTGATTGATCACCTGAAAGCAGCGGTCAAATATGTTTTGCAATTTACAATATTTAGAGATTTTATTAGCCACATAAAACTTCTGAACTAATTTGAATTCTATAAATAAACTATTTTTCATTGGCAAGTGTCAATACTACAGTATTTTACTAAGACGCATCAACACACCAACAACGCATTTGGGAGAAAATAAAACACTACAGAGAAACTAAGCTGACTCAATAAATAGATAATGAAGCATTGTGTCAAATGTTATGAATAATGTATGTTCTTTATTTTGACTTTTTCATTTGACATGAATAAATCAATGGATGCATTTTACTAATTTATTCACACCCAAACCGCTTTGTACTTTGTCCATTGTGATTTTGATCACAATTTGATTGAATTTTTTTACATTTAACTTGCTTTAATTCTTTAATTTATGCTTGAAATACATAAAAAAGTTAAGAAATACATGTTTTTTTATTCTTTTATATATTCATTTACTTCTCATTTCAGATTGTTTTTCGTGTAAAACATTAATGAACAGAACTGTTAATTTAAATGTCTTTAAATTATTGTATAATATTTTTAGTTTTTGCATTATTTTTGCATTGTTAGGTTATATTAGGCATTAAAACTGTGGCTTTTTAGCAACCAGCTCGAGTTTTCTTGTGCCCTCTTCCCCTTTCATTCTATGAATAGGAATCAGCATTTATGTTTTCTGTTTGCTTCTGTGATTCTTTTTAGAAGTAGAATGAATGGCGTCTTTGTGTCATCAAGAAACGGAGCAGGAGATGAACTGTGCCTTTCTCTCTCTCTCTCTCTCTCTCTCTCTCTCTCTCTCTCTCTCTCTCTCTCTCTCTCTCTCTCTGTCCATTTCTTACTCGGCCTATAAATTACGGCTTTCATACTGCTGTGCGTTTGACCGGGATGCTACATGCAAAACGTTTTGAGGGAATTGTTTTATTAATCGAGGTTCAAAAATTACATGAAAAAAGTCTCAAATCCTTCCATTTTGTTTTTTTCTCTCTTTTTTCTGCGTCTTCTCTCTTTTATCTCCTCCCTCACCTCCTCTTCTCACTCAATTGAAAATGAGAGACTGTAATTAGCCCTTCTGCGGTCCACACAAAACCGTCCAGTGAAAGATGGGCTATTGTATTTCTCAGAAGAAAGTCAATAGATGTCATTGTGTATGTGTGTATAAATGGGCTTGTGAATTGATTAAGCGTGTGTGTGTGTGCGTGTGTATGTGCTGCTTGTCTTTCCTTATTAACATACATGATAGCAGCGAGGACGAGAGGCGAAGGACTGCATAAGTTCAATACCTCGCTGAAATGAAAGGAAAGTAAAGAAGACAACCTTGACCAATCAATAAAGGGAGGGATTCCCTCCAGAGCCCAGCGCTGTGACATCACCGTGAAGAAAAAAAACACAGACACCAACGCTCCGTATTGTTGGCACATTTGAAAGCTGCTCCTTGAGATACAATGCCTCACTTCAGACATAAAGCCGGTTGTTGAATTAAAGATGGCGGAAAAGTGAGATTCTTGTTAAATCACCTCGATTGGTCGTCCAGGAAAACAATATGACACTTTCTGGTGTCGTCGTATTGATCATCCAATTGTTACATTTAGTCAAAATACTGGTGTACATTTTTGTTGGCAAGTTACATTTGGTGTACTGTACATTTTTTGTGTATATTTGTATACACTTTTTGAACATATTTATTTACATTTTTTGTGTTTACAAAGCACAAAAAGTGTATTGATTTATTTAAAAAATGTATTACCATGTGGTACACATATTTTGTTATTAACAAATTAAATTTTTATGTATGTTTATTGAAACTTTTTTATTAACAATTTGCATTTTATGTGCATTTTTGTGTATTTTGTGTATTTGTATACTATTTCAACACATTTCTTTAGTACAGTTACATTTTTGTATACATTTTATTACAGACTTTTTGTGTGTATTGATATACAGATTAATTGCTATCAAGTTACATTTTCACAATGTTTATTGTTCTTGTGTAATGTTTTGAGCATACATTTTTTTTTTGCGATGACCTCCAAAAATGCAGAAAAGCCATAACTGAACGTGTGTGTGTGTGTGGTGGATGAAATGAGGAATTGTTGGAGTGTGTTTGCAGGCTTCTTGTGTATGTGTGTGTTTGACCGAGCTGTAATAATATGTCTCTGATCTCGGGGGGAATCTTCCCTTGTCCTCCATCTGTCACCAATCATCGCCGATGACAGATTATTGATTGAGAAAAGGTTTCTATAGTAACCAACTCCTGGGTGTGGTCTGATGTATGCTTTATGCTGAGATTGGCATTTCTGTGTTATATTGTGGTGTCTTACAAAATTAATTTTTGGCCAGAATCTGTTTGGTGTTTGTTTTGTATTGTTTTTAAGAGAGTTACTTTGAGTGATTTTAGCTTTCAGATTAAAAATATGTACAGGAATGCTGCTTGTTTTACATTTGTTTGTGACTACTGTACCTCTGTTTTTTTTAGCATGTCATGTTTGTGTTAAATAGGTTTCAGCATATAGTAATACAAAAGAATCATAAGATATTGAAAAGTGATGTCTGTCTGTCTGTTTATCTATTTTTATCTTTATTCTTTATCCTTTGTCGGTTTGTTCGAGTTGTCTTTCCCTTTTTTCATCCAGCCATCCATCCATCCATCCATCCATCTCTCTCTCTCTCTCTCTCTCTCTCTCTCTCTCTCTCTCTCACTCTCTCTCTCTCTCTTTCCATGCATCTACCCTTCTCGCTGTCTGTTATCTCTTTTATCTATTCTTTGTCTGTCTCTCTGAGTTGTTTATCCTTTTGTCTGTCACTCTGTCTATCCATTCATCCATCCATCCATCCATCCTAGGTTGAGAAGAAAGTCTAGAAGTAGATATTCACCTGTTGAAACATTTCTCCAGTAACCGGTCTCCTGCTTCCCCGTTGTATTCCAGAGAGTCTGTGTGTGCCAGTGACCTCTGCATGACTGCATCGCTTCCATCAGCAGCTCATCCTGTCGTTCAGTAAAAAGAGAGGGATTCTTTTTCTCTCCGATAATACCGAACAAAAGAGCTGTTGTCAGTAGATCTGGATTAGCTTTTGTGTTTGTGTACACCCAGAAAGACAGAGCGAGAGAAAGAGAGTAAGACAAAAGTGATATCGAGAGATCAATGAATGAACGTCTCTCTTACTGTAAGCTTTGTAAACAGCGTTCATCCCTTTGTCTGTGCTTTTAAGAAAGAGGAAACCGTTCACATCCCCCGTACATCAACATACCATCCCACACACAGCACACATTCCTGTTCGGCTGACACAGCGGGTTAGTGGATGGATAAACATCACACACCGGGATGAAAAGAGAGATGTGAGCAGCTGAACTGCGGTGGAAGTGCTCTTTCCCTCTAATTTCTCTCTTTCCTTTTATTCCTCCGTTGGAATGGATAACACTGCTGTACTTTGGGTTTCTAATTAACCTTACAAGGTTATTGCAACTTAAAACATATGTTTGGCCTTCAAATGTGGGAAAAGGGAGTAGAGACGGTTTCTTTTGCTCTCATTTATACAGTCGACTCAACTAAGTTCAAGTACTTGTTCCGCTGTTTCCCACACTGTACAAAACAACGGAGCAGATACTGTACTGTACTAATGACTTTGAGAGCTTTCTCCCTTTTTTTTTTTACAAAGCACAGTATATCCCATATTTACGCTAATATACGCACCCGACTGATTTTCCAGGCACAAAATAAAAATGATCTTAATATGCAAATACAAGCACCTCGTTACTTTCTTGGATCTTTGACTTTGCAGAAACCATAAAATTCTGGATAATTACTTTATTTAGCAATACTTATTTTACTTCTTTTAACAAACTTAAGTTGCGACTCTTACTTGAATAATAGATTTTTAAAAATTGTAACGCTAAATATTATTTCTAAATATAGTGTATCTCCAGTAGGAGATGATGATTCCAAATGCTATGATTCCAAATGCTATGTCCAGTTATGGACGTATTCCGGCTTTCACGTTCCTCAGACAGAGAGTTTGCCATTATTATTTAATCTAATTTATTTTTATTTCTTACAGTGTTATTTAGCCAATGCTGAGTGTGGCTGTTTGGATAAGGTTACTTTTTTCTGTTATTCAGGAAACTTTGCTATATAAAGAAAACGTATTTTCATTTATTTGTGATTGCTCCTGACTTGAAAGGTAGAAAAAGGGGTGCTAATATTGGCGTGAATACAGTATAGTGCCAATTGCACTTTAAAATATTAGAAAAGTTATAGTGAAAACACAGATCCCGAGGCACAATTTTTGATGGGAAATGCCATTTAATAAAAAATATTGTTGTACCATTATTACAAAAACATGTATTCAAGCTTATAAAGATTCCATACAATTAAACATTAAACATATTTTAACCATTGTATTATATAATAATATATATATATATATAGTATAATGACATTACTTGTCATTATACTGTACACAACAGAGTACATTTCATACCTGAAAATGCACTTCTTGTCTGGACAAATTTTCTGTAGGTAATTACAAACTCTCACTAAGATAAATGTCTGTAGAATTTCTGTTCTTTTTCACTAAACATTTGATTTATTATAAAACATGACTACTAAAAACAATGTAAGCCTTAAATTCTGTGGTTTAACACTGCATTTTCTAAACTTCATCATAATTCAACTAAATGACAGTTAGTTGGGTTCCTTTCTCTGTCAGTCATGACTCTCTGTTGAAAGGCCCTTCTTTTCTTTTTTTTACATTCTTCCAAAGGCAAAAGCCCCTCAGTGTCTTTTAACCTTTGACTCCTCTCAGATTATGCCTCTACCTTCAGATGAACCTTTTTGGTCATAAACAATGGCAGGACAGGGGTCCTGTCTCTTTCCCTCAGTTCAGAAGAGCTGGTCTCTCTTTGTTCGACAGACGCTGGATCATGTCTGAGAGATGTTGAGACTCTCTGAACATATGGAGGACTATACGCTGATCTTTATGATACGCTCTCTGTCCTCTGTCTTGTTTAGAGATGTGCCCAACTTTAATGCATTTTTGCTCTCTCCAGTTTGTGTCAAGGCCACACACTGAGGAGTTCTTTCTTTCTTTCTTTTTTGTTTGTTTCTATCTTTCTTTCTCACTTGCCCCTTTGTATTCTCTCTTTTCTCCTTGTTTCTTTCTCTAGTATTTTTTCTTTCTTTCTCTCGCTTTGTCTATTTTCCCTTTTTTTTTTTTTTTTTACTTTTTTCTTTCTTTCTTTTCATTTTTTGTAACACTCTCTGTCGTTTTTATCTTGTCCATCTTTAGAGATGTACCCAACTGTAATTTGTAACTTTTCACTCTTTCCAGCTCGAGGCCAGGCCGCCCACCGAAGCGTTCCTATGGGGCCGGCGTGCAAGAAAGCCCCAGAATCCTCCACCATCGTTCCAACAGTCTGCTCCCTCCGGCCCTGCTGTCACCCACAGGTAAACACCATCACATTGTGTTGCGTTTCACGTGGCGGATGGCCACTTAAGACGAGTTTGGGTTTGCTCACTCACATCGTATCAACACGTATGAAGCGTACATGTTTAAATCACTCCCTTCTCCTCTGTCCTCTGCTCATCTTTCATCCTCTCTGCCTCTCTGCCCCTCTGTTCGGTCATCTTTCACGCACCTTCTTTTACGGGTGACAGTGATGAATGACACACCCCAGCGGGATTACTCATCCATCTGTTCATCCCTCTCTATTTCCTCTCACTTACTGCCCCAAAACCTCACATCGCCATCGCTGGTCTAAACTCGACTGAAGAACTCAGATAAGCTGATCCTGGAAATGGGATGAAATCTCCCCAGATTATGTATTATTTACACCAACAAAGCAAACACTGTCTTATCACAACTGTAAGAAACACATCTTAGCTACATTGTCATTTATTTCTTACTCACAGGAATGTGGCAGATGACCAGTCCTTTATCTTTCTTCATTTCATGCATCTTTTTCTCCCGCACCCCAGCTTATGTATTTTTATTCTTTCTTCATTGTTTTCATACTACTTACACTTGTTTCTTTTATTTGTTTTACCTGTTTTTTGGTTTTCTTTTTTAGTTTGTCTTTTTTTCTTATGTTCTTTCGATTGTCTTTCTTTCTTCATTCCCTCTTTTCCATTTGTTGTCTTCCCTCTTCCATTTTATATCTTTCTGTGTTACTTTTCCCTTATAACTTTTCCCTTATCTTCTTTCTCCATCTCTCTCTCTCTCTCTCTCTCTCTCTCTCTCTCTCTATCTCTCTCACTCTTTCAATTTCGCTCTCTCTCTCTCTCTTTCTCTCTCTTATTCTTTTACTTTACCTTTGTCTTTCTTCTTGGCCTCCTTCTTGAACTGACATACTCAATGTGAAAATCACTGTATAAATAAATATGACTAGCAATTTTTATTCCAATTCCAGCTGAACATTTACAGTTTCGCCTTGCAAATGCACACACACACACACACACAACACACACACACACACACACACACACACACACACACACACACACACACACACACACACACACACACACACACACACACACACACACAACACACAACACACACACATATGTTATGTGTATGTACAATGTCCTATTCCAAGGAGCCTTTGCAGTCCTAACAACAAAAGGTTGCAGTTCTAACCTCTTCCAAATGTACACATATGAATCAGAATGCATGTACTGTAACAGTTCAATAAACTGCAGTGTTTATACTCAAAGAGACGCATGCATACAAATTTGTAAGGTCACTATGGAAGATGCACTAGACTGTGCAGTGATATTCTGCCATGTTTGAGCAGTTACCGTGGAGATGTCACTTAGACTCTTGGCATTGTCAAGTGCCAGATGTCACGACTCATTAGGAAAGAGAGTAGGGCAGCTTGCTTTAATTTGCCAAGTGCTCAGTCATTGTTTAAGGCAATGACAGTTTGTCCAAAAAAAAAAGGTTGTAACTAAGCGAATGTGATATTTTTTAGCAGCTTGATGTAAGTAATCTGCAGACATGATGTACAGGCGACTGCATGATACAACTGGCATTGCAAAGAAACCGAAAACAATCCGAATAGAAACACTAGATGATCTGCTGGATCTTGTTTCTATCGGAAGGTTTAATTTGGCATTTAATTATTTATTTATTTGATATTTTTCACTTATCTGTAATCTGCTGTCACTGTGGAACTGACTGAGGTAATAGATCGACCTTGTTTACGCATTTTGGGTTTGCTTGTTCCTTGCGGCAGTGACAAGCAGAACAATCTGGAGCCAAGAAAAGTGTGAATTTATTCTCACTGGTGAATAAAGGGCCTGGTGAATAAAAACTTCTTTAGGGTTTAGGGCCAATTAAAAAATACTAAAAGAAGCCTTGAACAAGTACAGAAGTACAAAAAATACATTCAGTTATTGGTTGTGGTGCAACATAAACATGCAGATAACAAATACAGCATACACACAAATAGTTTGATAATAAAAATATTTTAGTATATTTTAAATTGCTCATTCTGTCAAAAGATTTATTATTATAATCATATTTTAATATTCAAGTTTTATTTAACAAAAATGACAGCAACTTAAATCGCTAAAATAAATATAATATAATGAATCGATCAGATATATACTGAACACTTTGTTTTGTGTTCTTTATTGGACTGAGCAATTAATCACAATTTGTCCATGTATATATATATATTTTTTTTTGGTTTTCATTTAAAATGTAAAAAAAATGTGCATGTCTAATTTTATATCTGGACAAGGAAGAGATTATGTAAATGTATTTTTAATTTTAGCTCATATATTCATCTTATAATGGTTGACGTTATCCAATCAGAGATCACGCTCTATTCATGACAAATCTGTGTGAGAAAAAATTATAAATAATTAAACAAAATGAAATTATTAATGAAAAAAAAACCATCAACCAAATTACAAACAAATTTGAAAAACGTTGTGTGGCTGTTTTTAGTTGCAGGACTGTGACCTGTTATATCTGGTTTGCCGTTAGAGGTTCGAGTGAAGAATTTCCCCTTAAGGGCAATCTCACCTCACATGAATGAGCGGTTTCCTCCTTGTCAAACTGTTTACGTAACTCCGCTCAAGTGTCCTGGAAGCGCATTCTGCTGTGAGCTACGACAAACTCATGCAACATCTGCACACGCACAGAGCATCACAGTTAGCGCTTGGACCGACACAGTCAATACAGTATGGCTTTAGCGAAACACTCAATCACATGCTTACTTGCACAACTAGACACCTTGCTCAACTGAAGAAAACAGGACAACCACTTATTTCCTGCTTTGAAGGGTCTCTGTCCCTCAATGAGGAAATACGTACTTTGTAGCAGCAAAACTGCAAATACGAAGCACAATAAGCCCATCATAATAACACATACATTATAAGTCATTCACAAGCAATGAGGCTGAAAGGCATCGATTTCTTCTTTCAGTTTTTTTCAAGGAATCAGCAGTGCATGTGGCCTAAGATTAGAAGGCAAGAGCATTAACTAAAGTTAGTTATTTCTGTTTTGTAAAGCGTCCTTGAGTGTCCAGAAAGGCGCTAGAAATCGAAAATATTATTATTATTATTATTATTAACTGTTCAATGACTAAACAATCGCTGACACCAAAATCTTATCCTGCCATTCGGAGTATGCCATAGTGCCATAATGTCCAAATTTGATGAGCCTGTGCGGTTTGTAGCCTCAGTTTTCTGTTCTTAGCTGACAGGGGTGGCACACAGTGTGGTCTTCTGCTGCTGTAGCCACTCACAATTTGAGTTGCTGTGCATTTAGAGATGCCCTTCTGTAGACCTTAATTTAACAGCGTGGCCTCGACATTGGTCACTGTTAAAGGCATTGACATCTATCACAAATCAATACGCTAGACCATCTTTTTGGTATCCAGGGTAACGCCCAAGCTATCTGTTCTGTTCTGTGATCTGTCCTGGTTAATTGCGGTTGAAGTGGGCGGGGATTGATTGGCAGATGGTTATTTCTTGGAGGTCTTGTCATGACATGCATGTATAATTAATATAGAACAAAATCTATTTTATATTTGCACATTTCAAAACCAATCCAGTTGTTATTGCTAAACGCAAACATACCTTATTTCTGTTATTTTTAGAAACCGTATGGCTGTCATTATTCTTGGATGTTCGTGTATTTCCCACAGGTCTGACAACAGCTGCAATGGCCGAAGCATTGAAGATACAAAAGATGAAGATGATGATGAATCTACACAAGAGCCACAGTGGTTCAGAATTTGACTCAGATGAGCTGAACTCCAACACAGGTAGGAATCTACGCAAGCAGCCGTTGTGTATATGGTAGCTGTGTGCTAAATGTGTTTGAGCTTCGGTTTAAAGTGTGTTCTGTTGATGTGCTAGACAGATGGCCTTGCGATAGTAACCTGGGCCTTCTGAGTGAGACAAGCCCCTTCACAGTGCTCACTCAGGGGGCCGAGCCACTGGCCAGTGCTTGGTTTACTAAGACTAATGGTGACATTAATGGCTGCTTCCTGACTGTGCATTTGGAGAAGAACAATAACAGACAGAAGAATAGTTAATTGTGCACCAGTCTTGGAGATGAAAGAAGACTTGGTAAGGGAATATATATTTTAAATCTGTGTGTGTTTACAGTTCAACAGTAAACTACACAGCAAATTCTGTCACATTTTTTGCAATTTTTGCACAATATCAGTATTTGTGAATTTATTACATGGAAAGAGTTGGAGCTAATCTCAGCAACTCTGGGCCTTAGGTTGGAAACACTCCTGTGGAGCCAAAATGAGGGTGTTGATGGATTTATCTTATCCAGTTTGTTTTACATATTGGAAGAAATAAAAAAAAAAAGTTATTTTCAAATGTATTTTAGTATTTTTTTTTATCCATGGTTTTATTTTGAATTATTTATTGAAAAAATGTTTGGTTTTTAACTTAATTACAATTTAGAATAAATAACATCAAACCCATATTTTCATTATTATTTATATCTTTTAATCAATTATTTTAGGATTAATTTCTTCATTTTAACAAAAATGTATTTTCATTATTATTGTAGTTTTTATCCATGTTGTTTTTATTACTTCAATAAAATTAAAACATAGATTTTCGTTAGGAAGACATTAGCCATTTTTTCATTTATTGTTTTCTTTTCTTTATCCTTTGACAATTAATTGACTTCATTAAAAATGTAATTTAGTTATTCCTTTATTTAAAAAAAAATAGTAGAAAACGTATAAAAATTGTGTGAGATATTGTATTTTTGGGTGAGACATTAGTCTAATTTTGATTTTTTTAACTACTGCTGTAAGTTATAGTTAACAGTTAACAGCCATGTTACACATCTGCCTGTGTATTTTACAATAACCAAGGACCTAAACTCCAGAATCATCTCAATCTCTCTCTCTCCCTCTCTCTCTCTCTCTCTCTCTCTGTCTCTCTCACACACACACACACACACACACAGCTGCAGTTATTTTCCTCCTGACATTATTTATAGGATCATCGCATGAAGAGAACACACAGCACATTTGCGACGGACGGATTTCCAGGCGATTTTCACATGGAATCGTCAGTCTTCAAACACAGCAGCCGCACACGAACTGTGGCTAAAACGAACACAAATAATGTGGACTTCAAAGGCCACTCTCGCAAGTGTTTAGTAGAAAGAGAGTGCGGTGATCCCAGAGAGAACAGCTGTGGACGTGCTGAACCCACCAGAGAAGATTTAGTAGAGGGGGGGCTTCATCAGAGAGATGGAATGCAGTCAAGGAAAATCAGCATCAAGGATGACATCAGAGACAGCCAGAGATCTTTCTTTTTTTTTTCTTCTTACGTTGACATGTTGAAAGAAAAATTCCATGCATTATTTAACAAGATGGCCGAAAGCTGTCACATGGGTGATTGCCCGCGTTAACAGAAACAGGTGTGTGTTTTTGTTAACGCAGTTTGTTTTCATGTGCCATTTTAGAGCGTAATGTGCGTGTGACTACACACCCATTCACACACACTCCGTATGTTCACATACGGTTTGCATTTTTTGAACTTGAACTTTTGGAAAGTCGTGTGTTAGTGAGAACAACTTCACTGAAATGTTTAGAATTTTTTCTGGCAATTGTTCAAACTTTCCGGCTTCAGCCAAAGATTAGGCAAGTCGCCACCGTTCATAAATAAAATGCTATATATATATTATAATTATTTATTACTGGCCAAATTTGACAAACTGCACTTTTTTTCTTTATGCATTATATGTATCTTGTTAACTTTAATTATTTTTTTGAAAGCCTTTATTTGTATACACACTGTTTATTTTATAATTTATCTATAAATAACTTCAACAACAGTTTCATAAACCAATTTTGAATAATTATGTTATTACGTTATTACAATAATTTTTACGTCATGTGTACACAGGAAATTCTATATGTTAAAAATGCTCTGTGATTAAAATGTATTTCTTTACATTTTCAGAAACACAAAAGTTTTTAGATTTATGTTTGATAAAATTTACACTATTATTATTGTCTCTCACTAAGAAACAAAATCACTTAATACTGAAAATGTATATGTTAAGTCACATACTGTGAGTGGTACTGTTATTCATACCTATTATTATAACATATTTATTATATTTGTTATTTATTACATTTTGTTCCTCATTAACATATGAACTAACATATTATACCAAAAAGTTGACTCCTGCCGATGTAGTCGCGACTCATTTCACATTTGTAACACATTTTCAATTTTTTTTTAGATAAATATAAATTAATCTTTTCTTTAAGTTAAAGATAACAATTATTTAAAAAAATGTATGAATTGTAACGTTCAGTGGTTTTTCCACATGCGTTGATCGTTAAAGGAAAGCGTTGTCAACCCGAGGCCTCAAACAGGGCAACGGCGAATCACGCGTGCAGGCTTGTTTGTTTTTGCGTGTTTCGCGGCGCAGCTGCGTCTCTTATTGTCTGATAGCTCCTGCTTTCCCTCCTCTCATCCATCTTCATCTGTCTGATTACTGTGAATTAGCGCCCTCTCACTTACATTACGACTCCGCTCCCACTAGAGACGCGAGCGAGCACAAGATCAAGTTGACACCAGTCTTGATTTCCACCAACGTGAGCAGATGGTCGGTCTGTTGCTGGATGGCCGATGCCGCAAAGGTGTTATGATGTTCGAATGCAGAGCCACAGTTGTGCGGTAATGCGGGAGCTTATTGCTTTTAATCAGGTTATTTTTGTCCGCTCTTGTGAAGACCTTTTTGGCTGCAGTATGTGGAAGTCTTACGGGGCCGACTTCATCCTGCGTTATCATTGATTCCTTTGCCTCAATCTGCCACCTAAACACCATCTGCTCCCAATGGCTCTGACATGCATGCTGATGATAGATTATTCCACACGCTCGGCTGCGGATTGTCACGGGCCCTTTAAAAATGGACGATTAAGTCATTATATGGAACAATCCAAAAGACTTCCTTTAAATCCGAACAGTTATTTATTGTTACATTGTTTGAGGTGAGGAGATTGGGAATTCTACGTGTTAAAAGCTGTTTTGGTAATTGTTTTGGAACAGTTTTCGCACATGTTTAGAAAAACAAAAGTTGTTGGTTGTTATTTTTGTTTTTCATCACTAGGGAATACACACATTACACAGTCAATGCAATTGATATTAGGGATTTTGAAAGCAATAATATACTGTAAAGCGATATTCCAAAGCTTCTCATTAGTCTTCCTTTCTCTCCACAAAATTCTTTCTCTCATACTCGCACAAATACGCAACACATATAGAAAATATATTTTTCGTCATATATAACTTTCTCTCTCATTCATCCCACTACAGGTCGCACAGATTTATCTTGGGAGATAGATGCACATTCATCACCTGCCTCCGAAAAAGCGCAGCTCAATTTGAGCAACTCGCCGCTCACGTCTCTCCAACACACCCATCTGCTGGCCAACAGTGAGTAGTAAAGCGCCCTCACCCAATCAGAAGACCGTTAATCAAAAGAAACCACAGCCTCACCCCTGTTCCGTTCCCTTCCTGCATGAGTTTATTTCATTCAGATCATCTGCACTCAGAAGTGGGGAAATATTTGCCTTGCGCCAAAAAGCCTTTAAATTTGTTGTCAATAATTGGACATGAATTTGAAAAAGTTTTAGTACTGTACCATATGTACAAAAAATAACATTTTTTTTTCCTAAATTGGCGTTAATTGTTGTTGCTAATTATTTAATTGAGCTGAAATTCTGAAAATTCGGACAAAAAAAAGATTCATAAATGATCAATGTATAAAATGTATATAATGTATATGATCAATGTATATTTTTTGTCTGCAATAAATAAAATGTAATTTTTCTTTGAGTAAAACATTAGAATAACGGATTAACATTATTTTGTCTGTTAAACATGGAGCTGCATTTACCGTTTTTCTTTCATCAATTTGTAATGAATGAGACTCTTTCTTTTCCCTTCTTTCCAGGACTGGACCTGCCCTTCATGATGATGCCCCATCCCCTGCTTCCTGTTGGACTTCCTCCTGCTTCTGTTGCCATGGCAATGAACCAGATGAACCATCTTAATACGATTGCCAACATGGTTGCCAGTGCACAGGTGCACAGTCCGGTTTCCATGCCAACATCTGGCATCAAGGTAGGACGTACACTACACACCAGACAGATGCAAGGTCACCAGGGACTTCTTTATTCCAACTCAAGCACGACTAAACTTCCTTTTGGTTTTTCATTTCAGCAGGAGTGTTTTGACGAGAGCCCCTCTCTCACACCATCCGTGGAGGGATCTGGCCATCAGAAAACCGATCCCTCTCCGGAACATTCCAGTTCCGTTCCCAGCAGTCCCACACACTCTCCTCAGAAACCAGGTGATTGTCTCTTCATCTGTGTCTTTTAAATCAAGCACTTATCTCTATTCCATCTGTCTTTGCTTACACAACGAAAAGGCCTTTTTAAAAATAGCGGATATGTATGTAGTTACTGTAGGTAATGAGTAAGATTACGATGAAGTTAATAATATTTAGTATGACTGTTAAATAAATGTGTAGACAAGACCTAATGGTACTTTAAAGAAAACTACTATATAGACAATTTTACTAATATGACTGTTCATTACTAATTGGAATTTTCATTACTAATCTGACATTTCAGTAATCATGTGACTCTATAGAGGTTACTAATATGACCTCTCTGTACTAACTTCTAATTACTAATCTGACTATAGCCATCTTATAGATGAATCTTACCTTTCATTTCTCTCTGACTTCTCAGTACTAATCTGTAAAACATTATTAATATGGATTGTTAGTACTAATCTGATTCTATAGAGAGTACTAATCTTACTTCTCATTACTAGTCTGACTTCATAAATATTACTACTTTGAATTCTTGATCTAACTCCATAGAAATACCATTTACATATCTGCTATAATGTCTATAATATGCATATCATATATACATTACATATCTGACTTTTCATTACTTATCTGACTATATTGACTTACTATTGAATTACTCAATACTATTCTGACTCTATAGACTAAAAGATATAGACGTTACTAATCTGACTTCTTATTACTATTATACTTACCTGATGCATTATACAAATCTGACTAATCTAAAAATGTGATTGCTATAAAATATATTGTAACTACTCATGGATTATAAGTATGTACTTTAATCAAATCACATTTTGTCAGATTTTCACATTTAGATAAAATAAAGTATGGTATAGCATCAACGCGTTATGATCTTGGGATTGTTTTCATATTTAACTCCAATTTGTACATGGCATTTGTGTCTATTCAAAGCAATTTACATTTCTTGATAATCAAGTTATGTATTTAATAAATTCCGTGCCTTCATTTCAGCTTTTTAGAAGTTAATGACTGTGTCAATATTTCTTTTCTTTTTTAGCATATGACATTCTTGATGAACAAAGGGACACAGACCCGGCTCTGCAAATAAACAGGCTTTCCCATGACAATGGTGTGTTTTGTAAAGAGGAGCAAAGTACGATCTAACACAAAATAACTAAATCACAACCCACTGACCTCTTCTACTTTCATTAACTCTCAATTATTACACACAATCTATTTCTAGTTTAGCTGCCTAATCTCTTTTGATATCCGGTGAGATTTGGCAGAGAACATTATCTTAGGTTATGTGAAACCAGCTATTTTCAACTGTGTCTCAGTGTTTATCTTCCCTTTCAACCTTCCAATTGTCTGTCTGTTTTTCCATGTGTCTGTCCATTCATCTGTCCATCCATCCATTCATCCATCCATCTGTATATCTACCTACCTATCTCTCTCTCTATTTATATATCATTCCATTCATATATGACTGTAATTATATCTTCTGTCCTTCTAGCCATTCCTCTACTGTGTACATCTTACAATCTGTCTAGTCGTTTGTTCATCCATCCCTCTATATGCCCAGAAATGCCCTGTGTACAAAAAAATCCATTTTTTTTTCTTCATAGCTGAGCAGAACTTATCAAAAGCAACAATATTTGAGAAGGTGCCAGCTCAGGCTTTCCCCCAAGGATTCCCAGCTTCTCTCCTATTCGCAGACGGCATCTCCTCTGTTGAGTCACTGCTCACTAATGTTCAGGTATACTCATGGAGGAATGCTTGCAAATAAACATCACCCACATGCCAGATTCACTTTGTGTGTGTTTTAGGGCCTCCTAAAAGTGGCTTTGGAAAATGCCCGGCTGCAGGAGAAACAGCTTCAGCAGGAGAGACGAGAGTTAAAGCTCGAGCTTTATAGAGAGAGAGAGATGAGAGAGGGTCTGGAGAGACAGCTCACTTCTGAGCTCAGCAACCGAGGTGCTTTTAAGTCGTAATATTTAAAAACTGTCCAGCAATCAGCCTTTTTTATTCAGTGATCCACCTTTCTGTCCTTCAGCTGCCATTCAGCGACGCTTGAAGAAGGAGAAGAAGGCGAAAAGGAGGTTACAGGAGGCCCTGGAGTACGAGTCCAAGCGAAGAGGGCAAATCGAACAGGCCTTGCAGCAAGCCTCCTCGTCTGACTCTCTTACACATGGTGAGATAAGCACACACATTCAGTTCCATTCCACCCGGTTGTATAGGTTTTGTCAGCTGTCGCTGTCTGTTTATACAGATCCAGTCAGTCTGGACATGGAGACGGAGGACAGCAGAATTCTTGAGGACAACTGCTTGTTACAAGGTATTCCATTTAAGATTCAAATAACTTTCTTAATCGCAGGCAGAGTATGCCTTCAATTTTACTGGTTTTCTATTTAACTATTTAAAAAATATGTTCCTGCCCCCTTCACCCTGACCCCAACGATCAGAATATCCCTTAACCTTGATCAAGAATAATGTCAACCTTAAAATCCAAGCTTGACCCGCAAATAGGGCTTCAAGATTTTGAGGTCTAGCCAAAGGTTCCCACAAGTCACCATAGGTCTCACAATTTACATAATACATTTCGAACCTCCTAACCCTAAACCTGTCTATCACAATCCTAATTAAATCTCAGTCCTAAAGTCCCATCTTGATCTTCAAACAGGCCTTGTTGTAAGGCCCCACCAGAGATCCCTACAAGTGGACAAATGCCCCCACTTTAGTATAAAAGCATAGCAAGACCCAGCTATGATCTCAGAACAAACACACACACACACACACACGCACGCAAACAATCACACACATTCTTGCGTTTATAATTTATTGTTGTATGGTCTTGTAATTTACATCATTGATTTTTGCCAAAAATGTATCATTTGGGGCCCCATTATGTGCTAAATGCCCGTATACACAAAATATTTAGTCAAAGACACTGAAAGTTGAGCTTTTCACAACATTTAGAAATTTCACTATCATTTAAAACATGTTTTCAATTGCAGTAAATGAGACAATGCAGCACAAGCAAAGCAATGTTCATTCATGTCAGTGAATGTTGAAGAACTGTAAGTTATTTAAATGTTTGTTCAAAATAAAGAGTTGTCGAGCAGCCGGTCGCTATGCACAAAGCGTGTTGAGAAACATTTATTGACAACCAGTGTCATGGAATAAATTATGCAAAATTGCTTTTCTCTTCCTCTCGCTTTTTCAATCTCTTTCTGTTGTCAACACAAAATGAGCAAGTCACAAGACAGCTCATTATTCCAAAGTCATTTGAAATATTCAATCATTCACTTTCGGCACAAACCCCGGGAAGAGTCACATACCTTAAACGCAGCTCAGAGGAACTGATGAAATTAACCTTCTTCTCCTCTGCGCTGTCCAAGAACACGAAACAGAAAAAAAGGTTCAAACTGATGAATTGGTTTTAAATTGAACTAAATTGGAACATTTACCTCAGTTTAAGACCAATTTGGTTCAGGACAGAAATCAATTCACAAATTAAACCAGTGGGCGTGGTCAATCTAAAGTACACACCTCCTGGTTAAGCATCTCCACTCGTTAAATTTGCATGCAGTTTCAGCAAAAGACTACAGTGATTAATTCCAATAGGGAGTAACACTACAGAGGGCTGATATGTGGATGCAGAAATCAAAAAAGAACAGACTCAGTCCTAAGCACGGCATATTTTTTTTGAACATATGAACATTCACAATCTCATTTTGGGGCTTTTTCAGATGTGTTGTGGTGACCTCTCTTCCACTTCCCATCAGTCTTTCTCAACAACAACGCATGTGTCACTTGCCCGTGTCCTCCAAACAGATGAGATCATTGGCTCCCTATGTCTCAAGAGTCTAACCGTTTGCAAATAAACACATTGATGAATCAAAAGACTGGGGACTAATTGCGAACTTCCTGTGTAAGCAAAGCCTCGCCGCATGAATATTCCAGTGCCGCCCTTCAAGCGTTTATCGCTCTCTGCAGCTGCCTGCCCTCCCTCCACTCCTCCATCAGACAACTTAAGCTACATGATGAATGACTTTAGTAGCACCTTGCACTAATTTAATTAAAATGGCTTCATATTGTGGAGAAAGACAGGCGATTGAGGCTCACCTAAGAGCGTTTTTGACATGAGGCGTCTGCACATGGTCAGAAAGTTGTAGATTTATTGGAGCCAATAGCCTTGAAGTGTGAAGTGCAGAAATTGTGTAGTGATTAGGGGGTTGTAACTAGGAGGGCAATTAACTTCCTCTCCCCTCGTCTCTTATCCTTAAATGTTACTGGTGTCTGTGAGATTTCATGTGTTTATGAGATTCATTTGTGTTTATTTTAGGTTTTGTAGTTTGGGTAATGATAAACCATTTTTTGCTAAAGGGAATATTGCTTACAATGTATTTGGAACAGAATGTTCTTATGCTTATCTCAATATGCTGAATGGATGACTCCCTTTGTCCTTCTCGCATCCTGGCACCTTCTCACAATAACACATGATTATGTTTTACAAGAAAAGTCCACCTCTAAATTGTATTCGGTGACTCTTGGGTTGTGAATAAGCCATAATGTGCAAATTGTGTAAACTCTTAAATCTTTTTGCCTGGGACATATTTTGTTTACGAAAGAGAGTAACACCACAGATTTTACAATCTGGAAAATTGGAAAAATGGAAAATTGGAATGTTGTCAGGATTTTAGATGAAGTTACATTTCTGTTTATTCTCTTTCCAAATGTTAAGATAAGATGCTTAAGGCTGCACACTGCTCCAGGGTGTGTGTGTGTGTGTGTGTGTGTGTGTGTGTGTGTGTGTGTGTGTGTACGTACAGGCATTTAGGTCTAAGTAGAACGTCCAAATGCTACGGTTTTATGTCAAAATGTACTGTGGGAACTTGTTTGGACCTCACAGCATTGATGCCCTGTAAGGTTAGAGTAACTGGGGGCAATTTTCTCAAACCTTTCTCTTATTTCTTTCAGAAAGCCTGACATACACAAAAAACCCAGTAATGTACTGAACAAATTCTGACTTATCAGTGAAAGGAAAAGCTGCCTTAAAAAAAGAAAATTCTGAAGAGCAGGACATCAGTGAGCGCTGCGAGAGAAGATCTACAAGTGAAATCACTTCCAATCTGATGTTTGCATTCACTCTAGTGATCATAATCTGAACCTCGATCCAGGATCCAATCCAGTTCTTCTGTCTCTAGTCAATTCGAGTGAAAAAAAAAAACCGTTTTGCAAAGCAGTAATGGATTTTTATAACTTGTTTTGAAGCTGCTGTGACTTTTTTTTTTTTGCTGAAGAGCAGCTCCAACATGATCTTCAGATATGTGGATGAGTTAATGGAAAAGATGAAAGGAAAAAAAAGGAAGAAATGCATCTGGCTTTGTATTGAAGACCTTGTGTGCGTGATTTTCCACGGGAATGTTGCGATTTGTTGCATTTTTTTCTGTCAGTTACACTCGCGGTAGGCCTGCTTAGCTTCACTCTCTTTAAATGTCCACATCAGTTTCTTTGGCGTGCGTTTCCTTTCAACCCAAATATGGCAGTTTTCTTTTTTATGACCTTGCCTTGTGATGTTTATTCTGTATTTAAAAAAAAACATTCCTGATTAAAAAAAACAGTATTAACATTCTTCATCCAGAAACACACTATACTGCATCATCAGCATCTTTATAGATATAAAGAAACCAATAGATATAGAATCATCATCTGATATTTTTTATTCTTGTTCCCAAACATTCCCAGACGTGATTTGCTAACACATTTAGCCTAAAGCTAAACCAAACCTCCAAGGATATTTTCATACATGTTTGGTTTTCCCCCAAACCTGTGACTCTTTATTTAGTCAGAGAGTAACTTAAACAGGAAACCTGATTTCCCGCTCGTCCGAGACAGAACCTTCCAGAGTTTCTAAAGGTCCAGATCAATGTCTGTCATATTCCATGTTCCAACAACACGAATAAACAAAGCCATGCTCATGTCACCGGTGTCATCGTGCTGTCAATAAAAGAAAAGCCATCAAGTGGGCCGATCGATCCCGGTCATTCAAATGCGACCCCGCAGGATCTTTAATGCCTTCACTGCTATGTGTCAGGCTTCATTAACGAATCAGAAGCCTCCATTAACATGCACTCGGCGGTCTTCTCCGGAGCTAACGACAGGCTTTTCAAATATAAGCTTTATTTAATAAATGTGAAGAATAAAGTTTTCAGAGGGATTAATAGCACGTGCGATCCGTTAGAACCTTTGAGAAAGCAAAGTGAAAGTTCGGCTGTGTTATCATTTCCAAACAAGGGAAATATGACGTTAGCGTACTCTGAAATCGTTCTATTTTCCTTTTGCTAAGTTTAGGAATGCCACCCGAGACCCGGACTCTGTGGGGACGTTTAATAGATTCGAAAACAATTCAAATTTGTCTCTAAAATGGGAAATGACCGTTTTTTAAAACGTGGGAAAATTGTGGGTTTTAAACTGCAGAACGGAAGATAAACGTTTAGGCATCAGCGAGAATGTTCTGGAATGACCTATTTGTGAAAAATGCACCAGTACTGTAAACTCCAGAAGGACTGGAGGGTTTATTTGTCTTTATTAACGTCTGGAAATCTTCTGGGTTGTTGAGAAAGCACTAGTGGCAATGAAAATGCAGCCTAGTAATGGACTAATAATTTAGCAGATTAGAAACAAATCACTATCACCTCAAACATACACTCAAACTAGCATTTATAACCTGCTCCTTTACAACTAATATCTTCAACATACAACCCAAATAGGTGCATTTATGCATTTGCATGCATACATTTGCATTTAGCAGGAACGTAATACAAAGTGATTTACATTGCAATGCACTTATACACTAAAATATCTACACGCATTTCCAGGAATCAATTAAACACACACTCAGATAAAAATGCATATATTGGGTGCAAGTGTGTAGACGTTTGTATGCATAAGGCATTATTTTTATTCAATATGTTGACATTTTCTAAAGGAAGTGAATCAGAGTATGCTCGTCGTGTCACTTATCACCAAAAAAAAACGACGAAAGCAAATGTTTACTTAAATGTTGACCCTATTTGGACAAACACGGATGGAAAGGGAGGAACAAGTTAGAAAGGAAACATTTTGATCAAGTCATTGAACTTCGAAGCAACATTCCGCCTGACATGATAAAAAAAAAAAAAGATGTTTTTCTTTATTCAAAAATACATTCTTTTAACATCCTCTCTAGAGTGAGAAGGTTTCCACAGACCATTTGTCTTAAAATCTTTCATCTTACACAGACACGCAAAAACAAATGTGCGGCTGTATGATATTCATTCTTTCTCACGTTCTGTCTCTAGTGTAATATATCAGGTGATTGCAATGTAAAAAAATCAATATTCAATTTCAGACTGCATTTTTATTCCCAGAGATTAGAGAACAATCACATCTCGATATTTTCCATCTGGTGAAGAAAGATTCGCCTAGGCATGTACTGACAGCATAATAAAAAAAGGTTTAAGCTTGGCTGATGTTTGTGTTTGGTGAATTATTCATTGAAATGTGTTTGTGCAAGTGAATAGCCACTTTCTTCAGTGCAGAAGTGCAAATACAGCAGAGCCAGAACACAGCAGTCATCTGACATTGGAAAGTTGAAATACAGATGAAACCTTCTGCTCTGCAAACGACTGAAAACTTGAGCATTTTTGCAGCATATCGGTAAGTTGTTAATCTTACTGTACAGGCCACATCATTGTCTCTGTAACAGCATTCAAAACACTACGATGAATTACGAATAGTATGGACAAAGTAGGCTTTATTCAAATTAATGTTTATGAATGGGTATAAAGTGTACACCTGAAAACATGACTAAATGCAAAACATGGGAGGATTGGTAACGCAAAATTAATTTCCCCTGCTTGTCTCATTACATTGGTTACCAGTTGCTACTCAGACCGAGTTCAAAGCTTTAACTTAAACCTGACTATTACCATCCAAACTCAACTCTGTAGTAACGACATATTCTACCTACACAATTTATTAAATTTGGAAATTATTAATACATTAAAAGCAAATCTGTTTACTGTCATTATCTTCTGTCTAGCTGTATGGTATCTTGATATGAGAATCCTAATTCCTATTTACGTATAACAATTTCAAATTCTCCTCACTCAGTAAATCAATTTGTGTGTAAAAGTTAAATGCATACATTTAGTTATTTTAATGACAATTAACTAAAGCTTTTAATTCTAACACGAAGAATGAAAAGAACATCCTTTGAAATAATTGAACTTGTCACCATCTAGTGGCTGACACGAGTAAAAGTAGTTCACGTTTAACACAGTATAAACCACTATTGCAACATTGTATACAATATTACATTTATTCATTTTATTTATTCATCAGTTATTTCTTTGTCATCAAATTATTTGCGACAGGTAAAGCGCTGGATAGACAAAACATGTCTCCTGTTCAACCAGTTGCAGAATCACACACACACACACTCCACACAAGTTCAGAGATATATTAAGGGTATACCCAAACACTGCTATTGCAAAAGCAAAACACAACGTAAACAAAACATATTCGGGATGGTGGAAACAAGTCATATAGAGAGAGCTAAAGAGAGTGAGAGGACAAACAGCAAGAAAGAGGGAGACCTATACAGAAAAAGAAAAATAATGAGAAAAAAAAAAGACAGATGATGAGGGCAAAAAAAAATGGAAAAGTAGGAAAAACAAAAGAGGGAAAAAAAGGGAGTGCAAGAAAGAGCGATTTTTCGTTTTACTTCTGGTAAAATTCCTCTATGATCATTCTATATACGTAAAAGTTGAAATTGCAGTTTAAAAAATAGCACAGGATTGCAGAATGTCAATACTTAAACACTAAATGTGCATTTATTTGTTCCTGCTAACCATGAGTAGGATTCCATCTGCCTTTCTCTAAAATTCAAGAATGACAGACCAGCAGGGGGCGGAAATGTTTCATTTCAGAATTGCAGCTTTTTCCTGAATGAAGACTGTAACCATCAGATTTTCCTGAAATACTGCAACAATCAAATTGTTTTGAGGGAAGATTTGTAAATTTTTAAATAAATGTGAGGACCATTACAAAAACACTTTAGAGTTCAGTTTTCTCCTGATGAAGAGGAACCTTCCCCTGAATGTCCTCATCTGATGAGTCTACAGCTTCCAGACTTTTCCCTTTGTGTTTTTCAGCCTCGGAATGTTTGGACTTTTTCTTCTTTTTCTTCTTCTTGTCCTTTTTATCCTTTTTTTGCACATCCTCACTGTCCTTTCCCTGCTTTCTCTTGCCCTTCTTTTTTTTCTTGTCCTCTGCGATGGCTGCAGCATCTCCCTTTTTCCCAGACCATGACTCCTTAAGACAGTCTGTGGAGAGAACCGCTCCGTGATCAACCAGATTTGTGAGAACTGGGAATTTATGCTAATAATTTGTGAGAACTTGGAGTTTGTGCTTAAAAACAGATAAACTAGAGATGTATAGAAAACAATGTGAAGTTCAAATAGTACGCTAAACTGGGTTTTATATATATTAAAATATTTGACTTAATAATATTCATTATAGCTACTGGTAATTTCACTCACTAAGAGTCGCACAAAATAAAAGGTGTCCAGAGAGGTGGCGAAGATCTCAAATCTCTCATCTATCCGTTCTTCATCACGAGAATAATCTAAGTTTTTGTGCCATTAAAACATATTTTGAAGAGCATCAGCCTTTTCTCAGACATTTGGCCGTTTTATTGTCTCATTGATTTATTGTCATGTCTGTCATTACAACAGTTTGAAAACTAGGATTACGTTTGGTAAAAATTGTATTTAATTAAGGTTCAATTATTATTATTATTAAAGTGTCTAATGCTTATGTTAATGATATTTACTGGCTTTTTACAACTGACTTGAGACAGTCTGACATTTGTTATACTTCATAAATGAATGTGAATAATCTTAAACTTTCTACATTTCTCCAACGACTATGTGACCAAGAACTAACGAATCTATGAACGAATCTAACTAACGAATAGTATGGTGACAATTAAATAAAAATGCTTTGCACTTGGTCTGTCATTGACATTGATCGTATGCTAATGTTCAGACTTTTCAATGCAACACGGCTGCGAGACGAATTGTTGTTGGAAATTTGTGAGTAGCTGTAATTTCACTTTACCCATGTCTTGTCCTCTTAGTACGTGTTTCTCACACAGGTATGAGGTGAGATCTTCAGTCTGACTCCCTTTGTACCAGTCCTCAATGACTTCTTCATACTGCTCAACCATCACATCACACTGGAATACAAAAGAAAAACACCCCACTTCCCTCATCTCTGCGCTTCTCTTTTTTTTTCACAATGTGTATTTTACACTATTCAACAGTGACCCTTTTTAAATCATGGAACCATCTATATTCGATTGGCTTTGTGTCCCACTTTGCAATTGGTTGACCACCAAACGAGGGGGGTGTTCCAGGCCAAGAGACGATGTCCAGTAGAAGTTCAGTTAAACACACACACACACACACACACACACACACACACACACACACAACTATAACTGATTTTATACCTATAACAGATAGCGGTTGTTTACACACCTGTTTCTTGAGGTCAGCCACTTCTGCACTGGTCTCATTCCACAGCTCATACGGAATGTCCATGACCACTTTCACCCCTTTGTGCACTAGGTTATGCAATGTTGAGAAGGTCTCGGACATGCCCTGAAAACAGAACAGCTCTTAAAATCCTACTAGACCCAATACACCATTTAGCACAATTACAAAGAAGCATCACTGCATTTATGAAGCTTTTCCCTAAATCACTTAGTTGACTACGGTTTTCATAATGTAAGTTGTGTACTTGTAAAAATTCTCACAAAACTCACAAAATGTAGACGTACAAATGTGACAAACCTTTGCAAAACGATTGCTGCCGTCTCTCTCCTTGTGTAGATTGTACTGCATTATTCTTGAGCAAACATTTTCCATCACCTCTATAAAACGGATATCACTGTAATGCAAAAAAAAAAAACTTGTGACCAAAAGTAGTCAGAAATACTGTATATCAGACAAAAACGTGAATCTGAATATAAATTAAATAAATCTAAAAAAAAAACACAATGTCAAAACAGAACACAACTTACGATTTGACATATTTGATTGGAGCTGAACCTTTGTCATCCAAGAAGCGATAGTTGGTGTCGATCACTTCCTTTGTTTTCCCCGTCTCTTCGAAAGCAGACTTCATCTCGATACTCAGAAACTTGCACACTGCGTACAGAAATAATTCAGAAAATAGAGGAACAGGAAGTTTCAGTTTGAGGAGAAGTCCCTATTAATAGAGTTATGATAACGTTCAAGCTCATGTGTCCTGATTTACATAATTACAACAAATAAAAATTAAACACGACACAGTTCAAATGAATAACCTGTTTTTACATTACAACTTACGCTTCATGAGTTCATATTACCATTTGTTAAGTATAACAAACTATTTGTATTTAGTAAAACTGCAATGATTTGTTGCAACCTAAAGGCAAACCGTATGCATAGACGTAAACACAACCTTGCACTTATTTGTGAATTTAAATCAGGGAATCGCTCTTTTTTCCCCCCCAATGAGCTAATAAACACGTTTAATCGTAGATAAGGGAAACCTCTTACCTTCACATTTATTTGGCAAATGCACCCAGTCATCGTCTGCGCTTTTGCTAACAGCTGCGGCACTTACGAGGTTCAAAATCAGTAAAACTAAAATCTTCATTTTTGTTGAAATAAGGGAATCGTGGTTTTTTTTTAAACATTAGTAAACAATGTACACATTCATTGCAGCCACTCTTTTCTCCGAAGATTTCACTTCCCGTATCCAGGATGACTCGAGAGAGTAACCAATCATTTGCGCCGAAGTGGCATTGCTGGACCAATGAACAACGACATGGGAGCGGCTTTGCGTGGTGACGTGTAGCGTCAAAGAAATATGGGAGGTGACAGGAGTTTAAATTACATTTTATTAGTTAAATAGTTTTCATTTACTTTATTTCGAAGCTGCTTAGTAATACTAATAATAGGACAATATAAAATATTTTTACCAACATTTAAATAATCATCCTTTAGCAACTTGGGCAAGACACAGACCCCCACATGCGATTGGGAGTTTGTGTGTCACTTCACAGTGTGCATTTCACTCGAATGGGTTAAATTATTAGCAAACCATTTCAATACGGCCCCTAGTGGCCATATTGACGAACTAATTTCAATTTATTGAAACGCCAAGCTGCTGATTTGCGTCCTCGAGTGTTAACTGATACAGATACACCAGATGGCAGTATAAACTAACGTTTTTGCATTTTTCGACTCAGAAAAACTAAAATGCCGGTCCTTTTTGACAAGGTCTGTTGTGGCAAAATCAGAAATCTTACCGCCATCCAAAGCCTTCAAGAACCTTTCCTCCGTCATTCGTAATGATGCATTGATTTATCTTGACTTTCAGCTGATTTACAAAATATTGAATTCTGAACTATGAAATGTTTGTGTGGTTTGCACATTTTGCATGTGCTTAGGTTTTCCTTTGGTTTTGAATTTCCTAACAAAGGCATGACATGTGATCAGAAGAACTGGGCCTTTGTACAATAGAGAGAGTGCAAATGTGTGTGTGTGTGTGTGTCCCACTCACACATTGGTTGAACATCACATTGGTGATTGGTTGAACATCAATCCAGATGTATGCCCTGCCGTAAGTGCCAGAGTAGCTGGAATTGGCTCTAGAGTTTGTGACTCAGAAAAGGAAATAAGGTTCAGGGGAAGGATGAATAGATAAAAAGACACACCGGAAAATTAAACCGAAACACTTCATAATGCAGTTTTTTTCACAATGCAGAATTTACATGACTACATTTGCAACTTACCGGTGTATGTCTTCATTTGATTAATATTAAAAGTCAACAAGGTTATATGATATACTGTTTAGCTTATCCGGAACTGTCTAGTTTGGGGAAGCTTGTAAATCAGACATTAGAAGACACAAAAACAGTAATTTCCACAGGTAAACATCTACCTGGTCTCTACAACACACCTGTAAATACTGTACTTTATGTACTACAGTACTCTCAAATCTTTCAAAGTGTATACAGTATATGTATATACATTTTTATTGTGTTTATCTGTACATGGCCAGGAAAATCTGTACTTTATGTACTACTGTACTCTCAAATCTTTCAAAGTGTATACAGTATATGTATATATATTTTTATTGTGTATATCTGTACATAAATCCCTGTCCATGTTCTCATATGTTGTACGCGTATAGGTATGTAGGTATGTATGTTTGTATGTACAAGAACCTTACAAATACAAATTCAATTCATTGTACACTTAAATCAATTCACTTGGACAATAAATAAAACTTTCTTTCTGATTCTGATTTTTTATATGTTCTAACCGCAATAGCCAGGAAGATGATCTACAGAAGAAATTACACAGAATTACAGAGTTATTCTGCTTTATTGAATCTGCATATTCGGCATTCCCTTGAGTTCAGATTCTGGCTGTCGGAACTACTTCCTATCTTCATATAATTCCAAGGAAAAGTAGAAACGGGTAAGAATCATATACGTATGTTTCATTCAAGTGTTTACATGAGCATTTACAGCACCTTCACAAAAGTAATCAAGCCTTGACCGCTTTTTTAATTAGCTAATTGAGAAAATAAATTAAAACAAGTGGTTAAAATTACAAATTTAGGACTTTTATTATGAGGCAAATATTATTATTACTATCACTGATACTATTAGTAGAAGCATTATTGATGAATAATCATTATGACAATAATAATAATAAAGCAATTATTATCAATAATATTAATAACACTATACATAATAACAACAACAACAAAAATAATAAGAGCATTATTATCATACTGTTATTCTTACTATTTTGATTATTTACAACAGCAACAATGATAATAATAATAATAATATCGACTTGTCTGCATTATTATTATTCCTAAAAATATGAATACAAATAATAATGATAATAATTCTATAAATATTAATCAATAAATGCTTTTTTGCACATTGTTTATTCAGCTATTTGTATTACAACGGTAATGTTTTAGCTTGTAAATGCAAAAAAATGCATTCATTTGTAAAACTAATGAAATATAGGTTTGAACATTTTTGCAAGGCGCTGTACATGGTTTTCAGCATTCATCATTGCACACAGGGGAAATGTCTTATTCATTGCATGTCCATAGACACCTCCCCCATACCTGATTATTATAATAGACTAATTAATATTCACATTCAGTAAAAAGCAGTCCAAAAAGCTTTAACATTATAACAGTAGAACTTATAAATAATGTCTGCCTAGACTAAAACAGTCTTGAAATAATATCATTTATACATGCTTTTCAAAATACAAAAATAAGATTTTAGTCATGTTAGATTCTAGCATAACTCCAGCCCTCCAAATGCATAACGTAATGTCATGCTATGACGTGTCATAGCAATTAGTGAGAAACCCCACCAAAAACCTACTAGAAAAAAAAGTAAACACAAGACCATCATATCTTCAGACAAACTCAGCATTGCATGTTTAACATGCTGACATTCTTTCAAAAAGTTTCTGAAATTAAAACGACTGTTAGTGTGAACTTTGTGACATTTAAACCTGGTTAATTCTGAGTTCCGTGTGAGTCAATCTCATCTAACAGCACTGTAAAAATCCATTAGCTATACTTGAAATTGTCTTGTGTTTGTGTATTTACAAGGAACAAAATGCATTCTTCTTTTTGTATACGGTACATTCACAAGATTGAAAATAAATCAGTTATAAGCCATTCTTTAAAACGTATTCTTTACTGAGAAATGGCTTTAAACGTAAGGATTAAAAATTTATAATTTGTCTGCTATAATTAATGTGTAATATGAATATTAATTCATAAAATAATACTATTAATAATAATAAAAATCATATATGAATCGTTTTATAGACACTCGTTCCCCCTCTGAAAGACTATTTTATGATAATAATTCTATTCTGCTGATTGAGATTTACTTGCACAGAACACAGAAAAAAACCCATAATTTTTCAATGTTGCAGTTACATGGTCCTTGTTTCAATCAGAATTATACGGAGCTCAAATCATATTTGACTGTTGACAAATACACTATTCCTACAGAAATACACTATTCCTACAGAACAGCATTTTAACTACCATAAATGAGATTTCACCATTTCATTTATCAGCTGAAATATAAAAATCAAGGTATGAGCCTTTCCGATGCACAACAACACTACCGCTGAATCAAAAACAGGCTAGTAAAATGTGTCATTACTATTAAAACTTTAGTTCCAAAAATGAAATGTAATCATATCTAGCGTTTATCTGTTCTCTAATTCATATCTAATCTGATTGATTTGTTTGAATTTCAGATTGGGTCCATGTCTTTACAGGTGACATTTTCCATTAAATTTTGCTTCGAATCTCATTTGATTTAGAATTCCTATTAATAAAGTTTTTTTGGCTCTTAATAAAGGCTCTTGTTTCCAGGAGGAACATAAATTTTTGGCAAGAAAATAAGGCATTAAAAGTAACTGGATTTGTTTTGATTCCTTAGTGGTGTTAAACGTCATGTTAATCCTCTGAAATTATGACACCGTGACACGCAACCTGTCGTCGAGTGATTTTTTGGCACAATCTCTGCTGTCATGCTTTAATTTGTCTTGTGAATGAGTGGATTTTGTTCAATCTAAAAGCAAAATATTCCAGCAGCCAAAAATGAATAAATAAATAAATACATAAACAAAAGAACAAATTGTTGTAAAAATAATAATTATTAAGATCACGGACTAGTGTTTTTGTCAAAGTGCTGTACAGTACAAAGCAGTACTATAGCTGCGTGGTGACAGAATCCTCCTGATCAGTAAGCCAGTGGGAGGAGTCTGGTGTCTGTCCGTCACAGGGCCCGACCAATCCCTGGAACACGTCCTCGCTCGAGTCCAAGAGGCGGGAGCTGGAGGCTGAGAAACTGGAAGCACAGTGCAGGGATGTGGGTGGAGCTAGAGGTCCTAATGTCAGCAAAACATCCCTCCCATTGACTCTCTGTCCATTAGTAGTCATGGCAACACCATCACCCTCATTTAAAGCGGCCACATCCACCTGATTAAGGTTTGTCTCGCTGCGGGTCACAGGACCGTCACCCTTAATGAAGCCCAAGTCGTGCCAGGCCCCTGGTGGATGAAGCACGCCATCTGAGATAGTGTAGGTTGCAGAGGTAACACCTGCGGGCTGTGGAAGATGGCTGCCCATGCGTGAGAACAGCAAGCCGAGCCGTCGGAAAGAGTTCTTCTTGGAGCTAGAGAAGCGTGAAAGGCGTTTCCAAGTTCGTGAAAGTGCAGGCCGTTCTGGAGCCACCGAAGACAGAGAAGAAGAAGGTGAGGGGTTTTTCCTCAGCCCGTTGATCTTTGGTTTACCCTCCCTGTATGCTGACGATGCGGCCGTGCTGGCGGCCACCTCCATTCCTGAGATGGAGCGAAAGAGGGCGGAGACTCCGTAGGAAGGGTCCGAAGGCGTGATGGTTTTGAAAGACACACCCTTGGCTCCGATGCTGCTTTCATCGCTGTGGTGACAGAGCTCACCATCTTCACTGACCTCGTCGCGAAGAGTGGCTTCACTGCTGGAGGAATAGTTCCGTCTCGGCGGCTTACGGTTCCCGAGAAGGTCCAAAACTTCATACCGGAAACTGGATATGTCCTGTTTCAGCTCCTAGAGAACAGTAATAACTGTAAGAAATAACATGACCACACCACATGTAGTAACTAACATTACACTTACATAATTGTATGTTTTAGGGGATTTGATAAATCAACAACAAGCTACAATAAAATGTCATCTCCTACAGAAAAATACACAAAATAGCCATAGAAATCAATGTAAGAAAAACAGTTGACCAATAGCTTCCAGCTTCCACAGATAGTTTTAGCTTCCACAGAAAAAAACATACACAACATGTCCATTGAAATTAATGTAAAAAAAAAAGTAATATTATTAACAAAAAATTTAAATTCATGGATCTGGAAAACGATATTGTTTGTTCTTTCACAAGACGCTCTTTGGCTAAAAATAAAAGCAGATACGAGCAAAATGACATCAAACACTGACTCAAAATCATAAATACTGTATTATTTATAAAATGAAACTAATCTATAAGCTAAGATTAAAAAAATATTCCAAATACTTTATGTATAAATAAACAAAATACATTAAGTAAGATCTGTAATAGATGGCAGAGTTCTGAGAAAGATTGTAAATGCTGTTTAGGAGAGCTTCTGCAACCATTTCCTGTCATGCAGAGACAGTCGGTCTCAAAAGCACCTTAAAATTCTCCTCCGTCAGTCCTTCGCTTGTCTTAGCGCTGCGGATCATGGACGCGACATACCTCTTCACTAGACTGCGGATTACCTCCTGAGGGGTTGGAAGAAAAAGAAAGCAATCAGACTGAGCTCCCTAATCTTGTTAATCTGAAAATGTAGAAGATGGAGAGAAAAAGAGAGAGAGAGAGAGAGAGAGAGAGAGAGAGAGAGAGAGGCAGTCTAATGCAATTACATGCACATTGCTCCAATAGTTGAGATTTTTTCGAGCATACCTGATAATGTTGATTTTGTATCAGTCTGTCAGCGTGCTTTTCCTGAAAGAAATCACATATTCACACATATACTGAGCAACTGATCGCATTTATCATGCAAGACAATTGTTTTTTAACGCGTTGGGGGTTCTTTTTTGTATTGAATTGTAATTGATTGTAATTGTAATTGATTTGAATCAATTAATTACATGTATATAAAGAAACATTTTGAGATTTGATGCGTTACTTCCAGATACAGACAGCTAAACATGAGGGGGGGGGGGGGGGGGCTTGGGGGTGAGAGAGAGAGACAGACAATGAGAGAGAACAATAGCATGTGTGTGTGTGTGTGTGTGTGTGTGTGTGTGTGTAGGTGTGTGTGCGCGCGTGTGTGTGTGTGTGTGTGTGTGTGTGAGAGTGTGTGCTGGTGTTTGTGAGAGATAGAGAAATAGAAAGAATAAAAGACACGTGTTAATCTGCTGTAATGTAGGCCACAAAAGGCCGTGCTGTTAGACAGAATTCTACTGAAAGTGGGTCGGGTGGTACAAGACCCTTTGTATTCAAAATAGACACTTTGAGAGTGCGGGATATTTCAGGGGAGTTGCATGGCAACACAGGAGGTTAAACTCCAGACAGACTGGGGCCATGTTACACCTCATTACATCATCTGAAGAGAAACTGAAACCTGTTGAATAAAGGAATCTTCTTTCAGAGAAATGTAATTTATTGATAGCGAACTTCCAATTTACAGATTCTATTTCAATTAAATTCCCACTTATGTCACTTGGACTGAAGAAATTGTCGGTGAGGGCTCGGAGTAAGTGAGATGACAAGACGGTTGTGATGTCACTGCTCATGAATATTAATAAGGTTGTGCTAAGTTGCTAGGTAACCTTAACTGTTGCGCATCCTAATTAAAAATTATATATCCATAGTTATATAATACATTAAAGAGAAAATCATTCATACCTAAATCGCATTTATTCTATAATTGTATATAC
The DNA here is from genome assembly GCA_028031935.1 of Paedocypris micromegethes. Taxonomy (NCBI): domain Eukaryota; kingdom Metazoa; phylum Chordata; class Actinopteri; order Cypriniformes; genus Paedocypris; species Paedocypris micromegethes. Next base: position 20,085,525 of record CM051501.1, on the reverse strand, counting down.
TTAATGTAATAATGTATCCATGTTTTTTTTTTTACAATTACAATATCAATTACAATATCAAAACATACACTTGCTCACGTTTAATTTGCAAGGACATACATACACGTCAAAAACTTGGAGCTAAACGAGTCTTTTAGCGAGAATCTTAATGGCGATGTGCGGATTACAAGTCAAGCTACTTTGAAAACTCATTTTGTTTTGGTTAATTCTGAGTAGATTTCCATTTCTTTCACCCATTGGCACCTGATGCATTAGGATACATGTCTAACTGCAATTACGATATCTCACTATGAGTTAAAATGCAAGAGTTCAAAAGCAATAAAAATGCAAATGTGTTATTTGGGCATTGACTGTGCTGATGTATGACTGGGCTGTGAGTGTGAGTAATCCGTTACACAATGAGCCAGATGCATTGTTCAGCGGTGTCAAGCCTCACGCGCTTGATGTGATTTAAATGAAAACCACGAGGAGGCAGAACCAGACTCTACCGTGAACTCCTTCAGATTCTCATGTTTGTGGTGGTCTTCAGGAGGAGCAGCCGCCGAACTGCATATCTGCCCATGGACCCATCGGCACAGGTACCAGAATGACTTGGGACTCGGGATGATGTTGAATGGCGGGGGGAGCGTCCCACCCTCATCAAAGTAGCTCATCCACAATTTAGTCCGTGCAAACTTCCACTCAATGTCAGCGTGGTCCTAAAAGTGAACAGCAGAACACTCAGTCAGAAGATTCTAGAATAAAGACATTTACATTTTACATTTAGAAACCAAACATGGCAGATTAGTGAAGACGTTTGCTACTCGAGAAATGTAAAATCACAATATGTGAGACCGTGTATATATATATATACCATATTTACCGTATTATACCGTGATTATTAAAATGGTCTAAAGGATGTTTCCAAATCGACTGTTTCGACAATCAGATCCTCTTTAATGTGAGACGTCAACGCTACGTACCTACTAAATCATCATTATTGTGCGTACTGTTCTTTAAAAAATGATTTTAATATAAGTGGGAAGAGTGGCCAAGTAGGATCAAAACCAACCATGATTACACATAAATAATGTGTACAAATTACATTCCAAAAAAACTATTATTTTTAAATTATATTATAATTTTTGAGCACAATGTAATGCTTTTATAAGCAAAAACATAAAGTTGAAATGTACATAAACATTAGGTAGATTCTGCTAGTGCTGTAATGTATGTTATAATTTAGCATTAAAATATAATCCAGACACCACGAGTGATAAAGTAAATTGCAAACAGTATGTCACCAAAGTGAGTGCATCTCTCACATCACTGCAAATATTCAGTTATGTCTTTCCTTAGAACAACACTGCATGACTCAAAGAAAAGTAGTCAGTGTAAAGTTTGTATTGCAGGGCAAATATATTGTTCCTTCAAAATAACTATAAAGGCAGCCAATAATACCAGAACCCCTATCATAATTACAATATTACACATATACTGTATTAAAAATACCTTTAAGTAAATATATTTAATACGGAATTTAATACAGACCATTATTTATTTTGTTTATAATAATTTTCTACTCACAGCAATGAGTTGGTAGGAGTTGTTCATCATTGCGATTAGCATGTTGAGGAGAACCACCAGTGAGATGACGTTGTATGTGCCAAACATGGTGGCTCCGACAAACTCTGTGAACTCGTGTCGGGCTTTCACATTGGTCACATACAGATTCAGAAGGCCAAATATTGACCAGAAGAGAGACTGGAGAGTTTCAAACAGCCTGCAAAACAGAATAAAAACAGTAGCAACATTGACTGGTGGCTTGGATTTCTTTGGATTATTGACCGAATTAAGTGGACAGATGGGTAGACAGATAGAAAGACAGACAGGAAGAGAGATGGATAGTTAGACGGATCCACAGAAATCATTACATAACATTACCATACCAAAGCTGAACCAACGTATTTGGCATCCGTCATTTTCACCCCGCCAGTCTGACAGAGTATTTAAAGATTAATGAATCACACAAATTGAGAGATAAATGCACATTGAATCTGACACAACCCTGTCACGGCTGTAGCAACAGAGCGAGAAGCCATCACCATGTATGGAATTGAAAATATCTGATGCTTAAGGGTAAAACCAATTGTGCCCCCCAACTCCATTAAATATTCAATACCGTCAGCCTTCATCAAAGATAAATACACTGTTGCTTCCAGAAGAGACAGGGGAAAAAATCTGCAACGACATTGCACCTATGAAAGAGGATATTAGAAACGTTAACAACAGATGCACAGCGAGGCGATTGCAAAGAAGCCAGGAAGGAAACTACTGTGTCGGAGAAAAGAATGACATGGAGGAAGAGAGAATTCAAGTGTGTCTGTCAAAAACATTTCCCCCTTTTTATTCCACACAGCGTGTGTACTGGTGGTCCTGACTCACAGCCAGTTCTTAGATCGATGGAATGTGGCACTATCTGCTAGTACAGATTTATTTTAGTTTTTTATAGTTACACTGGGAAAATTACATTTTAAAAGTGCTTCAATTGCATTGTTTGAATATGGAATCAAAAATAAAAATAATTATACATTTTATTGTTTTTTACTTCTCACCTGCAATCTTCATATTTTTGTTTAAAGCAAGTACATTTTTGTATAAAGATCACATATTTCCATTTATTTGTGATTATTTGTGATTGCTCCTGACTTGAAATGTGGAACAATGGGTGCTTATATTTATGTGCATATCTGGGATATGAGCAAATAAGTTTTTCAGCTAAAATTGGAGAAAAATGGGTTCTTATATTTGGGTAATTACGGTGCTTTGCTTGACTGTTGAGAAGGTATTTGGCAGATACCTGACCAGGAAGTCCAGGATGACACATTCAGAATCGAACACCTTTATCATTGTAATATCTGTTCCTTTGAAGTTATACATAAATTCACATTACATGGTATTATAAGAGAGGATTAAAACAAACAGATATATCAAACCCAAAACATTAATACAGTGACTCTTCTTCTACCCAGATCTACTATCCATACACACTAAAATGTTAAACTAAACCACTACGCCATTGTGCTTTTACTAAACTAATATTTTTATGCTTAAACATGGGCCGGTTTTTAGAATATACTATATTCAGAGACTGATGGAAAAAACGTTTAATTTTCTTTGCATATTAAGATCAAATATTAATCCGTCCTGGAAGGGGAGATGATCCACTAAGCAAACCAGCAGCCAGGACATTTCAGTAGAGATCAAAAAGAAACAGTACAAGACTCTCCTCACGGTATCTCTAAGCCATAGTCTCGACAAAAACAGCCAAATCGAAATATCCACACAAACTGAAATGAGGAAATGAGACACGGAATGCTTACAAGTCCAACATAGAACAGCAAACAAGCCATTACCGCATTTTTGGGGATTATAAGGCGCACCTTTAATCCGTCCCTCCAGGATTTCTGTAAACGTGAATTCTACAATCCTTCTGTGGCTGCAATGTTTTATTTTGTTTGTTCAACCTGCATATCATTATTTCCAGATTTTAAGGCTCATTGTGAATTTCTAAACATATTTTAGGACTTTGAGTGCGTCATATAAGATGAAAAGTATGATAAACTACAAACATTTGTGTGAGCAGTGCACATGGTGAGCAGCCAGCACCACAAGAAAAAAGGTGATCTGGTGCGTGTACTATGCAGACTGTATAATGCAGTGAAAGTGGAAATAATATTACCACAGGAAATTGTTTTCTGCTGTGTTTTTTGAATGTCACACGTTGAGGGGATTGGCAGACTTTAGTTTGTGAAGTGGAATGAAAGCGATTGAAAAATCACCACAGGACACTTCAAGGAGCTTGTTCTAATGAAATGTATGGTGAAACATTTGCTTTTGAACAAAAATTAACCCTTACTGAAATGCCGCTGCAGGCAAGAGGAAATGCAAAAGATCCCCACAATACCACAACAAGCTGCGATGCTTTTCCTTCCTCATGTTTGCTTATTTACAGACGTTTGGGGATACAAAAGCGGATTCCTCCTTCTTTGTTCCTGATGATATTTTTTTCATATTCATGAGACGATCCTTGGACCCGCATCATTGTGGCGACATGCCACTTCTCGACAAATCGCTGACAATGAGAGTGGTCTTGATAAATATTCATAGTCAGTTCTGCAAAATCAGAGTTGACTCGGGCCGACCTGCAGCTGCGGTGTAGAGATGCTGTGTCTTTTAGTCCAGATTAGGCTGCTCCAGTGTCAGAGCAGAAATCATGAAGACGTTAGGCAGCTTTCAAAATGATTTATCATTCCAAACCATTGCCTTGTTAGTTTCCACACACTTCATTTGTCAGGCATTATGCTTTGTTTTTGGCTGCACTGATTTCTATTTTAATCTATACTGAGACTCTGTGTGCCATGTTTATTTCTTATTAAGCTTTATTTGTAATTTTGATTTCTTTCTATTTGATTCAATTAAACGTCATTGTTAGATATCACTTTTTTTTTTTCTTTTTTTACTACTAATCCTTTAAACACCTTCCTAATTAGAGAAGCCACATTTTGCATATTGCAGTATATTTCCTATACTGTTAATCGATCCCACAACCTTGGTGTTGCTAAACCCTGATTTACTGCAAAGTTCATCCATTATCCATTTTCTACCGCTTTTCCATTTCTGGATCACTGGTAGCTTAAGCCTATCATTTTAACTTTGAAGGTGGAACACACACCCAGGAATTGTGGCCAACCAATCAGGAGAGCGGGACACACACAAACACACACAGTGATGATCCATTTTCCAACTAATTAATGTTTTTTGATCGTCAGACCCAGAAATCCAGAAGAAACCCACGCAAGCATACAGGACATACACACAAGCATACAGAGATACACGCAAGCAAACTCCACACAGAAAGAACCGGACTGGTACTTGCATTTCAAACGAATTGTTGCTGTCAAGCGACAGCACTACCGAATACGCACCAGCGTGTCAGAAAGATTATTAAAATCAAAAGTGTGGATAAAATTTAATTTATAAACACAAAAGACTGAACAAGACAGACACAAAACTAGGCCAACTTACGTAGAGAAAGCATTGTTCTGTTTCTCACAACGAATCCCCTTGCAGTGACTGGGTTCGTCTGCCGCCTCGGTCTCGTAGTAAAAGTAGAGTTGGTTGAGTCCATTAGCGAAGGCAAGGAGCACTAGACAGTAGATGAAGAGGAACTTAAGGATGTCCAGCAGCATGCGGCCCAAAGATATCTGCAGTGGTCCCAGATGAGAGTTTGCAGTGAATAAAGAAATGAGGCGCAGTGAGCTGAAGATGTTAGCTATGGCAAACAAAGCCTCAGCGATCAACGTCGGATGCCACATCTCCCATTCTTCCCGAGGCCGAGAACTGTTATACTGGAGGAAAAGAGTAAAATATTCCAATTATTAACAGTGAAACCATCACTTCAGAAACAGTTGTTCAGTTTGTATTTACTGTGTACACGGTATTTATATACAGTTTATAATAAATATATTATATAAAATAAATATATTTGATTGTTAGCCAGCTTCACATAAATAAATCAAGAATCAGTGGTTCCAGATCTGTATCTTAAAATCATTTGACACACAATTAATGATTTACAATTAATTAACCGTCAACAATTTCAGATATTACCGTCTCTCAAATGAGAGATATTATCTTTAATATCACTCCTCTGCTTGTCTGCTCGCACTGAATACCAGTTGCTGCTAGGATCCAGTTAAAACTTTGATCTCGCCATATACTGTTGATAAATTCTTGCTCACGTCATCTACAATCACAAAATGAATGGCGCTTAACAGTTCCTCTGGAGCGAGGATTAAAAATTCTTACGAGAACTTTCTCTCATTCAGCTGCTCTCTGGTGAAACAACTAATCTCTTCCATCTAGAATCTCAAGCACCTTTAGGACGTTTAAAAAAGCACTAAAGCCTGAGTCCTGTCGCCAGCACATTTCAAATAAATAAATAATCCTTATCTGTGTGTGTTCACTGACTGTTAGAATCTTCTGTCAAGTGTTTTTAATGATACAGCCTTGTGAAAAGCATTTTATGACAAATTGCTTATAATGCTCATCATTTTGTAAGGCGCATTGAATAAAAACATCTGCCAAATGACTTTAAATTAAAGTGACGATATGTGCGTGAATGTTCTTTTTTTTAAAGTGAAGTAGAAAAATACACACAAAATGATGGCATGCTATTTTTCCAGCATTCATTTTACAGATATGAGTTGTAAGCATCCTGATTCAAAACATCATTTGAATTGCTACAACATTTAAGTCTTACATCTGAAAAATACAACACCATCGTTTCATTAAATCTCCCAGAAAATGCCACAGTTCCCTGCACTTCAGTCTAGATCTTAGAAGACCTACCGAGTTTGCACCTCAGATAACTTGAAGCGAGAAAAAGGGAAAAAAAATACCCTCCAGTTCCGTCCTTCAATTCCATGTTTCAGTGGGCAGAGAAATAAGACTGGCTTTCCAGTGTCAGGGATGGCTGAGCGCTTCTTGTTTAAAATTCAGTGTTCAACTTGAACCAAGGCCACACGATTAACTAACACTAATAGATTCACCCGTTTACTAGGTTATTCAGGCCTGATAACAAGAATCACGAACAGGAACATTCAGACATACATTTAGTGTGGTGTTTCATTTAGAAAAAAGGCTGTTTGGGAAATCAGAATATGAATTCCAATTACTCAGAAGGTGTTTTTTTTTGTCTTGCACATCCAACACCGGGACTGGTGTGGGCTAAACCCCTTCTAAGGAGGATGACTAACTTCGCTGCAGATGGACACGCAGTCTGGAGCTCTGTCTGCTCAACTGTGAGAGGGTCCGACTCAATGGAAAGGAAGAGCTCACCTTGACATAAGCCACAATCTTCAGAGATATAGTGGCCAAATACAGAGAGTTCATGGCAAAGTCCATTAGGTTCCACCAGTCGTGAACATACTCATTAAATCCTCCGTCCCACATCTCCTTAATCTCAGCCCAGATGAAGCCTGCGAGCACACACACACACACACACACACACACACCAAATCAACAGTAGTTATTTAGGCTGTTTGTATCCTCTTAAGGTTCAAATTCATTAGTTTATCAAAGCTAAAGCTTTAAGTTTCGCTCTTGATGAGTAATGAGTAAGTGAGTAATTGTACATTTTCGCAAAATGCTCAATGAATAAATGCATAAAAGATACCATTATATTAATTAGTCTGTACTGTCACAGTTTTATGTACTTTTTGCTGGATAAGTTGAGTAGAAAAAACAACATTCTGTCTCTCTCTTGCTCTCAGTAATGTACTGAGTAATGCAGTAAAAATGCAGTAATGATAAAAAGGTGAAAGACAGAGAGAGAGAGTGAGAGACACAGAGAGAGAGAGAGAGAGAGAGAGAGAGAGAGAGACAGAGAGAGAAAGAGAGAGAGAGAAAGAGAGAGAGAGAGAGAGAGAGAGAGAGAGAGAGAGAGAGAGAGGACAAGCATCGCCAAATTATTGTAATAATACATACAAATACTGTAAGTTCATAAAGAGAAAGACAATAATACTCACCCAGCACCCAAGGTAGGATCATCCACTCCACCACAGTGGGCGGAGGGCCCTGCATGTGTAGGTTGGTGCGTGCTATGTGTTGTGAAGCCAGGAGGAGGAGGAAGAGGAAGGTGAGGTAGGAGGCTGTGTGGCAAATAAACTTGATGAAGGGTTTTTTGATGAAGAGTCCCAGTGTGCTTTTTGGAGCAAGAAGGTACACCAGTGAGAAGATGGGGAAAAGGAGGCCGATGATGAAGCACATCACCAGCTTTACTGCCCAGTGTCGTCTCCGCCAGCCAGGAAAGCCATCATACCACAGCGTGGCCAACAGCTGCTGACAGTTGGGCTGAGCCACAAACTGGAAGAAAAAACAAGTATAACTGGATTTTATTTTTTTGCTAAAAGAATATTTACAATACTATACTATAAATAAATACTGTAAACCATTTGCATAATAATCAACTTAGCAGGTTGAAGAAAAGCATTTGAATTAGGACAGAGTTATTTGACTTAACTAAACAGAATATAACCTGCTAAAAATAAAGCAAAAAATACAACTAAACTTTACTAAATTATATTTAAAAATATGTCTGTTTTTAGATAAATATACACTTCTGGATCACTCTCCTGAAAGCTAAATAGTTAAACTTGAAATATATGTGCCTTTAGAGCTGGATGTATTTTTTATTTTTTTTTATCAAAAGTAAAAGTAAGCAAGCAAAAAATAACATAAGCAGTACAAAAGAAAAATTTAATGAAAAGACAAACATGCCAAAACATGAAAGTATTGGGAAATACAAGGAATTATGAAGAACTGAGATCAGTGAAAAGGTGATATCATAATTTACACAACTGTACATAAGAATGTAATTGCATATTACAATACATGTGTTTTGTCCTCGGTGAAAGGTAATTGTGTATTCCCCATTCCATCACCCACCAGTAAATAATTAATGAAATGTAACCACAAAATGTATTTGTAATATTTATCATTTTGTATACTGTACATACTTTATTATGCTAGCCAAGATAAAGCTTGAAAGGAAAATGTATCTTCTTAAAGAGTTTTAAATGGGTTTCTATTTATATGCAAAAAAAAAACTGTATTTGTAGCAATTCTGAAAGCAGAATGGGCAAGATACATGGAGAAAAGTTTCATCATTGTGCAAACAAAGCATATTACCATCTAGTGCAATGTTACGCAAACAGACTGAAAAATGAGCTGTTCCTCATATTTAATTTGTGAAAAGTTATATCGTGCCTATAATGGAAAGTATAGCGTGGGCTGACAACAGAGTGATGGATGAGTAACAACTCTCCGATTTTAAAGTTCTTTTTCAGATATGCCTCTCAGTAACAGCTTCCTAAACTGCCCACTGTGAACGTTACAATTTGTCCAGTCATCTTGGCTTATTAATTAGAATTATTTACACTCTACACTAGGGAAAAGAATCTGCACAAAGAGTCATTATTTTCACAGATCTGTTGGCTCTGCAGAAAATTAAGGCTGTAATAAGTAAAAAAATAATTATGTGGATGAAAATGTTACTTGAATGTAAATATTACACATGTAACAAGCAGTGTTGGCTATCGTGGCCTCCTGAAACTAAAATAATAAAATAAAAAATAAAAAATCTGTTTGGAGAGTAGACTCGTAAGACTCGGAAAATGGATAGGGGAAGAAGAACTCTACACTAAAAAAATCAAAAAGGAAGATCACTATTGAAAAGATTCTTGGCGTGACCACAATGTGCCTTACAATGTGTCCAATCCTTTCGTCTCTTCATGTAATACCAATCACACTTGATGTTAAGATCAGGGCTCAGTTGAGTCTACGCTCTTAAGTTCCAGTACTTCTTGTTCTGACATTGGATGTATGTTTGGTGACGATAGCCCCTTTCACACATAAAACCCTTTCCGGTAAATTGGCGGCATGCAGTCATGTGTGAACAGACAAATGTCGGTAAATTAGTTTCTGTTACAGTTGCAAATTACCAGCAAACTACCCCGTGTGAACTAGAAACGAAGATTGCCAGAATAAGCATGCAGAAGTTCAGTGACTTTTTCCATTACATATGTATGTATTATAAAAAATATATATATTGCTTAACATTTGTGCCTGTGTACTGTATGTACATACTGTAGATATCTGTACATTACTGTAAAGGGTGGTTTGTTAACAGTACTATGTAAAGGGAGGGTTTTAAAAGTCTGAATACATGTTACGTAAATAAATATGTAAACATGGTGTCCCTACTTTGCAGATCTTCAGCTATTGCGGCCGCAATTGTAACCTATCTCCTATCTCGATAAACAAGGGTTCACTGTATTTTTAAACGCTGTGTTAATGGTGTTTAACTGGTAAAATGCCAGAATGGCAGTGCTTGTGTGAACACTCTTTACAGGTTAAATTGTTCCAGGAATTTTCCGGCAATTTACGGTATTGCTGTGTTAAAGAGGCTAATGTCTTGCTGCAGAGTAACTGGCAACTCTTCCAGACTGTACGTACAGTAGAAGTTTCCTGCCAGTTCTGAGTTGATGGTACTGCTGGACATCTTCTGTAATTCAAAGAGTAATTTTTTTTTTAATCTTGACCTTGTCTTGTTGCCACTCTGGTTGTCTTTCAGGATTATTCCATCCTGCCTAAACCTTCAACATTATAGTCTATTATTTCCACTCTCAACTCATCAATCTTTAGAGGGAGTTAACTTAAATCTTTACATAAACTTAAATGTTTAATTTTTAAAGGCTGAAGCATTGGTAACTCAAAAGTTCTCAAGACAATCATAATACTTAAAGATATTGTGTAACTCAAATGCAGCAAGGATAAAATGTCAGAGGGGTAAAACACAAACAAGGCTGCTTCTCATGTATTAGTCTGAACGTAGGTACTTTCTCCACGCCCGACTTGTTGTTGTTTTTTTTCATGGTCTGAGCTGAATCCGCTCTTCATCCATCAATATGAACACTAACCTTCAGGCAGCCCTTTAGCTAACAACACCATTCTTCAACCTGCCCGCGAACGAGACTGATAGCATCCCAGCATGCACTGCTATGAACTGTAATAACGACTTACAAGCATGTGACTTGCAAGTAAATGAAGGGTTTTTATCTGTGTATGTAACCTAGAATAATATTAAAAAACGAACGGTTGAAAAGACGAATGGCAAAGAAAAGACTATGACAAAGAAGCATAGGACAATTATTTGAATCTACTTTTATGCTTTCATTTGTGCATTTTAACGGTAATTCTATACATTTAAGTGTTATAATCCAGCACAAGATGAATGTCACTAGGTAAAGTTATATAGCTCAACATGGCAATTTTAAACTATAAAATATATTTGTGCAGCCCCTCATTGAAGTGTCTTTTAGGGCATCATAATAAAAAGGATTAATCAGGTCAAAATCAAAACGAGATTAAGGTCAAAGGTCAAAGGTGAAGAAAAGGCAGGCTATGATCTTAGATGTTATTCTTTGGCTTTGTTTTACAGAACATGATTACAGAAAAACAGATGTTCTGTTCACGGTCTGGTTGCTAGGTAGCAGTATGCTAATGAGGATTGATCTCTGGCTCTGACAATGCAAAGAGTTTGCTCTTGTTTACTCCTGATATGCATTTGACCTGTAGAAATATTTGTAGTAAACTAAAAAATAACAGCTGTAAAAATAAGTTTACATTAGCTATGATGGCATCCTATAATAAATATTTTTTCTATTACTAGATAATCTATCTGTTTTTCTGTCTTTCTGTCTCTGTCTGTTTATCCATCCACACATCCATCTGTCCACCCTCCCCTCTATCTGTTTGTTTGTTTGTTTGTTTGTCTGTCTGTCTATTTGTATGTCTGTTCGTTCGTCCGTCCGTCCTTCCATCCATCCACCCAAATACATTATTCATAAGCTGTTCATCTGTTATTTTCTGTAAACTATTTTATGTTAAATTCAGCAATTGTAGTCTATTTTAAAACCGCATGCTGGACTGGATATTTGAAATCTTTTGCATTGATCTGCAACATTGTTATTCCTGATCTTTCAGCCAAACCTAATCTGTTTTTTATAAATTGCTCAATAAAGCCTGTTAGTGAAATCTGAATTATTTGTCAGTGACTGGATTAAAAGTTCATCAAGTACATTCAGACTCACTTTCTATTCTTTCCGCAACTGCCATTTTGACTATCCTTGAGTAATGGAAGCTGCTGTCCTGACAGGGCAATATGGTCGTCGCACACCTACTTTAAACCACATTAGTATGATATACTAGAAAGTCATGGCTCTTACTTGACCTTTGGTATTAAATGAAAGTGTGAAAGGTCTTGAAACACCATTATATAAATACATTTTTAGTGCATTTATAGCCGTCTTTTTCAATCAGTCAACGGAGCAATGCTTTTGCGGTCCGTAGTGCTGACATCACAATTTGTTTTGTAGTAACAAAAGAGCTAGTTCAGAACCAAAAATACTTGTAATCTGGCCTGTTCTCCCCATAACACATTTCTCCTTCAACCTCATTTCTTTCCCATAATGAGCGTTCAGCTTGCTCAGTTTCATTTAGCACGTTTCAGGACAGATGTGATTTAAATGCTAATTCACCTCCAGTCCTACTCGCTGCATTGTTGCTGCAGTGCTAGTGCAGTTCTGCAGTGTCAGCACTACACTACAAACACAAAAGATCTTTACATCACGTCATCATTCAGTAAAAAGGTTGGAGGTAATTAATTAAACAGGACAATTTACATTCATAAAAATACAAGTCAAAGACCAAAGTCATCTTAACATTGATAGTCCACATAATGCACAAGCCCACATACACACACACCCACATACACACACACACACACACACACACACATACACGCACTGTTGCTCATATGTGTGCACCTATTAATTTTAATTTAAAACGAATCACTGTCCCTCTTATTCAGAGGTGGGCAAATATTTTGATTCGCAGGACACATATGAGTACTAACATTTGATAACGGGGCCAGAAAAATACACATTTTTTTGAGATGGAGGAAATGCATGGGTACCTCGGTTCACGAATGCAAAATTCATAAAAATCCACCTCACTTCACAAACTCCACCTTGATAAAAGTACTGTACTGCAATGAGTGTGAAGACCCTTTTAATGATTTTTTTTGCGCAATATCAACCCGTTTGAGCGGTTGCTGTACTGAACTATTTGGATCCAAGGGAAGCGCGAAGAAAAGCAGAAAGCGCAAAAATGAATATAATTAAAGAAAATGTGCAGGCGTGCACGCGCATAAACACATGCTGGCAAACTTTTATTGTTTGGTGACTGACAGTGTAAAAATAAGTGTTAAAGTTAAACTAGTACAATTTTTTTAAAGTACATTTGTGTATATGGTTCCACTTTTTGAAATGTGTTCATTAAGTGTTCATAAAAAAAAAAAACCTTCATAACGGATTAACTGGATTTACGTTGAAAAATAAAATCAGTTCAGTGGGACGGAATTAAATGTTTAATGAACGCGTGTGCCCAGGTCTTCTCTAATATGTCTTGTGTTTTAACTACGCATTTTGTTTCAACTCGCAACTACAAATCCCACAATCATCTCTGGTTTCCGCAACTGGATTGGTTCCAATGACACAGTGCGAACAAACCCACATTAATCCCTTTAAATATATTCCAAATTATTCAGCTCTAAATGGTTTGCGACAAATAACAACAATCCCAACAACAGAACACTACACCTTTGTGTTTTGCAACTGTACATATTTTAGGTTTTAGACTTTTATACAGTGGTTCCTCTCCTTACAAAAAAATATGCGCTGAGAGCAGTTTCACACGTACATAAATTTTCCGTTCCAAGCACCCCTGGTTGTTTATCTCAATCTTTTTTTTTTTGTGATGATTTATTTCAGCTATTTTAATGACTAAAATCAGCTAATTTTTATCACCTGCTCTCCGGATTGTGTTCACTGATTGTACTATTATTTAAAGCCCTTGTTTTCTATGCTCGAGTGAGTTTGTTACTATATGCTACTTTTAGCTAGTAGCTGACTGTGACGTCATCCCTTCCTGCTAATGGTTGCGCGTCAGCAGTTCCGGAAGCTGTGTAACTAACAAGAGTTTTTTTTTGTTTATTGACAATGGTGAAGATTAAACAACAGTTTTTACATGCCTGGACTTAAAGTCTTAAAGTCTTAAAAAGGACCTAAAGTCTTACTGTCCTAAAGTAATTTTGTAACTAGAATATACAATACTATAAACTACAAATATTTCACACCAGCGTGATTCGTAACTTGAAACTTTCATTAGTAGAGACATTTATAAGTAGAGGTACAACTGTAGTTATATAATTGTTTATTTTGGAAAAAAGATTGTGAGGGATTTGTGTGAATATTACAGAAATAATACAGCACTATAAAATAAATAAATCAATTAATTAAAAAAACAACAGTGACGTAATACAATTTTTGCAGTACACATTTTTAGATTTACAGGTTTTTGTTTAGGCGTACTGTAACTGATTAGAAAATGCAGAGCCCTAAATTACCCAAGACATATGTTTTCTAACTAAGCCCCATGAACACTGGTCTGATGCGCATCAGCAATGAAAATCCCAGTGCCACACTTCATGACAACTTGTCTTTGAGCAAACATGCTGTAAACACTGCCTCATACTTTCTTTGGAGGAATCAAGACAGGTTCAGTATTCTCCAAGGCACAATCCACCAAGCGAGAACTTCTACAACCTGCACACACACACGCACACACACACA
>CM051501.1:20044525-20071210 GCA_028031935.1 Paedocypris micromegethes | reverse complement strand
ACACACACACACACACATACACACACACACACACACAGACACACACACGCCACAAACCCACAGAAAAGCCAAAAATAACCACTGCCAGTGATGGAGTACAAACGGGAGGGAGAGATTAAGAGATGGAGGCGGAGGCCAGCAGCAAACAAACAAGAAAAGTGTGAGGAGTGAGGATTAATCGCTCACAGCTTCTTCTTCTGTCCTCACTTGTACTGTAGAGGCAGGAAGGAAATTACACGAGTCGTGGTGGGGTGTTCAAGTCAAAGTGCGGCTTCATGAGACGACAGTGGTAGGATGGAGACCAAATATAAAACCGTGTGAAGGGATTGTGGGATGGAGAACTGGATAAATCACTTGTGAGTTAGCATTGGCACACGTCATGTCCGCTGTCTTAGCAGGACTCAAAAATGCTGTTTCAGAGGCCGATTACAGGCGCTGTGCCACTGTATGAAGCTGTGCCCGCTGGCATGTTCAACACAAAGCTCTATTGGACCTTCACATTTTCTTCTCAGTGTCTTTATGTGCCATTGTCAGAGGATTGAATAATAATTATGAAAATTATATTATATTATGATAATGTAGCATTCAAACAATTCAGTGTTGCAACTCCTTATACTTCATATTCAGTCTGAGTAATTTTAATTGAAGCACAATGCTTTTCTTCGTAGATTGGTGAGATTTGTGAAAATTGTCATGTTTAGTTTATTCACAAACAGTGGATGAAGCCTGAAAATGAAAAATGTTGAATCACCAAATAAGAAAAAATCTATCTATCTATCTATCTATCTATCTATCTATCTATCTATCTATCTATCTATCTATCTATCTATCTATCTATCTATCTATCTATCTATCCATCCATCCATCCATCCATCCATCCATCCATCCATCCATCCATCCATCCATCCATCCATCCATCTAACTGTTTATGGGTCAGTTACGATAATTTCTCACATTTCTGAAACATATTCCCACACACTGTTTTAAAAAACAACAATAATTTCTACATTATACAACATGCATTAAGCAATTTATAGACTGTTCTCTGTTATCACAGGCCATTAGTGAAAAGCTAGAAGGTTAAGACATTAAAGGCACTGAATTTGAGGAAACGATTAGAGGGAAAGTGACTATTCATGTCAACAAACACTGAGTGTCAAACGTGCTAAAAGCTGAAATAGCATTTTGTCTCCCGCTTGTTTCGAAGAAATCCCTGGTTGGGCAAACTTTTTACGTATTCAAGTTGTTAAGTGCAATCTGTGTGTCACAGAGACACTGGGGTGCTCTTTAATTTATTCCATCTCTGGTATTCTTACAGATGAATAAAAGACAAGGAAAGAGAAGGCATGTGTGTGGAGCCGATGGGCACTGGACTGAAACGACAGTTCACACAGAAAGCTGCCGTGGATAAGCCTGAGGTTATTGTATTTTTTCCTGGCTAAAATAAGACCCTTCTCACTCAGATTTCAGATCTTCGGTTTCTCTTTCACCTCATAAACTCTTGCTAAGTTATTAGCTCTTTTTTTTTTACCTTTTTAGAAACTGCATTCACGTGTACTATAAACGTGTGTACTGTTTTACTGTATAACATGATGCACCAAACATTACAGAGCATGTTAAATGTAAAAGCAAGTTTAAAAGCATGAACACCAAAATCTCAAACATTTTTATGTGTGCCTGACTGTTAAAGTGAGAGTGAGCGGAAAAACTGTCAGAAATAAACTATTGCTCCTTTTGAAGGGATTTAAAAATCCTTTAAAGGATGGAAATAATTAATTTTTGAAGTGACGTGGGGTCATTGCATGGAAAAAAAAAATATTGTAAAATTAAATGTTTGTACAGTAATTTGTATTTTAAAAGTATTTTTCGTTTTCACTTGCATTTATTTTTGTCAGAATTGCTGATTTTTCATTTTATTTACCAATCTAAACACGAAGAAGAGACCTGCAGTGAGGCAAGTTTAAGACAAGCCTCACCATAGATGACCATAGATTTTGTCTGTCACTCTGTTTCTATTCTGTTCAAACACTTTTTAAGAAATTTTCCATAGTTTAGCTGATGGTAATTTACTGTAAGGTGTTTTTGTGTGTAATGTCTTTCTTATGCCCAACGAGCATTGAATGAATATATGTTGCCAGTCAAATGGGGGATAATCTGCTCTGTGGTGTTCACACGTGTGTAAATCTGTAATCTGGCCTCACCGCACGCCACTGTCCAGAAGTTGACAAGTGAAGGGATATCAAAACAACTACAGACACGATCCCAAGAAGCTGACTGCAGGATGCTAAAACATCTCCAAAAAAGCAAAATTGTAATCGGAACAGCTACAGCAGGCTCTGGCTGCTGATGTAGTGCATTCCTCCATTGGGAAGAGTGCAGGAAAAAACCTTTGCTCTCCAGGAGCAACATCAAGGCCAGAGTGACATTTGCCAGAGAGAATGTTGACAAAGACCATGATTTCTGGAATAATGTTCTTTGGGCAGATGATTGAGTTGTTTGGACACTAGATCAGAATACATGTTTGACATTAACTGAAGATGGCATTCTAGGAAAATAACTCCATGCTAACTGTGAAGGTTGGAAGTGTCATGCTTTGGCTACGCAATGGTCTGCCCGGCTAACAATGATAGAATCCACCACGAATTTGACTGTGTACCAAAATCAGTTTGAAGAACGTATTTTAAAGAATTCTGCTAGACTTAACTTCAGTTTCAATTGTTCTAATTTCAAATTCAGCTCTCAATTTCATTCCATTTTACTGTACTTTTCAAACTGAATTCACGTTTGTGTTCAGGATTTGAAGAAAAGGTAAAAAAAAGACGCTTGGCAATGAACATCATTACAAAGCATTGTTTTTCCCTGTGCAGCAAAGCAAGCATTTTGATTGTGTTTGCTCCCTGGTTTTGACTTGCCGTGCTTTCGTTTTCAAAGAATTCGCCTGCCTATGGACTAGACATTAGCCTACATTCCTCCTCTAGCCTATGCCTGCTATTTTTTATTTTGTCAACGCTGTTTGCTGCAAGATGAATTAATACATTTAGTTTTTTTATATATACACTTTATTTAGCAATTTATACTGTTATGTGTCGCATCATGGCTGTTTTTTTATCTCTGGTATTCAGCCAATTAAAGAATTTATGCATGTCTGTCGCCGAAACCATTATTTAAAAAAGAATAGAAGGCACAACACAAAAGCGCACCTCTAAATAAAATAGTTATATTTTCATTTGTTTGTGACTGCTCCTGCTTTGAAATGTGGAAATATTGGCTCTTACATTGCCCACCCACCTGCCCCCCACAATTTTGAGCATCTAAAATTTGAAAGATGTTTAAAATTATTCTCTTAGAGACTGTTCAACTTTCTCTGTAGCATCCTAAAAACCTTTTTGACATACCTTCGACAAATCCGACAGAAGATAAAACACCAACTGTGTTTTTAGCCTGTGTCTGAATTGTGTCTGAGAAGCGATTTCCAAGGAATTCTCAGCACGCCTCATTTCCCATTTCAAACTCCATTATCCGTTACTATTGTAAGACAAAAGATAATAAAAACAAATAATCTGTAAAAGGAATATTCAAAATCCAATTGCTTTACAAATGTCAACTTGTTCGTTTCCATTTCCTTTTCTATTGCACTTTAAATAAACTGCACCAATCTGGATGTTATCTTGGATTTCTGTTGAAAAAGTAATGAAACAGAGAAGAATTGATTGATTTTACACACAAGGTGGAGAAAATCACAGCGGCAGAGGGAAAAAAATAAGACGCACACACTCTTTCCTCTCTCACTGGTAAAGAACAAAAGAAGCTATTGCTGCTCAGTTGGCCGGGAGCGATCCAACCTGCAGGATTGAGCAGAGTGAGAAATTGATTTGCGTTGTATTATTCAGCAACATTTTGTTCTCAGTCAGATCTACTATCGTAGTCTTTCTTTTATCTTTCTTTCGCATCACCACCTCAACCGCTATTTCTATATGTTTGACGTGGATCCGTGGAGTAAACGAGATCTGTTTCTAGGGATTCTAATCCCAGCGTGATGGGACGTGGAGAGCTGTGAAAAATGTGCAGACAATTCCTCTGACAGTTTGTGCCTAAAGATATCAGGCCATAAAAACGTCTTAAGATTGCGTCTTAAGTAAATAGAATAATAATAAACAGTGAGGTTTATTTAAGTATTGAACTGGATTCAATGCCACCATGACTTCTTTTTAACAGGGCCTTGTATTCTGTTTGTGAGGCACATAGGGTGTTTCACCCTATCCATTTTAATTCTGTCAAATCCCTTGCTATTAATGAAGTTGTGCTTCATTGTTTTACTCTTAACCTTATGTAAGCTTCTTATTTCCTGCATTAAATTTTCCGTGCTGCTTTTAGACAAGTCTGGTGAAGCTATGCTGCTACTGAACTAAACCAAAGTGGCGCTATCCAGTTTGATACCTGTTTTGCTCTTGTTCGGTATATATATATTATATATATATATATATATATATATATATATATATATATATATATATATAGGCTTATAATCATCAGTTATTTCTTAGTACTATGTAGATAATTGAATCTATTTTATTATGTATTGAAAAATGTGCACTTTGTCTTTGTTTGGCTGTTTGTCTGTTGTGGTGTTTTGTATTTTTTTTACTTTTTAATGTTTTGTTTTTTAAAAGTAGTCCTGACTTCAAATATCAAAAACACTAATATTAAAAAACTGGGAAAAAGAAAAATTATGGAATTTAACCCTGGTTACAGAAATATTTTGGTATGACTCTCAGTAGAGAGAAACGAAGAAAGGAAGTAAGTAAAGTAGGAAGGAAGGAAAGAAGGAAGGAGGTAGAGAAAGAAAGAAAGCATGGAAAACTATTTTCATTGAATTAATAGAAATATTCATCAAAATAGAAATAGACATCAATATATCAAACAATTATTTCAAGAAGACTAGTTGTGACAGTTCTACAGGATATAGTTTATAATTCAATTGTGCATTTCTATTTATAGATTTTAGAATATTGTGATTGGTAAAAAAAAATCCTCAGTTAAACTAATGATTTAAACCATTAAAACACGTTTAAGTCCTTTTCAATAACACTGACCAAAACCACTTCTTTACAGTCATTTCTGTGTCAATCGATGAGCATAAATATTGCACTGCTTCCAGGACGGAGCAGTCGAGAGGCGAGGACATGTAATCCTTATTGATCAACAGAAGGAAAAGTGAGATGGTTGCTGACTGTACAGTATGTATTGACGAAGAATAAAAAAATTAAACAGAAACAAAAATGAACAAAACATCAATCAAAAAACTATTTCAACTTTCAAATAGAATAACCATCTAATTGAATAACTCAATCTAATGTGACATTTGGGAGTCATCAATCTTTCGCCTGTAAAATCAGTGTAGCCAACAGACATGCATAAAATTAGCATAGCCTAATTAGCATAGCAATACGCTAAACCAAAACAAAGTCTTGTGTAGCCTTCTCCAAGTGTAATGATCACTATTTGATGTCTTCTGCAGACTTGTGTCTTTTATCTTCCTAAAGCTACTCCGCCGCACATTCTCTTCCCTAGCTTGTCAATCATCTAGACTTCGGCAGACAGTGTTTAGCCAAACACATCACTGCACATCAGGAGAGACACTGCTGAAGACGCAGAGAGAATACGACACAAAACGCACAATCTTATCTAAAACAACAATGAGAACAATGAGGCAAATAAAACAGAAATTCATTATGCGCCTTTGCCCAAATTTAGGCTACTTTGCCTGAATTTAAGAGACAGTGAACCAAAATCTCAAACGCCCCTTTAAACACCTTTTAATGTTAGCTGGCACTACAAACATCGACATTACTATTCAAGATATGAACAATGCTCTCACCTCTTTCTGGTGATATTTCATGGCCAGTTTGAGTTTGGCTAGGTCTCGGCATTCTCGCGGATCCAGTTCCTCACTCTGATCGTCACGGTGATTGAGGATGGTCTCCAGCTCTCGAGAGCTCCGAGCCTGATCCAGCAGGTCTTTGGCAAAGAGTTTACACTGTTGAGAAAGCTCTTCATACTCTTGGCGAAACTCATTCTCAACTTTACTGAGCTCTTTCAGTTCCCAGCCCAGCCTGAAGGCGGTCAGGATGGGATCCTCACTGGACAGGGCAATGAGAGAGGGGCTGGCCAGTGCTTTGTATATGTTGAGACGGGATCGAGAGTGGCGCAGGCTGTCTACCTCAGAGCTGGACACACATTCCACACAGTCGCAACGGATTTGGTGGGGACGAGGAATGGTAACTTTGCGCTGGACCAGAAGTTTGATGATCTCGTAGTTGTTTGTGTGGGCAGCCAGCATGATGGGAGTGATGTCAGGTGTGAACTCGGAGAATTGGGCATCCATCATTAATGATGGAACCTAAAAGGAAGGACGAGGGAAGAGAAAAAAAGGTTTGAAAGAGTCACTGACTGCTTAAAAAGCCTATATAAAGAGCATGGAGGTTAGGATACTTGTCTCTTCTAACAATCTAACAAAAACCACAACTCTTAGATAAATATATATAGATATCCCTGTTGATCTTGAGGGTCTCAAAAAGTGTCTTATTATTATTCTTACTTATATATACACATGTTGGTAAATTGAACTTAAAATGATCATCAGAAGGATTTTCCGGAGCACAATTGATTGTCAATCAGATTGTCATGGCGTATCTTATACTATTTATAATATTATTATATTTTGTCCAATAAACTTCTGTAAAAAAAATAATTCTAAAAGGTCTGCCTTTTCCTTTCATAGCATTTCATTGATTTGCATCCAGACAAGTTTGTTTTTGTATGAAAGCATTTGACCAATCATATTTCGGCCATCTATTTATACCAAGAAGGAAAAAGTCAAATCAGCTCCGCCAGCTATAACAAATCAAATATTTAGCTGCGTTCACTAAACACTTTGAGCTGGAAAAAGTCACTGTATTTTCAGAGATGTTGATAGGACAAGTCAGGTTTGACTTTTATTAGTTTCGGTGGTGATTGAAAAAGACTTTGGGATGGAACCGAAGTGTATGGTTAATCTGAAGGAGTAGACGGAACACTACTGAAGGCACAACTCTGAAATGCGAATTGTCAACACTTACATTGATTAGTTTAGTTTTGAGTCAATATTACAATAATTTAAATTATATAATATTAGTGAGACTATATTTTATTTTATTTAATGATATACTATTTCTTATATACCATTTATTTTATATACCATGTATACCATTTTTCTTAAATACTTTCGTATATTCTTAGATACCATTTCTTACACACCATTTCATATATTTATACACACCACTCCTTTTTGTAGAAATACATAATACTTTTATTGTTAATCTTAGTGTTCACTTTTTGCTAAAAACGTGGCAGAAAAAAAGACATGAATGTTACACTATTTACGTGCAACACTGTATGTAGAGTAAAAAGTAAAGATGCTGCTACAGGCGGATTGCTCTATAACGTAATGCTAAATGATCACACTCTCTTCATTCACAAACACGTTTTCTGTATGAATAAGTGACAAGATTTGAGGGGAAAAAAGATAGTATGGAAATTAATTTATGAAAATGAAAAAGATTTATTGTTAGACGATTTATTAATTCTGACACCAGATTTATTTAAATTCCATTTGAGCTTGTTTGTTTTTATCATTCAATAATCCACCATCTTTTTCCCATTGCTCGTTGTCTGATCCAGATTTTTCCCAGGAATGTTGCTTAATTTCTTTTGTGTGAAATCATGGGTTGTATTTCAAAAGTGGATGTGACACATAAAGCATCTCAGGCTATATGAGGCATCTGACACCATTTATTCACCTTTAAGTGCTGGAAAATTAACAAAATGCTCAATTTTCTCATAAACGCCATCATATCTGCCATAAAAACATAATGGTTGTATGATTTGTGGTACAATAGAGTACAAGGCAGTAAATAAGGGAGGTTTGCAAATGCATTTTATTTTGTGATTTATTTTCAGTCCATTAGTATAGCAGTCCTCCCCCAGAACTCCCAAGCGGCTGCAAGGGTTGCTATAGTGATAGCGATGCAAAATAGCCCATGTTTTGTGAACGGCAAATGCTCGGTACCACTGGCTGGATTCCAATTTAGGCCCAACAGCACTTCCGGTTAAAATAATCTAACTTGATTCATCTACATGGCAGAGTTCAATTTATAACCCAAATAATTAAGGGAAAAAGAACATGTCTTGTTGTTGGGTTTATTTCTCTGTTCACTCTCACATCAAAAGTACATGAATCATTTACATTCTAGGCATTTTGAGATTTCATAGCAATATTATCAAATGTTTCAGTTATAGCAAGCAATCTGACATGCTGATGCTTTAAAGTAATGCTGTGAAATACTATTTATTTTGTCAGTTGATCTAACTATTCATTTTATTTCATAGATGCCTGAACATGGTTTTCTGATATTGCCACACTTTTTAATATTTAATTTCTATCTTGATTTAGTTTAGTTCATATAGAAAGATTCAGGCACATAATGCTATGACCAGATGCTTTTAAATGTCTTTATATTTATGAAAAATGTAACATCATGTATTTAGCAAAAATATATAAATATATATTAAAATATATTATATATACGTATAAAAAAAATACATAAAGGAATGGTATTTTGAAAAGATTCTCCATCTACTCTGCAAAAAATTCATCATTTTTATTAACCACTCACCTCAAGATGAGTGATTCTTTATGCATCAATGATTCCAATCCAACTCCTTAGAAAAATTATTCATAACCTCAAGCACTGATAAATTCATAGTGATAACTTTTGTGCGATGACTTCCTTCTGGCCCTTTACCTAATGAATCAAACTTCGGTTTGCACTTCTCCACAGCGACACACTCTTGCAGTGAGTGAGCGAGCAAGCATAAAGTCACAGTCCCCTTCACCACAAGTCACAAAATCAGGCGAGTATTGAAAACATTTCAGGACAATCTTACCCTTGAATAAGGCGGAAGATTAGAGGATAACAAAATGCAATCCAATAAAGATTTGCCCTGTTACGTGAGGTGAAAATCAATTATGAAAGATAAATCTCTGCCATCTCATCATTTCTATTAGCTTTGGAACACCCACTCATCCAAACACAGGCACATAGACTACAACTACAAATATTAACACAAACGCACACAGTTACACAAACTTTCAGACCTACTGCTTGTGGAAAACACAATCCGTTTACTTTTTATCTGCCCTTTTTAACATGTACAATTTTCATTGCATTACATATACCATATTAATTGCATAATTTCTCTATAGTGATAGAGAAATCCATATTTTGTTCTGAACAACTGTGAAATCTTTCATAAACAGGTGATTGTCACTGTCAGTGAAGGCCAGAACCAATTCCAGAGATGCTACTTTTGTTTCGAAAGACAAAACACTAAACGGAAACAAAACCTTACACAAGGGACAAAATCCTCAAAAAATATAATAAAACGGATGCGGTAGTTCAAACAAACGAAAACAAGGTAGAACTAAAAGCATAAAACAGGGGTGTCAAACATACGGCCCGTGGGCCAGGCATCTAAGGAGGTTTGATCAGGCCCGCAGAATAATTTGAAAGTGGATAAAAATGCCACTATTGCCACAAAATGCCACAAAAAATTAATATGTTTAATGTTTAGCTGCAATTCATGGAATATCCGGTGTTTTCTTCAGAGTGCAACACCGTAACACTGAGACAGACTGAAAACCAACACAAGACATAATATTTATAACAATTTAGAACACACAAAAGACATTGTTAGAACACTAACAATGTTTTAAACCAAAGATTTGTGATTGGAAAAAGTGTTAATATTGTATCAATCAGTTAACATGAAAAAATTGTTATCTTTTTAACACAATACAAATAATGATACTGTTATTATAAAATGCAAGAGTCTGTCTATTTCCCCTGCCATAAATTCTCATCAAACATTCTACTTTTGACAAATAAATTACACTGCACATGTGACTATTATATCAATCATGCAGAGCAATCTTTAGAGCAACAGGATAAATTATTTTTTTTTTTATAATTTATTAAAATGTATTATTTAAAACTACCTTTTATATCAGAATGATAAGGTCAATTTATAGGCATATTTCAAATTCTTGGTTTTAGTTTTTAGTTTCATATTTTATGTTTAATGTCAAGTATCTGAAACAAATATATCAAACGCCACTTTTTTATGTATATGTAAATTCATTCATTCAGGTAAAAACATTTGAATGTTGAATTTGCATTGAAGGTAAATTACGTAGTACCAATCAACTAGGAGAACATTTCATAATTACACTATTTTTCCAACTTATTCCATACTTTATTTTTCTTGCAAAAATATCACAATTCAACATATAGCCAAACGCAAAGGTCCAACAAGCTTCTAGTATAAAGTTTGTATAATTCATGCACAATAAATGTTATGAAAATAGAAAATTTAAAGACAGACCTGTTTTTCTCCACTGGGCTTCCTGTGGGACAGCAGTAGCTCCACTGCTCCCACCACTTCCTTGCGAATGGCGTACAGCAAGGCATCACCAGTGTTCACTCCATGGTCCAGAAGAAGCTCCATCACCTCAAGATTCTCATTTTCTATTGCAATTAGAAGGGAACTGCGGCCTAGAGGATCCACACAGTTCACATCAATGTTGTAATAAACCTCAGCTTCCCGCAATGCATGCTGGACCCCCGCATAGTCCCCCTTTTCCACGGCCAAAAGGAAAGATCGCTCTTCAACTGAGAGTTCTACTTCAGCCCGGACAATCTGGAGTGGAATTCTGTCCCGGTACGGAGAGTAGATGCTCTTTTTGTAATATAGATGTGACATGGGATTCATGATGGATTCTGAAAGAAGAAAAGAGAAAAGGTGTGAATAAAAACAGGATATTTGCAATTAATAAACAGTGAGAAAACCTGCTGACTGACTTTGCAAATGGTATTTAACACCAAAGATGCCATTGCAGGCTTTTCAGAGTCCAAGGTTTATGCTGAATAATTTCACAAGATGAGATGTGTAATCATATGAGAGGAATACTTAAATAAAGGTTGTGTGAGCTATACAGCATGACTCTTTTTGCAGAAATGACCTTTTAATGCAATTTTAGCAGTGACTGATGTCAAGTTTCTTGACAAGAAAATGTGCTCTTTGCTGAAATGTCATTCACTTTTAATGTGGAAAAAACAAAAACTACACGTCGGTTTGATGCTTTCATTCAAAAGAAACAAATGTGTGCTTTTTGGTGTTTGATGTAGTTGGTGTATGAATAATAAGACATTTCCAGGATTAATCTATTCTGCAGGTTTGCTTTTTTTGTCCAATAGGCTACCAGGGACCAGATGTGTAAATGTGTCAAAGAGTACCTGAAAACCATACTTACTTACTGTACAATTAACTTCATTACAAGTTACAAGTCACCATTTCCAAGAAGAAATCAAATTCACTCTTACTATATTTATGCTCAAAAAACACCAAGGAATGTAAAACACAAGAAACTGATAATTTTTTAGGCTTTCTTTTCTAATATATAAATGAAACCTCAATGTTCCTAATTGGCAGAACAAAATAGATAAAAAAGAACAAAGTGTCATTCTCGGTCAAACTAAATTTCACAGAGACTTTTGTTCAAAAACAGCAACAGCTATAGCATTCAGTACTTTCAGCATCCTGCAGATGGTGATATTGCCTCATCTGCCTAAGAAATTAACCGTAGTAGAAAATGATACAGACTTGCCACACAATGTAACAAGTTTTATATCACAATGTAACAAGTATAGCTTGTTACACAAGTATAGTGTAACAAGTGTCCTTCAAATCTAGTGGAGTAAGAAGTAAATGTACTCAATCAAAAATGTAGTCAAGTAAAGAGTAAGTTACTTATATTTATGATACTTAGTAATACGTAAAGAAACGAAGACTGTTTACTCTAATATTTTACACCAGTCTTGAAGTACTATGAAGTACACTGCAAAAAGTACATTCTTGACAAGCCAATAAATCTTGAAATTACACAATAAATCGTGTTTTGTTTTTTCATACAAGATAAATTATCCCTTTTAGAATTAAGAGTGAAAGATTAATTAGCTTGTTTCAAGAAAATAAGACTTGTTTAAGTCTGTCTTACCAAGTAAAAATTTCTCACCCCAGACAGTTTTACTTGATTTACCGTAAGTCTTTTTTTAACTCATTTTGTTTTTATTTTTCTTATTTTTTCATGTGCATTTTTTGCAGGGTAGTAAGACTGCACTGACCAAAAAAGGGTAAGGGGGCAAAGTGGCCTTTCGTAAAAAAATGCCTGTTGGCACACACAGAAAGTTCTCTTTGCTTCTATAGCTGAAGAGAGAGAAGTCACTGAAATGTGCTGCAGATTCCAACACAAGCTCTTTGAGATTTCTTTTGCTGAAGAGAACAGCGAAAATACTTTTACCAATAAAATCCACTTTAGGTTGCAAACTATTTGTGCTTTCTTTATTGGAGATATCTGGGTTTAAGGTGTGCAAATCATATTCAAAAACATTTAGAAAAATCCAGCCTTCCCATTAGCCCATCAACACATCGTCGAAGTGAACTGAAAGATAGGGAAGTATGGGAAATATCTTTGCCGGGATCAAAACTTTGACAAGTGCAAATCTGTAGCTGGTGCGTTTGTAAGTACGTTTAAACTCATAAGAGGCGTACAAACCATTACAAATGTTCTTTGTGTATCCTTCTTTTTTAAAGTCCACCTCAACAGTTTTTTTTGCGTAAATTAACATCCATGCACATTTTGTCTGTTAAAATGGTAAAAGCAAAATGTATTCCATTAATTTTAGAATACATCTCAAGACTGGAGTAATTGACTGTGGTGGCTGTACGTCTTGCTTTGATCTTTTTCTCTGAAGAGGACGAACAGACACACCAGGTGGCATCTTCCATATGGTCTCGCTTCAATCGACATCACGCGTACGCAGTATTATTAGCACGTTTGGACTCATTAGAACCCAATTCACACATTGCAGTATTACATTATGGATTCTATCTAGTGATGCAAATCCCGCTGATCTCTTATTGTTACTGTCATAAAATGCAATACTTCTCCAAATACTGTATATTAATTTTCATCCATAACTATGTTAACTTTTAAATACATGATTCATTGTAACATTTTCTCCAAAAACATTCTTTTCTCTAGTGAAGATCTGCAGTTTACTATGACAATACTAATAATTTGAAGTCATATGGAGTCACAATGAACATGCTGCTGTACGTTCACACTGTTCATAATCAGGCATCATTTAAACACAGCGGTTTCTTCTGTCACGTAAACAACTCTTAAATGAGATGCTAAACATTATAACGGTAAAAATCTGTCAAGTGGAAGAATGAAAACTTTCACCTGTATTTCATTAACAGAGCGTCTCTATACACAAGCACTTTTGTTTCCATATCCACAAAAACAAGCAGTGTTTTAGTATCTGATGCAAATAAGAAAAAATAATGAATTTGGGATCTTACAAACTCAGGTTCCCAGATTTCCCATTGTGTCATGTGACTTAATTGGTGTCAGGTGTCGCTCCCCAATCAGTATCAATACACTGCTCACTTTTGACAGTTATTGTCTTGCTGTTGTTGTTTAACTTTACATCTAGGCTTTACTGTATGTTAGATGGAATGTTCTCCCCCTCAACATTCCTTGAATACTTGAATTTTGTGTTTTTATTTACCGTATTTTCTGGACTACAAGCCGCTACTTTTTTCATAGGTTTTGAACCATGCGGCTTATACAAAGGTGCGGCTATTCGGCAGATTGTTTGATAATGAAGATAAATACGGTAGATACCGTTTATTTTCTCTTTTTTTCTGTCCCATTTTAATCAGCAAAGTTGCTTCCGTGTTAAAATGCAGGTTAGGAAAGGATCTAATTAGTTACATACATGTACATTTACAATTCAAAATCGTTCACTGAGCGGATGCGGCTTATATACAGGTGCGGCTTATAGTCCAGAAAATACGGTATTTATTTTACTTTTAAATTATTAATTTAACAAAAAACCTCATCAACTGAGGCTGTTTTAAATCTGAATAATTTTTCAAATAGAAATGCCCAAACAAGAATCAAATAAGAAACAAAAAACAATCTAATCATTCTAATATTATTTAAACATTATAATTTGGGATTAATTGTTGATTTAATCGCCAACAGTTTTAACATGCAGCAACATTTCACTCAGTTTATTGAAGTTCTCAACCTCTCAAAAAATTCATAGCATGAAAATCCCATGCTGGTGAGCACATTGATGCACTCTCCTCCATTGCAGCTGGTACACCCACACAGCTTTCTGCTGCTTAATGCTAATTTTTAGACACTGGCTAGATACACGGTGCAGGCAAATATTTCTAGGATCAATGCTTCATTTGCTATGGTCCTTAGTTGATTTAATAACAGTGTAAAACTGTGTGAAACAATTGGGGGAACTGAATGTAAAAAGGAAAAAATAACAGTCTACAGTTGAAATGACCACTTCATGAATACGGAACAACTGTTATTGTAATCTATCTGTCTGTCTGTCTGTCCGTCCGTCCGTCCGTCCATCCATCCATCCATCCATCCATTCATCCATCTATCTATATATTCGAAACCCTGTGCTGAAACAAGTTTAACTTGGACGATCAATGACCATTTCTGAAGGGGAGCACTGATTAAATCAATACATCGAGTATTTTACAAATTGGATCAGACAGCAGGTATGGATCTCTCTGAATCCACTAGAGAGTTCAACGCAAAAGCTTATAAGAACTCATTTGGGCTTGTCTGGTCCTCTGAGATGGGTAAATTGATTTTAAAAATGGCCCTGACACAGCAAGGTGTCACAACTTCTATGGATTATGGGAGCAGAGAACATCAGCACATATGGCTCTGATTGTAACAACAGGAATAGGCTGAGGATGAAAATGTGCTGTAACAGGCCCGACATTTATGCACATTAGAGGTTACAAAAATAAGCTCATCATTTTCAGTTGGAAAAACACGGATGCCACGTTTATGCCAATATTTTTTCTCATTAAAGAATTCCCAGTGCAGTGTGTGTGTGTGTGTGTGTGTGTGTGTGTGTGTGTGTGTGTGTGTGTGTGTGTGTGCAATTATAATTTATTTCATAAATACAATTCACTTTTTGAGAACATATTTTTCTTGGTATCGTGGTCTCTGTTTTGTGATTTGTGTCTGCAGTGTGTTTTATAAAGCAAGAATATGTTTAGCAACTCTAAAGTACCAGTGAGGACTCTAAAAGCCTAAAACACCTTAGCTACTGCTTGGCAACGAGTCAGAAACTGCCTAGCAACTGCCTTTAAGGCTATAACAAAGGATGTACTAGTGTAAATAAGTATGCAATATTAGTAATACATATAAAACAGAAAAACAAAAGGTGCTACTATAACAAACACATTTGTTAAAGACAAAAAAAACTTTTTTTTATTGATAAGTGATTTTTATTTGACTCAAAAGTCAATATTAAAATTGATAAATTAAGCGTGCTAAAAGCGTGCTTCGTGTGTTTCGGTTTTTGACCCTGATTCCTACCTCAATTTAAGACTTGTTTACAACATGGATCACAATCCGCCATCATTTTCATGTTAAAGCAATGCTATATTCACCGGTGCTATTTTCACTGTAGTTCAGTCTCTTTTTATGATAGATCATCCGTGGTGTGACCATGGATGATCAGAAGGTCTGTGCTCTCTCAGAGTTCTATTTTGTTCTTCAGACGGTTTAGTCTGTATTTGTGTTCTATCGCTAATCCCCTAACCATTTTGATAAAACAGGCTTGATTCCTGAGTCGGTGGTTGTATTTAAAGCACACAAAACTAGGCTCACCTCAGCCCCCATATTGAAACATCTTGAACCTGAACTCCGATTCATCCACTCCTGATGCATCTCCCCCACATCACGCCCTCTGTCCTCTACACAGGGTCCATATTCCAGGGCCACATTCATCCCAGTCTTGCTTTAGGCCATATTTTTGCTTTGAAGTTTGTGCTATTCTCTCAAAGTCTCAGAAAGTTCTTCTAGCAAGTCTTCTGCAACCTCTACTGGTACCTTCACAACCCTAATTCTACACAGCATGATATCATTACAAGCTAATCCAAAGTATTATTATCGCTGATTTTAAACATTCTACTGTTTCTTCGCAACCCCAATTCTACATAGCATGATATCATTACAAGTTAATCCAAAGTATTATTATCGCTGATTTTTAACATTGCACTGTTGCCTATTACTATTTTAAATTTATTTCTGCATTTCATCCATCTGAATAGTGAACACACTCACAAGATCAGAGCACGGCACCTAGAGGGCAGATGAGGGTCTTGCTCAAGGACACTTCACTGAAACCTGCTGGAATGGGATTTGAACTGCTAACCTTTTGGACACAATTCCAACTCCCTACCACTTATTTGTGAGTTGTAAAAAAAAAACAAAATGGAACTCAAAACCCATCATTACAAGGACAGAATTCCTGCGAACCAGATGCAATAAAACAATGCATTAGCAACCCCCAGGATTTTTAGCCGAAAAATTGCAGAATACGATAGACCGAAACACCAATGGGATAATTAAACAGTGCACTTCAGCTGAAGACATTATTTGAGTTTTGGGGAAAAAAGCTGGAAAAAAACACTAAAGAACATGCAAACTTCAACAGAAAGATCCAACTGAATCTCA
The DNA here is from genome assembly GCA_028031935.1 of Paedocypris micromegethes. Lineage (NCBI taxonomy): Eukaryota > Metazoa > Chordata > Actinopteri > Cypriniformes > Paedocypris > Paedocypris micromegethes. The sequence goes on along the minus strand of CM051501.1, from coordinate 20,054,478 downwards.
AACATTTGTTGCGGACATTTATAAGTATAACAGTAACAATTCAACTGAGACATTACGATTAGACTGCGCCCTCTCAAGTATTCATCTTTTTGACGGGGATTATTTAATAGAGAGGTTTTAATAATATGCTAGGGCTTAGTTCAGAAGAGATCATATTTTAAATGAACCAAATGCATATGAAGCACAAATTTGGTTAATTAAAAATAAGATCAGCCCAATAAAAATGTGTTGTAAACAGAAGTAAATTAGTCATTTGTATACAATGAATTTGAAATGCAATGAATTTAAAAAATAACAAAACAAAATCCTAAAAGAATTTTAAAACGATCTTGAAAAATAAAATGTATAAAAACCTGGTGTCTGTAAATGTAGTCAATCTTTCCTGAACTCTAATTGGGTGAGTTTCTAATTGGTAGTCATGATTAAATAAAATCAACAATTTTACAACATAAAGGGTATGGCAAAGTAAACATTAAGAGGAAGCCAATTCACTTTTAATGTTACACAAGAACCCTAACAAACACTGACAGGTAGCCGTATAATGCAAATTTAATGTAAGTCTGAGAGGGAGAAAAATGCTTCCTCCTGTCAGACGCTCAAGTCCATACAAGGACAGGTTGCCTCACCATACTATTGTTTCCTTTTAGCATCCCAGCCAGCGTGCCCCTCCGGAGAGACATGAGTAAACTCGTAAAGGGGTTTCACAAGCTTTTAAATTTGTATGAAGAGCTAAGCTCAACAAACTCAGAGATCCAAGACCAACTCGCAAAAGACAAGCGTGGAAACATCTCAGTACAGAAAAATACTGGATAGGCTACTGTATGTTACTGTTCCCCTCAGCATGCATGTCACATATACATGAAAGCCGCAAATCTGCCCCTCTAAAGTTTTCCTGACAGACAGGAAAAGGGCACAAGACAGGGTTATTATATATATATATATATATATATATATATATATATATATATATATATATATATATATATAACTAGCCGCTTTGAATTACAACGATGATCAAAGATTTTTTTTTCTTCTAGTCTGCTTACCCAGACTAGACTGCTGTCAATGTCAAAATACATATATTGTTTGCGAACAACAGTGCCATTAACAGTGGGTGATATTGTGGGTGACTTATTCAATCTTTGTATTAAGCAAAACTCTACTGTATGAATTTGCATATTTTAGGTTTTGTCCTTTATTGAAGATTTGTTATAAAGGCAAAAGTATACTAAAGCATTCAAGCACAACCGTCTATATAAGCCTTTGTAAAACGGACCAAACTCTTTATAATCCCTCAATCACACCTGAATCTATTCCTAACAAACGTGTCTCCAGCTTAACCTTTCACTATAATTGATAATTAACAATCCATTGTCCCTGCGGCATTTGTAATCCACGCAAACACAACTTTCTGTCATTTATCCCTGTTAACAGACTCAATGGTCAATGGAAAGGCTTCCTCATTTAGTAGAGCAACAATTACGGTAGAAAATACGTTTGTGAGTTCATCTTGTGAATCATTTTCAGGGGTTAAAAGCCGTTGGTGTGACATATGGAGACACTCTGACAGTGATGTCGAGCGTCAGTCTGGGCTTTTATTATGCCAGGCACGTTGATATACTTTCTTCTCTGAACTTGAGCTGTACTTCAAAGGCCTGCTTTTGTCATTTGGCTTTTGTTACTAAAGAAATTGTCGTCGATGGGAGATTGGATCAGGGGTTTCGTTTTGCATGTCTATACTTTTCTCAGAATCCCAAAGAGCCTGTAAGCCGCAGGGTCCGGGCAGCGCTGTAAATGTCTCAAAATGCTTTGGTATAATTGCAACTACTTCAAGATTAGAAACACCCAGGACCAAAGCACTTGACCAGGTGTCATTTTTATTTATTTATTAAATAGAATTACATAATTCGATGTTGGATTATTTTTTGTGATTGTTTGGAACATTCTATAGATTTTTTGAATCACATTTTATGTCGTTTCTAAACAAATCATGTGCACCAAACTACAACCAAAACACAAACAAACGTGGGAAACAACAGAAAAGATGGGAAATTAAGTCCACAACTGAACATGAAAATATGCAAATCATGTTTTAATGTATCATCTTTCAAGTTTAGAAAACACACATTGTCTTTATAAGGTAGCAAATAGTTCTTCAGTGGAACAATGAAAAAAAATTAAACTGCCCTTTTATGAAGAAAGTTAATGTTGTATTTACATTTATCATCACCAAGTTAAACTAAATGTCTCAGTGAGACGACCAAAGCAAGACAGCAAGTGATCCACCCTGTTTACTAGGATTCAATCATTTGATTTATTCAAGAAACTTCAAAATCTACGCAATTCTTGATACATTCAACTGAAACATTTAGAATTCAGAGGTAGATTGAAGAGATAAATATGTGCACTTAACTGGGATTCGAACTTAAGCTGGAGGCTTAAAAAATACTAAAAAAAAAAGTGCCTACGAACAGTGAGAACCAAGTGTTATGTGGTGTTTATTAATAACATGCGGGTCCATTTGGGAGTTAATGCACAGCATAGACTTTTTCATGATGTATTAAATTATTTAGAGAAGCAAAGCGTGGCATTACTGTAGAGCATGCTCACTAAAGCAGGAGAATTAAGAAATCCCAAGAAAAAATCACTCTGGAAAAGCCATCAGATGGGTGTAGAATTAATTTTGTATAATTTGGATTACCTGAGATTCTGTTGATAATTTCACATACTATTTTGATACTATCAAACTTATTGATACTATCACTACTTATTAGTGTAAGTATCACGTATTTGATGCTACTTCTTCTCTGACCTGACATCAAACTGACTTAATCTAGAAAATATTTTAAATTCATTTATTTGTCCAATTCAATATGCAATAACCAACAAATGTCTGTCCCATTGAACAAACACGTGTGACTCGAAAAATCAAAGTATCTCTTGGCATCAACTTAAGATTTTCAATTCGGTCTGGAGCAAAACACAAAAAAGTGATGCACCATCCAACCTCCAATTCTGTTCATGATTATGTGAGATGACACAGTCAGCGCTGTAGTTCTCACAGTTTGACAAGTTGAGTAATCCTGCTGGAACCGTAATCTATCCAGATCATTGTGGTCCTATAGCAGACAAAACGTATGCTTCAGACTATAATACTCCAATCCCTAAAAAGTATTAAAACTTGACAGTGCAACTTTTAATTTCAAAAGAATTATGTGTGAAGAAAGATTTGAAAATATACATTAAATATTGTGTATTATAATGCCTGAAAAATAGTGTTGTGGTCGAGTTCATGTATCTGCATTTTCACATTTTGAGAATGAATCACTGTCACAAATTTGAAGCTCTCGGTGAATAAAATAAAATAAATCAATTTTAACATACACTTCATCCACTTCTAGGTCAAGCTGAAGCCAAATCTAGCATTTTGTTTTGTGGACAACATTTTGAACTGTGTGAGTGAAGCAGAAACCGCAGTGACATCCTTCACAGAAACAGCCAGAGTGGTCTTACACCTGGGGTCTCGAAACTTGAGTCCTGCTGTGAGGACCGATACCATTACAAGCTCAGTTGACATCAGACATTAATCTTTTTTTCCTGCAGAAATCTTTTGATTGATCTAGACCAAAAACGCCTACCAATCAAAATCATTCTGGCTTTCAAATATTTACAAATACAAACTGAATAATCAATACAAAATGCAACAACCAATATTAATTGTATATCTAACTAGCTGTTACCCGTATTTCTTGAAGATATACATTTTACAGAACTATTAAAGCTAACAGTTAGAAAAATGTGACTAATCCAAGTGATGAGTACCAGTATATACAGTCTGTGAGCCTTAAAACAGTCACAAATCTCATGTGTGGAAAGAAAAAAAAAAGAAACAATTAGGATATTCGGCAGTTACCAACGGTGACCCAGTGCACCACCCCCACTCACTCCTGCCCAGTCTATGACATCAGGACAGATAACTATATTATAAAACATCAAAATATCAGAAGACTGGCCTAAAAAATACACTAAATACAAATGAGACACACATTACTGGCCACTGTCGCATATGTGCTTGCTCACTGGTCTTTGTCATAGTCATAGTGATAATCATAGCCACTTACTTAACACCAACAACCAGACGATCATGTGAATAAAATGCAACAATTCTCTTACATATTCACACGTGCGCTTTGAGACAGTTAAAACGATGAAAAGCGCCTTACAAATGCTCAGAACTTAAACATTAGAGCTACAGCGGTAACTACAGTAAAAGATGTGTTATGGGAAAGTACTTGCTTCACATTAAAGTTCGAAAGAAAAGGTTTGACCTGAATTAACTTGTGGCATATGCTCAAATAAATTCAATTGGAAATAAAAATTGAAATTGTTTTTTGTTTCTAGAATACTACGATAAACAAATATTCTATATAAGAAAGCATCTATATCAAAAATAAATGTATTAATAAGAGGCTTTCTCTCATTTTTCAAGTGTGGTGTATACCATATCCTCTGCAGATTTAAAATTATTCTGAATAAATGACTTGAATACGCAAAAGCTCTGCATCCTTGCCGTTTTGTTCCCACTAGAGAATATCTGCCTATTGAACTGATGTTGGACCATGTGGTTCTGTGCCCAGTAGTCTGGTGGCAAAAAAGTGTGAAAAACAAATCACACCAATACCAAAAATAAATAAATTAGGTAGACGCAAAGTTATGGCATCTAATAAACTATGTAAGAAATGTGTTTAAGTCAAGTCCTGAATGGTGAGGACTGGCAGTCTGAAGCTTCAGTCACAGCAGAGTCAGACAGCATAAGTCACCAGACGCCCGCTGTTATTAGATTTATTATGTTCACTGAGTATAAGCCAGACCTTTCAGCTTCATCCATGCTCCTCTTTCTTTCCTGCTTTAAATCTTCATTTCTACTTAATTTAGCATGCAAAAACACCATAGTCTCTACCCTAAATATATGTAATTTTTTCTTTGCTTTTGAAATTGTTTTTAAAAGTTGAACATTTTTGAATATCCAGAAAATTCAACATTTTATTTTCCTTATTTTTTAAATATCCCTATATTGTTGTGCATAAAAATCAAAAAGATAATATAGGGCAGTGATATTATAGATATAGATGATATAGCACTGTGACGTAGCGGGAAGCGTATGAAGAAGGTCGCGTTTGAGACAGAAGTTCGTTTGAGACTGAAGTCACTTTCTGTTTGGAATTGCATTTTCTCCTAGTACTTGTGTGGACTCCCTCCCGGTCTAAGATTTCCTCCCACAGTCCAGATACATGCAGTAGAACTTGAGACTTGGAAACATTTTCCAAAGTGATGTGAGATTGTAAATGTTTATATGCATTCTGTTCTGTGATTGGATGGCCAATAGAGTATAGAGTTGCTACAATTGGCTCCAGCTCACCTTGACCCAGAAATGAAAAAGTGGTTCACAAAATTGTTGGATATATGGATGGATTGAAAAAAATCCCACAGGCATGGTTGTGTAGTTGTAGTAAACCAATCAGATATTTCATCAGATATTATGAATCACAATGCATTCTTGAGACACAATGTTGAACACATGTAATCAAGAATGGAAAAGGTTGAAGTCTGATGTCACTTGAGCAATTTCATTAAATCTCCATGTAAAACAGGAGACAAGGTTGAAACAATCCCCGGAGGTATTTGCCCAAATGGATCCAGGTTCACAATCTCAAACCATCAAATCACCATACAATATTTACAACATCACAGGAAGCGCACCATCAACCAGCAAGTCTCCTTTCAATAGTGTTTCTCACACCAATTTCTTTTTTTTTCCCATTGGGACAATCCATTCTACTGATTCTCTTTTTTTTCTCTTTCTGCCACTCATAACAACACCTCAGATGAACACGTGAATCATCACACAGACATAACAAGTCTCAAAATAAATTTATTTTAGTATCTACTGCAGGACAAATGCTTCGCATAAGAAATAGAATATTAATAATAATTATAAGCAACATAATTTATATATAATCTTCTTACATTAACAATCATAAACATTATTGTGATTTGCTTTTATAGACCTTTGATGGAATTTAATGGATTGCATTCTTTTCATATTCTTTATATCCAATAACCATATCCATATTACATCATAATACGTTCATATCATATATGTTTCTTATGCAAATATGTCTTATCAGGTTCAGCTTTTCTCCTCTGGTTTCAGTGTGGCATTTTCTATAATAATCTATGCAGAAAGAATGTTTGTTTACATAACTGTTACTGAGACTGAACTCGAAGCAATGCAGCAGAAATAAATTCAGGATAGTTTAAGACGTAACCAGCACTGATTCACAGCATTACATAAAATCACAGGATATATGTCTACAGTATTTTATATCTATATATATTTTATATCTCAGCTATATATATATGTACTGTGACAGTGGAAACAGCGTGCATTAATCAACCATGCATTAACTCCGATCACTAAACTCCTTTATGTCAATTGCCCAGGAGTTTTATTTCAGCATTTTACATATGTATTGAAAAGTTGCAAGATGCCTAATTTGCATTAAATTGTTTATAATAATGCTGTTCTTTGAAAAAAAATGCTGAGTTTTTAAATTATATCATAATAAATTAAATGTATTTTTTCAGACTGATGAAGAGTGTTCTTATTTGATGCTTTGAATTACAGTAAAGATTACAAAGAGTATAGTAAGTGCTATAAATCGAAAAAGCAACAGAAACGAGAAAAAATAATTAGAAAAATGAACAAATTAAAATAATGCGTGTACAGTAGTCACACGGACATCAATATCACATTTAATACATTCTTAAGGTGGTTTGATGCTTCACAGTTTAATTAATATTATGATGATTAATGATCCACAAAGGTTGATGTTCTCTCGTAATAATCATTAGCAGTGGATCTTTTAAAGTTAAACTCAAGCCAGCACTGCAGCATAAAGCATCTATGCAGTATAAGGAGAGGTGTTACGTTTTATTATTATTATTATTATTATTATTATTATTATTATTATTATTATTATTATTGTGACAAGCTGTAAGACCTTATTAGGTGACCATAGCTCATCATCATAAACTATCTACGCTGTATGCGAATTACTGTAGCAGTAAAATACTGTATTTCACATTTTGCGTGTCCCATGCTAGACTGTCGTGAGACCGTAAACACAAGTATCACATGATGCTTGGTGTCAAGCACCTTACAGGCGATAAAGCTTCCCCAGGTCATGCGCAATATAATTCATACGCTTTGTTTCATTTAAAGAGAGGTTTAAGTATGCAGATCAACTATAGGTCTGCTGTTTTTACTCGCTGGCAAAAGCGCTCGTGGCCACCTGCAAATGCGTGATGCGCTCGCGGAGTCACTTTCGCGATGCATTAAATGATCCTCGACAAAAGATGCTTCAGAACTTCAGTGTGGCATATCAGAAGGCGTCGCTTACCTGATGCGCCTTACTGTGTGGATTTCCGATCCCCCGTATCAAACTAGGGGTTTCCGAGGAAGCTTCTCCGTGGTTTTCTTACACTGTATGGGAACCTTCTGGTGTATTTCATTGGCGTCCTCACGAGATCCTCATGTCTCCACGTAGACCAAATGGAACGCGTCTTGCGACTATCCAAGCCTCGTTATATCTTCTGTTTTCTTTTCGTACTCTCTCACACATGCATTTACTCGCACGGCACATACGCCCCACTGGGCTCTCCATGCGTAAACGCCAAGAGGAGCATCCCCGACTCCAATGCGCATTTCTCCACTCCTAGCGCACGGTTTCTTTCGGCGCAGTTCTTCTTACCGCACAGCCGTGTGGAGGTTTGGCCAGCAGGGGGGTGTTTTAATCACATTTAACAGCGGATGTTAGGTACAGGTGGTTTGGAAATCTTTGACGTCTTCTTCCGCGAGTCGCAAACGGAGAATGCTTTAAACGAGTCCGCGTGTCTCGCGCTCGTTGGGCGGCATCTTAGCTTCATATTGCGCTTCCCGGTAGCGGCTAACGATCTTAGCGCTCGCGCTCTGCGGTTGTCATGGTGTCAGACTGAGGCATGCTGCTGTGCCCCTTCGTTCCTTTTAGGAATGATACAAGTTTTCTTTTTATCGGATAAGTGTCGCCCTATCTGAATCATAACCACATTTGGGAAGTAAATACTCACAGATTTGTCCAAACAAACAAAATTCTACCACCCCCTGCTATTCCTTCTATTCTCTATTTTAATGTATGTTACTATAGTTTTAAGTGTGTGTGCGTGTGTACTCTGCATATAATTTGTATATGCTATGTTTCGATTTTCGCTTTTGCATTAACCTATTGCATAATTCAATTATATGTCAATAAATATAGATGTAACTAATTATAATTTATTTTTGTTTATGCATAAATGTAAATATATGTCATTTTATTACATTGACATTTTTTTTTAACTATTTTTCCAATTACCGTAATTAAAATGTGTAGGGAAGCTTACATAAATGCGCACATGTGCACCTTATGCACACACACACACACACACACACACACACACACACACACACACATGCATATAAAAATATTTCCGGGTAACACATACCAACGAGTTCTGATAATCTGAGTAGTGTTTAAAACCACATGCTACATTTTTCATTGTCCATAAACATCCATCACTCATGTCTGCACATGTGAGACTGTGACGTCACAGGGCTGAAGTTAAATTGACTGCTGCATGACTATCATTGACAAATAATGTTTATTACTGTATTAATCTTCACTTTGACATGTTTGTAAATTGCAAGTGGGAGAGAAGCACCTGCTCTCAAATGTGTCAGTGATTTGTTTGGGCAGAGCTTTAGAAATTTATGTCCGTGATATTGACCGGCTGTAGTTCATTCCCCCCAGGGCATAGATGTAAGATTCACAATACTCGTTTTGCAATTATTAGTTGAGGGTCTGAGCCCAGGAAGCATTACAGAGAAGCCCACTGTGATCTCACACTCATATCCATTAAATAATCATTAAACACATATCTCCTCCTGGCTCATTCCACCATCAAAGGAAACTTTTCCCTGTGCTGCCAAATGAATCTGGGCTCCGTTCCCTATAAATATTTCTTTTGCCTTTTTTCATGTCTTAAAAACAAACCCAAGAGTAAATGCAGCATTTTTGCAGCCACAAGAGTAAGTGCTGCATTTACTCTGAGCGTAAAAAGTCAGGGATTCCATTTACAGGTAAAAGGGCTTCTGTTGAGCAAAAGACAAAAGTACAAAATGAACTTCAGCATGGGGCGACAACAAAACCAGCTGTTGGGGGCAAAGCTTAGCGAAAAAAATCACTTCTCAAAACACACTCTCAAAAACACACTACAGGTATAACAAATATCACTGAAAACAATATAAATTACTAGACTGACCTTAAATGACCTTTAACTACAAGATTTTAGCTTATATTCAGAAGAGTGTTTTTTTTTTGTTTTGTTTTTTCAGTTGTGTACGGTTTTTTACACAGCACATTTGTGTTTTAGTTTCAACAAAAATCTAAATATGTCTTTTAACAGAGGCGTATTGTTGTCTTCCAGTCTTTTTTCCCCACAGTGTGGAGAAATATCTGGATCTCTCAATAAGAATGAGCCACATAAAGCATGTGCAGAAACTCTGAGGAGAACAAAAGGATTCTGCCAGGAGTAGAAGCCATAAAATATCTTTAGCGCTGAAGGATTACAGGAAAACTTAAGTATTACTTGTAAATAGGTTGTCAAGATTGAGGCATTCTCTCCATTACCAGTGACATTTCTGAACAATCAGTCCTGGCCGTTCAATCATTATCACACACATTTGTTTGAATAGAAAAAGGGTTTTCCATCAACAAGCGTAGTTTTTAGTACAGGCATGTGTGTGTTTACAAGTAAATTAGCCGTTAATCTTAGGGTTTTCTATTTGTGCATTGTTATCCAGAAAATATTTAAAA
>CM051501.1:19954541-20044510 GCA_028031935.1 Paedocypris micromegethes | reverse complement strand
TATATATATATATATATATATATATATATATATATATAGGAACTGTATTGTAAAATATTTGCAACCAAGAGAAAGTTTAAGTTTGTGAGAGCCAGATAAAATACATATATGAAGCTTGTCAAAATTTCAGCTTAAATAGCGTAAAAAAGGTGTTGGATTGGTTGTGTTACATCCCTTGATGCTTCGTTTCAGCAATTTCTTCGCAGTCGGGACACTATTAGTCCTTTGAGTGAATAATTGATAAGAACTTAAAATAATACCACCATAAAAAAAGATGTGTATACAAACTCTCTACGTTATTGCACAACCACTTCACTCAAATTTGGCAAAATGATGCAGTTCAACTGCCTAAACTGTATTATTAAATAATACATTCAATCTGGCTGCAATGTAAATGCATTTAATGTATGGGGTGAGAAGGAAATTATTTATCACTGTGACATCTAATTACAAAGGGAAAGAAAATAAATGTGAAGAAGTATTCATTAATTCAGTAGAATGGCAGGGATGAAGTCAGAACAGAAAACCTTTAGGGGCTGTTTGTCTCCTACAGATACTCCTGATTACTGTCTATTCTAATCTTGCCAAGATCTTTTCCTGTCACTTACTCTAATTCTTCGAATACCAATGTTATTTCTGCACTAAACATTTTTGTGTGACATTTCCTTGTATGTATTTCCTTGTCCATGTTTTTTTCCATGTCCATGTTAGGTTAATTGTGTTTTTCCACTTTAATCTTTCAAAAATGCCATTAGATGAATAACTTAATTATTTAAGTTACAGTTAACTGATATTGTATATATACAGTATATTTATGTTAGTTTCTCATCTCCTAAAACCGACAATAAAATTTGACATGTTCTATTCAAATGAGCAACAGTGACTGGAAGATGTTGACCATTAGGAAGCTAAAGAGAAATTAGGGAGGGAGTTTGAAGAGAAAAGATAGAGGAAGTAAAAATGTACAATCCCACTTCCTTTACTGCCTGTAAATACACATTAAAATGTTTACAGGAAATCAGCCCTACACAGTCATCAAGAGTCAAATCTCGTTTTGGTTTTAGTGTGTAATATTTGAAATTTATACATTACTACATACTGGTGCATTACATATGCTTACAGGTATATAGTCCTCAGTCAGTGCATAGTATGTAATGGTCTCTCACTTAATGGTCTCATATTTAAACTACCTTGTTTATACTTCATAATTTCAGGCTGATGTTAGTGCACACAAATATGTCCAGGTTGTGTTCTTATACTTTTTATAAAAGCCATTTTTTAACTGTTAGCTTGGTTTCAGTTTCACCCACATGTGTAGCATGGCTTGTTCCAGTGACATTTTAGCACAAACCCCCCTAAGCTTTTTATAGTTCACAAAATACTTGAATTCACTGTTTCTGAGTTTCAATAAAAAAAGAGGAAAAGACGTTACTGTACTCTCTCTCTCTGTCACACACACACACACACACACACACACACACACACACACACACTTTTGTTTTACTTCAAGAACGGAATAGCATACATCTGAGTATTACTGCAGCCATGCACATTTTCCACGGGTCAGTCCATACTGTGAGTTTAACCCCTTTGCTTGGAGTAGCTGTTGAAATATTTTCATAACATTAGTAGTCACATTATTTAAGGTAATAATATTATTGTTACTCACAAATACAACAGCATGGTTTAACTCAAACCTGTAACTGTGAGGTTCAGCAGATGTCCTCTCGCCTCTATCCCGCTGTTCACACAATGCGCGTCACACTGGTAAGTCCCACTGTCGTGAATTTTCAATGAAGTGAACGTGAGGACTATTTCTCTTGTCTTGTTTTCCATCGTTTGTGTTTCATTAACAGTTATTTGGTATCTTTCCGGATCAATAATTGGACTGCACTCGTCTTTCACTGTGCACCATCTGGTCTGTATGTCGCATAACTTCTCAAACTTCACCTTGCACTTCAGAGACAACAATTCACCTTCAGTCGATGCCACCGGTTCACGTGGGTAAATCACAGTCACTGCATATTTAAGAATGATATTATTATTAGGTTGATAACAAAATGTGCTTTTCTTTCTTAGCTTTGACGGTTTGTGTATTTTTCGATTTATGGATCAGTGGAATTATTATTTTCTGTTATTCAACTTCAAAAGCATTCATTTCTAAACTTTATAAATATTTACGTGTTAATTTTAAAAGTAATGTTCTAATGTTTGCTAAGTGTTGACGTGAATATATTGTAGATAGTTGTAAAATATATGTAAAATATGAATGTGTATTTTTGCAATAATTATATAAATAACTTTTTATATAAATTGCTAATATATGGTACAATATTAAATATAAATAACTTTAATCAATAACAAAAACACCAAGTTTTTTTCCGGTAGCTGCACTAAATTGTTTATGTTTTTAAAATTATGTTGTATGCTATGTTTTAGAAATATAAAAGTAAAGACAAACCTCCAACTACCGAAGAAATCAAATTGTTGAGACAAAGTGCAGATAGACACACCGTTGTGATGAGATTCAGCTGCATGTTTACTCACAGACACAAACTTTACTTTATGTCTTTCATGGGTGGATATGGCTACTACCTTGAAGATGGTCTCAGGATGCTGGTCTGAAACTACACACCACACGTGTGAAACTTCCTTTCTACAAACATATGCAATACAGATGCAACGTTTGAGTTTGCAGCATGTGAATGGCGTAAAAAAAATCAAGTTGCATTAGAAAACTTTGGTTAAACTAACTGTGAAGCTGCTTTTGTGAGAAACTGTTCGTAAGGTCTTGTTACTATAGGGTATTTAGGTCGACTTGTTTTATTTCTTCTTTTATTACATCTAGATGTACTGAATCTAAAACCGAGCATCAGAATGAGAAAGAGAGGATTTGGGTGACTGATTGTAGAACGGCAGTTCAGTGCAGGTATTTCAGCTAAAACAGACACACAGACATTTAAATAGACAGACAGACAGATGTTGTAAAGTTTGACAGGTTTTTAACATTGGCTCCAGATTAGAGAGTTTGTAGGTACACTCAGATTACAACTTCTGCTCCACAGTCTTCCTAACCCAAACGCAAAGCATCCCTCAGCGAATGCGGAACATGTTTTTTTGCTACAATTAGAAAGTAATTTATATTAATCTAGATTAGAATCATTAATTCCAAAATGTCAGTGGATTACATAAAAATAGACTACGCACAACATCCTCTTCTTCTTTCTTAAGTGGTTTTTAGAAAATGGATGATGGTACACAACACACACACACACGTACACACGCACGCACACACACACACACACACACACACACACACACACACACACACACACACACACACACACACACACAGTGGTTGAATTTCAAGTCATTGACAGAAATTCACAGACTCTGAATGACAGATTCTGTTGTAAATTCTGTCAGCTTACATTTGACGTATTGCATTTCAATGAAAATTGAATAACTGTATCAAAGTGAATTGAATTGGTGATTGCACTCAAGTTTTGTTCTTGGCAAATCTAAACAAAAACACCAATGCAAACAGACATATGTTTAAAAACAATGTATTTAACACACACTAAAACATCTCTGACAAACAAATAACTCTGGGAAATTCAGTTCTAGTAATGACAAGGAGTAGTAAAACTATAACACAAATTTAAAATAAATAAATAATTCTACAGTACAAATGTTTAGACTAAAATCATGTATGTGTCCGGGTTTATATACTTTAAACAAATATGTTACAATAATTTAAAAAGCCAGTAGTGTACATTCAATAAATATGAAACAACTATACAATACAACATAAATGTCATAAAAAAAAATGTTGATATCTTCGAAGATTTATTCATGCTTCACAGAACACTTATCTAAGGAGGGAAGCACATTTAGTTTAATGACAACGGCAGCTTTAGACTACAGAAAAAATGTATAAATTGTGGTTTCTTACTCTTAAGTCTGGACGAAGCAAAAGTGACGGCAATGACGATAACTACAACAACCACGACCACTATGACAGTAATGTTTAAATGTCTTGACGTCATCTTTTTTTCTGCAAGACAAGTTTCACAAACATCAAGGAATTATTATATTAAATTATTTAAAATATTGTCAGTAAACCTCACTTTTTGGCCCACAATTTGGTAGTTACTTGCCATAAATACAGACTAAGTGGGGGCATTTTAATATTTCTTTTTATTTTATTTCACACAGCTGCTTTGGGATAGTCTGCGACTGGGAAAACACTCTATTTAAACCAAACTTTCACTTTTATTGTTACAAGCGCAAGAACATCATGCTCATACGCTGCATTTTGTGGTGTGAACAAGTCAATGACGTCTCACAGGTTGGTGGTCAAATGCTACTGTTGCCTACAACATCTTTAAAAAAAACCTAGTGCTTGCCTCGGGAAGATCATGTGGACCATGGTGAAGTATCTGTTTGTTCTGTGTTGTGAACTTGTGCATAAAAAAAGCAGGTTTAGCGCTTTAGATTTGTTTTCATAGAGTTTTGGGTTGAGAAGAAGTTAAGTTTTGTTTTTCTTAGCCACTCTCATATTGTTGCGATTTGTATTCATTTGTTCTGTTATGGCTGCTTGGGACAGTCTGTGTCTGTGAAAAGCATGCTTTAAATGAATAGAATTTTGCTTTAAATAGAATTTTCAAGTGGCTAGTCTAAAAACTGGATTCTGAAACCTTTAATCCAGAGAAATCACAAACTTCTGTGAACAATGTCCCTAGATTATATTTCTCAATGTTTTGTGTTTCAAAAGAATTTTGAAAGTTTAACATTGCTGTAATTGCTGAATATTGAGTCATGCCAACTAGATGTCCTTGTTTCTGTAAACAAGTTTCTACAGAAAAAAAAAGAAAATCCAGCTTGACTTCATCTTAACTTTACTTAATCATGTTTCAAACGAGACTCAACTTAATCTTGCAAAAGTTCCACCTACATGATTGATAATCTCCACAGAGCATGTTACAGTTGTTTACAAAGTTTTGTCATTGTGTGCAATCTCTCTTTAATATTATGTTTTGAAATAAACTCATAGTATAACTCACTGTATTATTTTGAAAATGTTTATTTTTTAATAAATAATCGCTTGTTTATATCTTATTATTTGTTTATGTAAAATGATTTGATTATGTCCGCCTGTCCACTTCATTACCTTGTTCATCTTCTCCGGAATGGTCGATGTAAAGGTGGTATCGCTTCTCTGTGCCGCCACTTTGAGCCAAACATACCACATGATTCCCCTGAATCTGCTTCCGTTGGAAGGTGATGTTACTGGTGATGGTGGTTGAGCCGTCTGGGTTGTGAGTTATGTAGGTTGTTGAACTAAAGTTCCGAAGATCTGTCTCAGGTGATGTCCACTGGAGTGTTGGAGAAGGTTTTCCTGTAGCTGAACATGAGATTGTGACATCTGGATCAGAACTGAGTTCAGAATTCCCTGATGCTTCAATTTGTGAAATTCCTATTAAAAAAACAAACAACATAAATGAGTCGTCAATGTACCTATATTTTAATAAACACTTTTTTAAAGTGTTTGAAGCCATGTACAAAGAACCCAATTTGAAAAATACTTCCATCACCTACACTGTGTGTCATCTACACACACACGCGCGCGCGAACCACACACACACACACACACACACACACACACCAACACCACACACAACACACAAACAAAACACACACACACACAAAACACCATAAAACACACACAACACACAACACACACACACACACACAAACACACACAAACACACACACACACACACCAGCACATTAAAACATTCAGTCAGTGGCAGTAAAGTCATTTAATTGTCATTAATGTCATTCACGTTTACCAGTAAATGTTTGTAGTAATTTGTGTTTCTTTGCCTCAAAGTGAAAGTGAAACCATAACTTGTAGAATCATTTCACACTAAATGATAATCAGCTTGGACACCAGAGAAAGAAAAAGTAAAAGTTGTAAGTTAAGTTCCGCTTACCATTAACAGTAAGGCACAGCGTCTCTCGTCTGGCTCCTTGTGGATACGATTTGAAGGAACAAATATAACAAGCCTCGTCTTCAAAAGTTGTGTTTTTTATCACGATTGACGTTGTATTCATTGACGCCGCGCTAAACGTCACTCTTCCAACAAACTTATCGGTCACGTGATTCTGGTGCTGCTCGCTAAACGTCGCCAGCGTCTCCACGCTCTCGCGCGCGCTCCTGCGCTCCCAGGTAACTTGTCTGACGCCCTGCGCGTGCGGAATGTTACAGGAGAGTGTCGCGTCTTGACCATAAGAGACAGATGCATCTCCTGTCGCGAAGATCTCAGAAAGATCGGCTGAGGAAAAAATAAATTAAAGTTGAGCTGTAGAAAATAAAATTTCCCATTACTTACCGCCGTTTAAGAAGCTCAAAGTAATAAAAACGAACAGCATACTCGATGCCTTTGGTTCCGCGCGTGTTGCGGACCACAATCGCCAGCGTACGTATATAAGCTTCTAAAACGAAAGTGACATGACTCTACATTTGATGCATCTCTGGGATTACCCTTAAATTCTTGTCAAGGGTCTGCTGGTCCGCTCATATTTACGCTGACTGTAATTTTCTGTAACTCATTTTCAAGAAGACTGATATTTTTAATGCTGATCATTAAATTATGATGAGTCATGCTTTCACACTAACTTGTGTGTTCACGACAGAGAC
This sequence comes from Paedocypris micromegethes, assembly GCA_028031935.1. Lineage (NCBI taxonomy): Eukaryota > Metazoa > Chordata > Actinopteri > Cypriniformes > Paedocypris > Paedocypris micromegethes. The sequence continues at coordinate 20,037,804 of CM051501.1, read as the reverse complement.
CGAAAGAGGGAGTGTGGATTTCAAAGACTCTTTGCTGATTGCTTTAAGCAATACTGTACTTTCTAAATACATGTAATATGGTGGACTGTAGCGCTGTGGCCTCACAGCGAGAAGTTTCCGGGACTCAAGGACCTTCCGGGGGCTTTCTGTGAGGAGTTTGCATGCATAGGTCCCCAGTGCTTGTGTGGGTTTTCCGGGTGCTCTGGTTTCCCCCTACAGTCAAAAACCTACATGGCAGTGTGTGTGTGTGTGTGTGTGTGTGTGTGTGTGTGTGTGTGTGTGTGTGTGTGTGTGTGTGTGTGTGAAAGAGAGAGAGAGAGACTCCACTCCAGATCAAACTCACACCTTGGGATGCAGCCTCCATTCTCCGATAACCTCTGGAGAGCATCTCTGCGCACAAATTCATCTTGCCCATAACAGCAGCTAATCAGAAAGGGATTTATTCGCCAAGTGTGAGCAAGCACATAAGGAATTTGTTTTGGTTTAGACATGCTCCTGTTAAACACACACATACAAGGAAAAGGTGATATACTGTACAGATATACACTGCCCAGATAATCTCAGCCCCCTGGTGGTCGACATACACCACAACCACTGTGTAGTCCGATTTCACCAAGACATGCTTGTTTTTGACTCGACTTTCACATTGCTTCCATCTCCAAGCAGTTTTGTCTGGTGACACGACCACGTTGACTAGAGTGTTCACGTTCAGCAGAAATCAAGACTCGTTAGGCAATGCTTTTAATCTTGTACTGTATTGTCCACGTCTGGTTATCTTGTGAGATTCACCTTCATCGCCACTTCAACAGCTGAAGATGTATGGCCTGCAACTGTAACTGTGCGTGACCTCATCAGTCTTTTTTGTACAGTTTTCAGAGGTTTATGGGGTTAAATGCAGAGCACACATTCAGTGCGGTCCCTAGTGGCCATATTGCCATCACCTCACTTTCCTAACTAGCAGTTTCATATTATTACCAAATTTAAAAAGTGCATTTAAACATGTTATAAGTGTAAATATGCGTCTTATTTTTACTGAATGAATGAAAAAGCATTTTACATTCTTGGTTAGAGTTGAGTTTCTTAACAATTATCAAAATCCGAGTTTGATCAGGTTATTTTAAACTTTTCAAATAATTTATTTCAGCATGATCAATTGTGTTGTTCTGAATACAGTGACTTACAGACAATTGTGAGTATACAGTACAACAGATGACAAAACTCGATGTTTATATTGAATAGTGAAAATATAAAAACACAGACAGTATCTATAGCAAAACCAGTTTACTTGTCAAAAGAAAAACATACATCACTTGTGTAAACTATTTTACACTGTAGTTGTGTAGGACATTTTAAACATTAGTCTTAAAGTGCAAATGCATAATAATGTAAACATTAAGTTCTGATTAATACAGACAGTCCAGCTGCTGGTAAAAATCTATACCTTGCAATCAGATTGCTCAACTTTTTTATCTGAAAAACAGAAATACAAACAATTAAAGAACAAAAAACAAAATGTTACCCAAACAATTGAAACATTGGCAAAATTCTACTACTTACCCTTTAAACTAGTGAGGTAGAAAGCAGAAATGGCAATAAAAACAACAAACAGGATAATAAGTGGTATGATGTGATATCTGAATTTAAGATTTTCTGAAAAGAAAAAAAAAACAGACATTTTCTTTATTGTAAATACTGTAACATGTAAATAACCATACATGCTTTTTTTTTTTACGCAATAATTAAACAAAGTGCGCAGCAACAAATCATACATAATATGAATCAAACAGCAAAATATCCCATTATAATGATATTAACATATCATTATACATAAGACATAAACATTCATCTAAATTTTGGATTTTAACCACCAATCCTCATAAAATAAAATCAACATTCTGTATATATGTATACATATTTAATTAAAAAAAAATTAATGCTAGTTACCTTGTCCATCTTTTCCGGGATGGTCGATGTAAAGGTGGTATCGCTTCTCTGTGCCGCCACTTTGAGCCAAACATTCCACATGATTCCCCTGAAACTGGGTCCGTGGGAAGGTGATGTTACTGGTGATGGTGGTTGAGCCGTCTGAGTTGTGAGTTGTGTAGTTTGTTGAACTAAAGATCCGAAGATCTGTCTCAGGTGATGTCCACTGGAGTGTTGGAGAAGGTTTTCCAGTGGCTGAACATGAGATTGTGACATCAGGATCAGAACTGAGTCCAGAATCCAATGATGCTTTAATATAAGATATACCTGAAATAATACAGAAAACAATTATATAAAAGTATATTTACACATTTTAATAATTCATTAAAAACTCTTAGTAATAAATATTTAAGTACCATAGAAAATATGTGAATTACCAATAACAGTAAGGCGCAGCGTCTCTCGTTTGGCTCCTTGAGGATACGATTTGAAGGAACAAATATAACAAGCCTCGTCTTCAAAAGTTGCGTTTTTTATCACGATGGACGTTGTATTCATTGACACCGCGCTAAAAGTCACTCTTCCAACAAACTTATCGGTCACGTGATTCTGGTGCTGCTCGCTAAACGTCGCCAGCGTCTCCACGCTCTCGCGCGCGCTCCTGCGCTCCCAGGTAACTTGTCTGACGCCCTGCGCGTGCGGAATGTTACAGGAGAGTGTCGCGTCTTGACCATAAGAGACAGATGCATCTCCTGTGGCGAAGATCTCAGAAAGATCGGCTGAGGAAAAACATACAACAAAATATATTGAGGTTCTCCAGTTTTTATCCAATCAAAGTTATTTTTTTTATCCAAAAGCTGAATTAATTCAAAATGTATATCAAAACACAAACCAACCTCTTCTGATGAGGTTTAAAAAGATCAGCAAACGCAACATGGCTAAGTGTGTCAGCATGGGAACTTGTCTGAATTTATAGATGTTTTTTTACAGGGATAGTACTGGGGTTTTCTGACGGTTTGAGTTTCCTTAAAATGCCGTCACAAGATTATTTCATATAGCAATGTCACCGGTTGTCCTCAAGAAAACTTTTAAAACACACACTTACCACGGTAATCATTCCAAAAACAAACTACTGTATTTAAAACCGAAATATCGTCATAGTTTCTGAATGTGTGCATGAACAAAATCAACCAGACATTTCAGAAAGGGAAGTTGTTTAAAAACAAACCAAACTATTTCGAATTGTTTTGTATAATACGTCTCAAGCAGTAGTATTTGGCAATTTTCAAACAGATGACGTCTCACGAGACTTGTGTGACTCAGCATCAAAAACAACGTTTTCAGGAAACGTCGAGGGAAACACTCCGATTGATCGAAACTATTGCCCATCACTGCTACACAAATCCAGTTAAATGCTGACTCACGGACTTGTGTAATGACATACTGTCATTAGTCCGTAATTGTTTCTTTCAATGGTAGAGTACAGCATCGACTGGTCATCAAGTCTTTTATTAGAATGGGGTTTTACGCTTTTGATTTGTACATATAGATTTTTTTTATTTTGTTAGCACGCCCTTCTCTCTCTCTCTCTCGTATCTCATCTCCTCTCATCAGCTCTCTCTTCTCTCTCTCTCTCTCTTCTCTCTCTCTCTCTCTCTCGCTCTCTCTCTCTCTCTCTCTCTCTCTTTCTCTCTCTCTCTCTCTCTCTCTCTCTCTCTCTCTCTCTCTCCTCCTCTCTCTCTCTCTCTCTCTCTCTCTCTCTCTCTCTCTCTCTCTTCTCTCTCTCAACTCTCTCTTCTCTTCTCTAGCTCTCTCTCTCTCTCTCTCTCTCTCTCTCTCTCAAATTAAAACTCAAATGGCGAAAAGGGGTAGTTGTATTCATACTGTTTACGTGTTTAAATATTTCGACTACACAGCGACATCTGGTGGAGACTGCGATTATCTGACGAGATGTAAATAATCCACCAGCCAATAGATCACATGACCACAGTCGCCACGTTAAGATTACTGTTCGCGTGGCCCACATGGTCATTCATTCATGAAATGCCCACGGTTGTTGTTTTGTAAGGATTTATTATTTGCACGATCTTCGTTAAAAGCAGACCGTAGTGTCTCGGTGGCACTTGCTTGTAATGATAGCTTTGTGATAGGTCCACACGGAGGGTGGAGAAAAGATCCAGATTCGCGCGCCGCTTTAGTTATAATCGCTACCGCCAAGGACAATGAACAGCAGCCGCTTTTTTTTAGGATTGCGATCATGCCGGTTTTATTCCGGTGGTTTGAGAACGTCGTATCACCGAACTCTCGACAGGATCGAGTTGATGCTTCCGCGAAAAATAAGACCTTTCTACAACCATCCTGCCGGTAAAGAAATGGCCGTCCACCTGCCTGAAGGATTGTGGAAGATCTGCCGTTACTTCTGTGTTAGACATTTGAGTGAATGTTGTAATTGTTCTTACAATTAATTTTAGAACATCCTATAATTGTGATGCACTGATTTATTTTGATATTCTTGGCAGTAGCGGGCTTTTTGAACATTCAGTATCCCTTAACATTTACATTTCAGATTTCTTCCCAAGGATATGTGATCTTGAGGAATATAAACTTGATATTTTTATCAAGTTTTATAAAGGCTTTTCCCATGGTGCAGGCCTAGAATTTGATATACGGAAGGCTCAAATATGTATTCAATTGTGAAATATGTAATAATTGAAGGTGTAAATCATTGTACAATTGTTGTTGTTGCTTTTTACCTACAAATAGTAAACCGTATCAAATCATTATGTTATTTTTGGGAAGGTTCATTGAGTAATTTATTAAAACTGGCATAAAATAAGTATACTTTTAGATATTTTAACTTGCTTTGTAAGAATATATATTTCTTGTTCTTCTTGCAGGACCAAAGACTGTTTTTTTCTGGGCACCTGTTTTTAAATGGGTGAGTTCTTGTTGTGATTCCTAATAAAATATGATCACATTATATTCTTGCCTTTTTGCTTTTTAAATATTGAAATGATTCAACATTTCTTCGTTTCATTTAAACACTTTTAAAGTTTAGTTACCTGTTCAAAAAAACAACAGTTGAGTAAATCCAAAAAGCTTATAAAGAAATCATCTTTTAACTTATTCATAACTTTTAACTTTTTTGTTGCAGGGTTTAGTCATAGCTGGATTCTCTGACATGACCCGACCACCAGAAAAGCTCAGTGTCTCTCAGTCGTGTGTTCTGACCGCCACAGGTACTTGTAACAACAAACAGACCCGTGTTGCTGGTTCAGATTTTCATCTGTGATTGTGTCAGAGTCATCTGCATTAAAATAACTAACATAACACCCCCTGGTAACCTGAGATCCTTGTGGCTGAAAATAGAAGCTGAATTCAATCCGGCAAACTAAGACAATCTAATTCAACACTTAATAAAATATTCCATGGCATGTCTTTTCTAAAGGCTGATGAGACCCCGCTTTACTGAAACCTTGAGATTTTATTCTTATAACCATCTAAAATTTCACGGTTTAGGCTTTAAGACCTAAACATTGAACATTAAGAGATTATTAAACTGAGTTTGCTGATTATGACTCTAATTCCGTTCCAGGATTTATTTGGTCAAGATACTGTATGGTGATTGTACCGAGGATTTGGGCTTTGTTTGCCGTTAACTTCTTTTTGGGGCTGTGTGGAAGTATCCAGCTCATAAGAATATGGCGGTAAGTATTTAATAAGCCAATTAACTCAGTGCCTAAATATTCTTAGTTATCACTACAACCAAAAAAATAAAAACAACAAGCTGAATTGATATAGAGAAAATTATATAGCATTACATTTCATAAACAATAATCAAATGATAATAAGTTGAATATTTATTACACATAATGCTAAAACAAGGCTATGCAATAAGTCATAAACTGAAGTTGAATTAACTGTTACGATTAAACAAACTGGATTTGGCTATTAAAAATGACTATATTCTTCGCAGTTTTCATAACGCAGTTGTTTTCCTGAGAGTTGTTTGCTTCTCTGGCACCTACTCTACAGCTCTTTTTTTCTGAATAATCATAATGTGATAGAAAAGTGACCCATTTTGATTCTTTGTGTTTAGGTACAAACTCCAGCAGACAGACCAAGAATGAACCGAACACGAGTCAACTAAAGGCGTCGAGTGATGTCTAGAATTTGACGCGTGATTTAGTCAATGGTAAACAGACGTGCAAATTAGCCAGGTTACACTGATCAAGCATTAACTAATATACTAATATACTTAGCCTAATTAACTATGTATTTAAGTAGTCATTGTAGATTGAAAATTGTAATAACTGCTTAAATGAAGTACAGTATTGCTACACGTGTGCCAACTTTAGTACGATCAATTCCACATCTGTCCACTTCTTTAAACATCAAATACATATGCAAAAAAATACAATGTCTGTACACCTGATTGGCCAGTTTTCCGACCAATCAGTGAGAATCAACGATTTTGTGAAAAATTATACAGATTGTTATTGTGTTGATGAGAATGTTATTGTTATATGAGATTGAATAACAGACAGAACGTTACAGTAGCTGTATCTTTCAGGTAGAACAAAAGCAATAAATCATGCGTTGCCTAAAAAACAATTGTTAAAATTTATGTTTTTGTGCGAGAAAAATGACATAGGACATTGGAGTGGGTTTAGCACTTTACTCATCGAGCCAGATCCAGGAATTTGCACACTATCAAATATTCCTTTTATTACATGCATTATTTAAAACAAAAAGGTAAGATCACATGAATTTGAAAAGTGCAAAAAAATTGAGAGCAGTTTTCTCCGTTTCGGCTTCCCACACACAAATTTTAAATAGAAACTTAAGGGTCATTAAGCCCCACCCACTTTTAAAACCTCAGCACATCTATAAACGGAACCGAGAGTTTCTGACATTCATGTGAAAGTCATAATCTCTTATAAACCAGATTACAGTGTGTCCTACACATTTACTCAAAATGTATCATGTTGAGGAGTTGAATCATCCGTCTGCCTGGAATGGTGCACATCACATTTCACCTCTGCATCCCACACGCACGTCAGATCCAGAAGCTGCAGTTGTAAAAGATAGTTTAGACAATGTATTTCTGTTCCAGGTTAGAAACAGAACAACACTAGAAGAATCCACTGTGTAGAGAAATTCATTAAGAATAAGAAATGAACACAAAAATAATGACGAATAATTTGACAATAAATTGACATGATAAAGATTTGATTAGATTGTTTTATTTGATTTGATTGATAATATTTATTTGCTTATATATAATCAAATTATTATATATTGTTTGGTAATATTTTATCACTATTATAACCATTTTTGGTACAATAATAATTTGGTAAACTTTAATAATTCCACAGGTTTAGTTGTTGCTTGCCACTTTTTACATTTAAACACTGTTGCTACATTTTACATTTAAACGGCTTGCTAAAAAGAATTATGGTTGTGGAATAAAAAAAAAGTCGAAGAATGAAATGGGAAAATTCAGAGCTATAGGAATCTGTGTTGAACTCGTTCACCTGAGCTCTCTCTCTGTGTGTGTGTTTGTGTGTGTGCGTGTGTTTGTTGGTGTGTGTGGTGTGTGTTGTGTGTGTTAAATAGTAGGCAGTTGCATATATTCAAACAAAGCAAACCTTACAGGATGGAAAGAGGTGGTCATGACTTTTGCTCTACTTCTCTTTTCTGAATCGGTTAATGAACTATTGTTTGGATTTGTATTGGCATTAGTTATACATGTGACAGAATTATACACAAAAATAATATGAGTGAGTGAGATATGAGTAAAGTGGTCTTTATACTCACATTTGAAGTGGTCTCTAGGACCATATCAATTGCACACACACACACACACACACACACACACACACACACACACACACACACACACACACACACACACACACACACACACACACACACACACACACACACACACACACCACACACACACACACACACACACACACACAAGTGAGACAAACCCGTGTTCTGAAAATTCCTCCTACAGCTCAGAAGTTCCTACACTGACGTCACTGCTCAGCAGTTTCTAGCTAGCTCGCCGCGCAAGCGCGTTAAAACACGTCAAAACTGAATGCTAATATAAATAAGTACAATATATTGTAACACGCGCGTTAGAACATACGTCACTGCTCCAGCACAGCACTCACAGCAGCGCCACAATACGTCACTGCTCAGCTGTTTCTAGCTTACAAGTTGCGCATGCGCGCTAATGAAACGTCACTTCTCAGCTGTTCTTACCCTTCGCGGTGCGCGATAAATGCACTAAATGAACATAGACACTTATGACAACACACACGATATTGTACTTATTTATATTAGTATTCAGTTTTGACGCCAACAGCTGAACAGTGACATAAGTGTAGGAACTTCTGAGCTGTAGGAGGAATTTTCAGAACACCGGCAGTGGGAAGCCTAAGCCGTGGTGCCTGGGGGGGCATTTGGGGTTGAGTGTCTTGCCAGAGGACACTCAGTTGCAGAACCAGTCGTAGAGGACACAAGTTCAAGGCCTCAACCACTTGACCCAACTGCCCCTATACACAAGTCGAGCATTAATAATAATAATAATAATAATAATAATAATAATAATAATAATAATAATAATAATAATAATTAATTATAAGGTGCCATACAATTAATGACAGATAATACAATGTCTTGTCTGACAATACACAAAAGACTAGAAACATTATTATATTGCTAAAATTGTTATTGTTAACCTTATAATTATTATTATAAAGCAGTTGTTAAATTCGGATTGAGCATCATTTCAAAGTTGCATTTTAATATGCCAAATGCAGTCACTTTGTAAGCATGGTAATTACGAAGTAATTATTAACAATTAGGTTGTGATTCAAACACTTTGGTTTTATATAGTGGGGACTTACACCCAAAACTATGCATTCCCTCATTCAAACCCACCACACACACGTGCACACATCCCCTCTAACATGTAATTTCAGCCCCAAAGGTCCCCACATATTACCATAGGAACACACTTTAGTAGAAAAATCATTCATTTTTAGTATAATATAGGTTCAATTATACTTTCATCCATTCATTAGAGTTTTTCAATGTTATTTTTTAGAAAGGTTTGATCAGATGTTCTCCACTTGAGTATATTGTTGTTTTCGACTGGTGAAAATCCCATCATCTCATACTTCCAAGGTCAAGCTTTAAATTGTTGGCAGTGACAGATTCATTTAATCTCATTGGCGCGCTCTCTCTCTCTCTCTCTCTCTCTCTCTCTCTCTCTCTCTCTCTCTCTCTCTCTCTCTCTCTCTCTCTCTCACATTATCATAAATCTACCTCGGTGTAACCCTGAAAACATTTTTTGATGTCAGTAAATATATCGCTGTGTCTCAAACTCAAGAACGACTGAAGATCCTTGGCTATTGAATCAGAAACTGAATCGGTTTCTGACAGGCGATTTTGTTTTTCACCTGCTTTCCTGCATTTTTTGCTGTAAACCCATAAGACGCACTGGAGCTGTGCACGTGTCAGCACGTGCAAGACAGGAAGAGCGACGGGGAGCGCTGTTCTCTGAGGACAAATGCAGATATTCTGAAATTAATGCAGTGTGAAGGACACGACGGGCGGCTCACGGTGTACTCACAGCCGGGGAGACAAAGGGACGTGTGATAATGTATTGTACCTGAAAAGGCTGGCGGGTTTTTGTAAGACCAAAACAATCTGGAACGAGAAGTAACGAGCCACGTGCTTGATGTGAACATCACCTCAAGACACGTCCGTGTCACTGGAGACCAGAGCTTATGTGTTCCTCATTATTTTAGGATTATATTCACGACTCGCGTCAAATTAACCTGGCTGCAAAGTAGATGCTAAAGTTGTATACAAATAGCTCACTGCATGCAATATTATTATTATTATTATTGCTGTTATTTCTATTATTGTTCATATTGTTGTTGTTGCTGTTATTATTATTATTATCATAATCAGAATATGTCATCAAAGTTAAGACTTACACACTGGGGAAACTATCTATAATGTATTGTTAATCATTAATTATCTATCTATAAAATAGCGATAGTGAAAATACTGAAAAAAATATTAAAGTAAAAACAGGAATGTCATTGATTGTAGGTTTATGCAGCATTTAATAAAAACTATCTGTGTTCAGTTAAGTTGGTAAAATATTAAATAACATAAAACGGCTGTGGTGTTCATTTTGGCTTTGTGAACATGTTTTTTTTTTACTGGTCTCATTTGACCCCAGAAAAACTATAATCATTGTCCACTGGGGGGCGCTGACAACATGACATTTAAATCTCTTCATGAGTGTAGCACAAACTTTACTATGTGCCTTCATACAATTACTGGTTTGGGGGATATCAAAAAAATGTCATAAACATTTATTTTGTGTTTATGCGAAATTCATTTGACCACTTTGTGTTTGCATGCCACAAGTTATTTTCCCGAACCGGAAATAACCTTTCGATTATGCAGTACGTACTAGTAGTTTGCGGCAGTACAACAATCCACCAGCAGGTGGCAGGTGAAGCGTCGCAGCCGGAAAGGTCACCTTCAGGAACACACGCCCTATTTGGGAGGTCACGCGACTAGTAATACATATATAAATACGCAAAATGAATCAGTTTTCATGCAATGAGCCCCGCATCCAGGTGAGAACAAACTGAATATGGAAATTATTCAAGCACTTTTGTTCAAGTAGAGGTTTCCAATGATCAAACTTTGAGTTTTTTGTTAGAGTAAAAAGAAACAGAGACTGTTTTTAGCATTCAAATCCCCAAATCCTTGAATTAAAAGTTTTTTTCCAAAACGATCCAAAGAATCACACACAAATTCTGAGAAAAGTATGGCTTGAGTCAATAATTGAGCTGAGAGAGAGCAGACTGCAACAGTAAATACTGCACGAGCTTGCAGGAGCACACCGGTGTCCTTGAAGCCGACGGATGTTCCATTATCTCTAAAATCGTGCCGTAAATGTTGCTTAAACACATGCTAATACGGCTTGACTCAGCTTTACGGTATATACAAACCTTCTCTGTACACCACAAACCTTTCTATCTAAGAATCTGTCGTGAAAACAGCTCTTGTAGGTGGACTGTCGAAAGGTCATTTTCATAGCTGCTTCTGTGTTAAACATTATACTAACTCATTTTATCTATTCAAATGTAGTCACTGTTTAAAGAAAAGGGAGGTTTCACGAGTCCTTTGATCTTTTGTCAAGATGGATGAATTAAAATGTATCGTACTTTTTTCAGGTTTCTAGTTGTGAATGTTGCAAATATGTAACAATGTATTTCTTAGAATACAATGTATCATTGTTACGAATTATAATTATTATGAAAAACAGTATCATAATAAAAAAATACAACATATCTGCTTATTAATGTTTACTTAGAGATGTGAAAATAATTTAGTTTTTCATTTCATTTTATAGATTTTCATTACTGTTATTATGTTTTTAATAATTCCAAACATTTTTGATTAAGGAATAAAACGTGATTTGAAATATTCCAAAGGTAAGGTCCCAAAGCAAACAGGTCCTAGCAGTTTCAACACAGGACCACTTAAGACCTTTTGGGGAACACCACATCAAAATAACAGCTTTTTTCATAAACCGAGCCAATCCCATAAACTCTGTGCTAGAGACGAGTAACCCACTCTGGATTGGCCAACCAATCACGGATCAGGACACACACACACACACAACAACGCATTGTTGTTAACAGGAACTTCGAGGAACTCAACATCTATCTATCCATCCATCTATCCATCCATCCATCCATCTCCATCATTCACCAAACCTATCTGTCTATCTGACTTAAATGTGAACATTTCTGCAAGTTTATGTGAAATATAACTAAAACACGAAACATTTATTGTCCTTACCTAATAACAGTGAAGTCTTCACTAAATTGACCAATATTTGCATATCGTTTTTTGACACATTACTAAACCTGCTATTAAACGAGCAAACTACAGATTCAATTACAGAGCTTGGAACAATCAGGTTATGACGTGAAACCCTGCTATATTTAGCAAAAGGGAAAGAGAACGCAACTTAAAGCAGCTGTCTGAAGTGTTATGATGGATCTCATGCATCTTTCTAGGTGCTGTAATTTTCAAGCCTGTCCTGCTGCTGAGCTAGTTGCTATGGCAACAGAACGAGTGACTCAGCGAATGTCTTATGAGGTGACAGGCGAAACTCATTTGACAGAAGCAAACCGTTTTTTTTTTTTTTTAAAGAGGTTGAGGGTCCTTCAAGCGGCTTTAAGGTGTTTGGAGGTGAAGAATATCATGGGCACTTTGGGCTGTGAGGCGTGGGAAATTATTTGAGGGACTCCCACCAGACTCTCAAAAGTGACGAGAACATCAATGGCCTTCCTTGTTGAAGAAGGCGCTAAAAAAAGAAAGGAATCATGTGGTTGATGCCCCAGAGACAGGATTTAACAACGGCTGTGTAAGGGATAATATTCTCAGCTGGGCATTATAATATAGAAATTCATAATGAGATATGAAAAAATAATGAAGTTTGCTTTAAATGAGCAGACGGATGTCATGTGACTTACACTTTCTGAAAAAAAAGTTTATAGACTGACACATTAAATTCACACAACAGTATTCCATAAATCTGAAATATAATTTAATATTAAAAGGTTAAATAGTAAATTATAAATTATAATTAGCGTAATAGGTAATCACAATACTAATTAATTTGAGATTTAGAATTAAGAATTTGGATAAGCCAGAATACATTTTTTGCATAAAGCTAACTATGAACTTATATTGTAAGTTAAAGTCAAAATGACACAAGATCATCTTAATAAATAAATAACACAGAATTGTGAAATTAACCAATCAGAATCAAGAATTTCTAAATGCAGGTAAAGAAAAGTCATTGTGAACATTAGAAGGGGACGTGTAGTGTTGTGTCAATGACTTATCTTCTGATCTACAACTTTTTGTTTAGGCAGCTGGCAGAAGAGATTGTCTTTGACACGGAAGTGTCAGTGTAGTGATCATGGAAAGCATATTTGTATTGTGCATATTCATTTAGTCTGTTTTGTCACCTGCTACAAATAGATTGATCAAATATAAGGCCTTTTTGTTGACTAAAAAGTTTCACCTCAAGCTCTTTGCCACCAACCACACCTGATTTTTATCCTATTCTCAACCATTTTGTAAATCCTTGATCCAATGTTTCATGATAATTTAGTAACAGACACCATGACAATCTTAAACTTGACTAAATTGCCTGATTGGAGTTGATTGAGTGCGTAATGTCTCACCTTGAGTTTGACAAAAAGTCTTTCAGTTTTTGACATTGACACTTCTCCTTAATATGCTTTATTTGTGATTCAGTCTACGCTGTGTGGACATGTCAACAGCTCTTCAAGGTGGCTCATTGCTTGGTCAAGGGTGCATGCGTGGGCAGGTTTGTACTTCTCAACATGCAGGTACAAGGTGTAGTAATGTTGCTCTACAACCAAGTCATCCATTCATCCAAACCTGCTTGTGTAGAAGTCTTGCTGCCATCGTGCACCTTGGAAAATCTCACTGTGATTTTCTACCGTGTGTGTGTGTTAATATATATATATATATATATATATATATATATATATATATATATATATATATATATATATATATGTATATATATATATGTGTGTGTGTGTGTGTGTGTTATATATATATACATATACATACGTGTATATATATGTGTGTGTACGTCTGGTTACAAATGAATCATAATAAACATATTATAATTATAACATAATTTGTGACATAACATAATTCAACATTGTGAATTAATTGCTTCACTCTACTTGGTTTACAAGTTTTTAAGTACATTCATTTTGTTCATTTCATTTTTTTTTTTTATAGAAATACGAATGTTTAAGAGAGAGTATTTGGATTTTTTAAAGGTCAGGTGTTTGACACCTAAACACCAGTAGAATCTGCATCTCTCCATCGAAACCAAACCAAATCGCAGTGATTTTATAACATTTTTATGTTTTTTTAGTTCATGATAAATGCGTTTAAGTAAAAAAAAATGTATCTTGCTTCGTGATATTTTTTTTTACCTACATGAACACTAGTAGCCAGACATCCTGGAATCCCACGGTCCGTTTAGATCAGATCCTGCACTTTTACGCGCGCAGCGGCTTTTGCGTCACGCTCTTTTGCATCACAGCACGGGCAGAGATTTCACGTAACCTTAGTGTAAAGTGATTCCCACCCTGATGTCCTGCCTGCACGACTCTGCTACCTAACAGGAAGATCTGCTTGTGATTGGTGCTCGCTGACGATGGGCGGGACCGTCGAGCCGAGCTGGATATATTAGCCCGGGCACCTTGGAAATAGCCGGGTACGGCTCCAAAACACGGTGGGCTTAGTGCTCCAGACAGGAAGAAAGAAAGAAAGAAAGAAAGAAAGAAAGAAAGAAAGAAAGAAAGAAAGAAAGAAAGAAAGAAAGAAAGAAAGGAGGAGAAACGAGGGAATTCGCTGACGTAGCGGACAAACGATTACTTGCTGTACATCATGCCGGCTCAAAATAAAGATGATGGAGGTTGGAAGAAGTTTTTGTGGAATTCAGAGAGGAAGGAATTTCTGGGGCGCACCGGTGGTAGTTGGTGTAAGTACGGAGTAAAGATCATCACTATCTGTGTGCATGTCGTGTGTGCTTGATGATTTCAGAACGTCGGACAGCGCTTCGATTTTTGTTTCGATACAATAGCCGCCGTTTCTATAGCAGCCGGTACAGACAGGCTGCCAGTCTGTCTGGTCACGATGCAACCTGTATGATTTGACTTTGCAGCAAATGTCTCGCGGACTTGCGTGTATCGATACATCGACTCCCAGTGCGAATCGTGACGGGTGATTTGAAAGCTCTGAAACAATTGCGCACATTTATTGCGTTTTTGCTTTCTTCCATACGAGACGCGTTTCCAAGAGACCCCTCAGACATGAAATGGGTTCCACGTATTTCACGTCATCTCGTTTGAACTAAATCATGCCAATATTTTGTGCACGATTTTAATGTTGGTTTCAACTGATGTAGGCAAATTAATCAGTTCGGTTTTCACAATGCAATCTTTATAAAGAGGTTTATATATATATATATATATATATATATATATATATATATATATATATATATATATATATATCAAAGACATTAAGTAAAATACATATAGAAAATAACCAACACGACAAGCCAAAATTTTGGGACAAAAATCACTCTGCAATGGAGTCAATTAACATACCATTTCATTAGCATAACTATTGAAATGATATTCAGAGAAAGGGTTAAAAATGCATCATTGTTCAAGGTGACTCAAGGTGATAGGCCTAGTTTTATTTTTATTTTATTTTTTGTTGTATACGGTTTTTTTAATATCTCAAATGTATTTGAGGCAGCAACAGTTTGCAAGGGATTTGCTTCATGTGGGATCTTAATGCTAAAGGCATTTTCAAGTGAGAAGGTTTTATTGTGTATACAGTGCTGTGATCATCCAATCAGAGCTAGGGTTATTAGGTTCAAGAAGTTCCCGAGGAAGGTGCAGTACCATCGCTTATTCCTGATGAGGAATGGCACTTTGATTGTGCTCATCTACACCTTCAGAGATATCCGACGGCCATTACATCATCTCACGACCATTACATTACTGAGCTTTAGTCCCGGTGACCTTGTGACATTGCTTAATGCACCACTGAAAATGACAGGGTCCGGTGCCCTTGCCGAACTCACAGGGGTAATTGAACCGGCTGCCAGATAGCATGTATATAATTCATCCATTTAATAAAGGAGTCGAACTGCAATGTGCATTCTTCATTCAGGCCATTTTTTTAAAGCTACAATGGTTCCTCTGGATAAGATAGAGAAAGCATGTGAAATGTGACCTTTCGGTTTTGACGGCCCCTATGTTGCGATTGCTCATCATTTTGGCCATGCTGGCACCTCTATGCATTTAATAGCGTGGTGTCTCCATGCTTCGTGTCATTGAACCTGAGGTCATTGCTGAGATTTATCCAAGCATTTATATTTAATTTCTCATTCATCAATGCATGTTTTTTTTGCAAATTGATGTACTCAGTATCCAAAATGTAAATAAATATATATTTATAAAAACACATATGCTATTTGGATTTGATACGTTGATCTGTACCAATCTGTAAATCTGTACCAATACCAGGAAATCATGAAGTGCTGTGTGTGTCTATTTGTCCAGTCACTGAAATGTTCAATTTTTTTTTCTCTTTTTGCCTTTAGCAAAAATCTTCCTCTTTTATGTAATATTTTATGGCTTTCTGGCTGGGATCTTTATCGGCACCATCCAGGTTCTCCTCCTCACCCTGAGCGATTACAAACCCACATGGCAGGATCGAGTCGCTCCTCCAGGTAACAGCTACATTATGGAAAGAGTTTCATCATCTTTTTTTCCCTCTAGTGTATGAGTGGAAATTCTTGAGTGGAAGTTGAAAAATGGATAAATACCAAAAAATAGTAAGAAAAGAAAAAAGTTATTTCATTTTTATTATTATAATATGTATGACATAATCTATACCTGTAGGTATATCACCCGCACTGTATAGATTGATAGATCTATAAGTTCTATATAAAATTATTTATATTAGAGAAATGCCAGAAATAATGTTTTTTTAAACCCCAGTTTTTATTAGACAATCGTTAATTTTTTTATTAAATTAATGCAATTTTGGTATTTATTTATCTTGTAAACAATTCAATAAAAACGTGAAACAAGTCACATGCTATTAAAAGTTTTTGTATAAATAAAACATTTGTGTAAATATTCCTATTCCACTGCTTACAGGTCTCACACACTTCCCACGCGCTGACAAGGCTGAGCTCATTTTCAACATAGACGAAGTGGAGACGTACCTGAAATACACCAAAGTGATGAGAGAATTTCTCGTTCCATACGACTTGGAAAACCAGAAGGACCAAATGAAATTTGAAGACTGTGGAGGTTTGAGATTTAATTTTTACCCGTTCTAAAATAATAATAATAATAATATTATAATAATAATAATAATAAAAATTACAGAGAAACATAATGACACAGCATAATATATTTATATATTATAATATAAATATTATAAAAATGTGTTAAATAGAGTTGAAACAAAATATTATGTGTCTCTGTAAGTCAATAAAGCTGCAAATAAATCTTTGCAGTATGTTTACATTTATTTATTGAGTTATTTGGGCATTCTGTATATTTGATTAGACGTACCAGAAGAGTATAAAAACAGAGGTGATCTGGAGAGCGACATTGGGGTTCGGAAGGCCTGTCAGTTTTCCAAGCGTTGGCTCGGGCCTTGCTCTGGTGTAGACGACCGTGACTTTGGATTTTCGGACGGGAAGCCCTGCCTGATTGTGAAGCTCAACAGGATCGTGAACTTCAGACCCAAGGTTTGTCTGACAGCTCGGCCAAATTTGAGTCAAGATGTAGAATCAAGGCTGCTAACACCAGCTTGAATTTGTCGCCTTCTCCCCTATGGATTGAACTTCAGCTGTGTAGTATGTAACCCTTGACCTTTGATTTTCGTTTCAGCCACCAATGTCAAACGAAAGCATCCCGGAGGAGGCGCAATACAAAGTCCAGTCCAATCTGATTCCAATTTACTGCACGAACAAGGTGAGCAACGGTTTCCCACGTGGACGCGAGGCAAATCTCATGCCTCTGCCGTGTCTCTACAGAAAGAAGAGGATGCGGGTAAGCTTGGAGAAGTGAAGTACTATGGGATTGGCGGAGGCTTCCCTCTCCAGTATTATCCCTACTATGGGAAACTCCTGCATTCTCAGTACCTGCAGCCTCTGGTGGCCATCCAGTTTGTCAACATCACCTTGAACACGGATATCCGCGTTGAGTGCAAAGTGTATGGGGAAAACATTTATTACAATGACAAGGATCGCTACCAGGGACGATTCGATATTAAAATCGGTGTCTACAAATCATGACCTCTGAACACAGTACCTCCGCTCTCTCTTTATTTAAAGGCTTCTCTTCTGACTTGAGATACGAAGGCACCAGAGACAAATTCTCACCGGTCTTCCATAGTGTTTAACCGAGGGGAAGTGTTGGTTTTTTGCTTTGTTTTGTTTTGTTGTTCGTTTTCCCCAGATTGTAGTGTCTCATGTCAGAAAGTGGCTAGTTCAGGAGAGATAAATCGTAAAATATTGAAGAAAAAAAATATATATAATTGAAAAAAAGGAATAGTCTAAAACAAACATTCACATGTGGGACCTAACGTTGTCTTTACTCTTTACTTCAAGCTTTGTGCTCTCAGCAACTTATAGAGTAGAACATCTGGAGGATTAGCCATAACATAGAATATTTATTCTACTACTGAATGAGAACTGCCCTGGATCACGGGCATGTTGTTTTACTGTAAATGACATTCCCTCTAATGTAGCCAGCACTGTTTTGTCCCTCGTATTGTATTGCTGCCTTGTGTGATTCTCCTATATTTAGAAAGTGCACAGTAGTTGCATATCTAGGTTGTTTCAAGCCATGCCACGTGTGTGATTCAGCTTCGTTTGTCAGGCGTGCCTACGTATATGTATAGGTACCTAATGAAAAAACACTGGCCTCTTAACGTTGCCTTTCTGGGGTATTGATGTTTTATCGTTGCATCGTTTAGGTGTACTCGGTGGGAAATTCACTTTTGTTCTTATAAATGACTACAATGTAGGGGGATGATGATTCTCTTAAATGATTCGTTTTTACTGAATGTATTTGTTGCCTTCAGGTTTTTGGTGTCATGCACTTGTGGAGGGAACTGCTTTCAATTCCAACTTTCCTTTTTTTTTTGGCTTTAGTGCTTTGTTTTTTGTATCGTTTTATGTTTCGGTTCTTGCCGTGTTGTTCTTCTTTATGAAGACGTCACATGGTGGGGACGAATGTTCTATTTCAATATCCTTAAGTGGTGACCTTAAGAATCAGTTCTTGCACATGCCTGTTTTCTGCAGAAACGCCATGAATGTCAATAAAGCCAAAGCCATTAATATTAATCTAGATTCTATCGGAATAACGCAATACTCTTGCCATCGGGATGTCCGTAGCTGTGCGCAATCAGTGTCAAACATCAGAAATGTCCACTTTCAGTCCCACGAGTTGTCTTGTTGAAACTAAACTGGAAAAGACTAACCAAAATAAAGCTGAGAATCTAAGGCTGCTTGTTTTTATTCCATTTGCAAATATATGTAGATAATCATTCTGTATTGTATGAATGTTTAGACCTCACGCACTAGCGCGCACACACACACACACACACACACACACACACACACAATTATTTCATTTAATTTGAGGTATTGGAACATCTACAGGAGATGTATTCAGTACCTGTACTCTTTCCTGGCCAGGAAGTATTCATTTTGATAATATATGTATTTCAAGTAATATTAAACATATTTTAATAATAAAAAATACTTTAAAAATATTATAATAATGTTAATAAGTTATTATGTAATTGGTTGTCAATTTTTAATTGCATTTTAATTGTTAAATCTAAAATAATTAAATGCATTTAAATGTATTATTATAATAGAAACACTAAAAATAAACAATTATGAGCTTTACAAATATAAAATATGATTCTGCGAATTTGCACTGATCTGCATTCTCATCACATCCAGTCACGTGACTGAAGCTATAGAGGCGAGGAAAAACATTTGCTTGATGATTTTAACCAATTATCTTACCATTCTAATATTTTCACAGATTTCTCTCTTGAAATGTTTACTCCAGTGGGAATTCAACACATTAATTAAGCTGCAGAATGATGGACGCACTCTGCATTAATTACACGCTTTGATTAACAAATCAGTCATTGAGGAAGCCAAGCAGACAGTTTTCACAAGTTTTGTGGTGCACAGTTTACTGTAAAGATTACTATGCACCCTAGTGGTTTTGACACATATCATATACAGTATATAAAATTGTTTATAATTTAATATTATGTATCATAATAAATAAAATATAAAAAATGTAGTGTTTATTTTAGTGGTGGCTCGTTATTGGCGTTAATGCAAGATTCTTACCGGCCGAAGAGAAAATTATCGCTGTTAATCTTTTCTCAAAGTCAGATTAGGAGCTGGATCTACTAGCAAATGTATAGAGGCCGGTTAAGGTAAAGAAAGAGTTAAGAGTTGAAAGTCCAAAGAGTTAATATTAATAAATCTAAAATTAATCTGAATTTTTATTGAATATATATATATATATATATATATATATATATATATATATATATATATATATAGTCCTTCCTGCACTTTTAACTCTTTAGAATAATAAAACAACATGGGCCTAGTTGCATTTGATGATTTATCAAGTTAAACTAAACCAATTACTCTCCTTATTGACCTTGATCCTAAACAGGCCTGTAAAAGCAAAGGGTTTGTGTTGTACAAGAGCACTACCAGAATATAACATATACAGCCAGTACAAAGCATGCTGAGCGTGCATATATGCTATTTATAGTAACTCTTTTTTTTTCTCAGAAGGTAGTGCTTACATCATGAATATAATCCTTCTTGGGTTACAACTGGACTGGAACTCTTACCTTCAAATGTCCTTTAGCACCTACTGTCTGTTTTACACTTACACGTGTTTGCCAAGCAGCCTGGATCAAAAAGAAACCTTGATCAGTGTTTTAAAATTACCATACTACACATACTACTACCATTCTGTAGTTTCAAGACAAGGTGGATTATACTCAACAAGACTTAAAATTGTGCTTTTTATTTGTTTTATTACCCGGACAAGCGCTTCGATTTTGACTAACAATCACCCGTCAGAAAGTCACGTGTGAGGAGTGTGACGTCATTTCCCATCCCCCGTCTCGTGGTGTAATTCGAATCAGCAGGATTTTGATGACATTTGTTGTAAAGCTAAACATAAGCTGATCGCGGCAGAACTTTATCAGCAGTTTCTCTGAGGAAGGAATATAATTCAGGCTCGGCCGGAAGGAAAGAAATTGTTCCACTAAAGATGCAGTTCACAACCACACAAGGTCAAATGAAAATCAGCGTGCCAAAGGGCCGATTAAATATAAATGTTTCTTTTCAAAAGACAAGTAACATCCCTGCTGCTTTCCCTGATAAAAACCAACTTGATTCACAGTATACAATATGAGCTTTTTTGAGCAAACACCAATGTTCATTCAAAAGCAGGAGAGTAATATAAATTAAGACGTACAGTAGCACAATCTTAAATCTTAAACACATATAAATCTGCAGAAAAGCACATATTTAGCACAAAGTCCTTACGTTCGCACACACATTTAATGAACTCATTTATTTGATGTAATATTGAAGAACGCAGTGTTCTTTTGTAACCACTAGAGGTAGTTTATTCACTCAACTCTGCTTTCTGACTTTTAACTGCCTGTTTATCCGTGCATCTTATTACACTTCATAAAAACAATGCCGTATATAAATAGAACAACCTATGCGTCTTTACACGCCCGTTCTAAACAGTGCACATATGGGCCAGATTTGGCCTGAAATGGGGCCGTTTGCTCTCTCTGCTTCGCTGGTTTAATAACATCATGCTGCACCAAGTCAAAGCAAAGTCAAAAGAACCCGAAAATAGAAACCCGGCTCAGTAATATTAAGGCTACTTATTAATAACAACAACAACAACAGCAGCAGCAGCACCACACTCAGGAAAATGAGAAATGTCACCGCAGCTTGACATTTACATTACCGACACTGTTCATTACTCAAAGACTGGGATGCGGCTCAGCCATGTTCCTGATATGTGTTAGTGATGAAGGCCAAAGACACAGTGGGAAGAGGATGAGATGCTTTAGAGCGACAGCAGGGGGATGTTTCTCCCTCCATATGGACTGAAACGGTAGAACGGTAAAGGACAGCTGTGAAAGACGAACGGATGGTTTTTCATTTAGTGATAATTGTATTGATGAGATTCAGTGTGCTAAAATTTGATTTGCTGTAGGTAATGGAGCACATCATTCACAACAGGATGAACACGGGATTATACGTTTCATTCCCACTCTTTTAATTTAATTACAATGTTATTAATAATCACAAGTTACTATAGTAAATAATAAAAATGAAAAAAAAAAAAAAAAAAAAAAAAAAAACATTTTACCAGTAGAGGGCGATCTTGTCTCGTGGTATTGTCTCAGTTTTAAAGGAGTGATTATTTTCCCGTTCTTACAGAGCAAGTGAGAGAGGTGAAAAATAAACAAAACAAAAAGCTTCTATTTTTTTAATTAGAATAAAAACTGAAAGAAAAAATAAAAAATATTTTTTTTTTACAGAGTGAGAGAAATAAAACAGAAAAATATCTCCTAGTTTTACAGAATGAGGAGAGAGAAGAGAGAGCGAGAGAGAGGAAAGAAAAAAAAAGAATGAAATAAAGAAAGAAACAGTGAAAGAAAGATTATCATTCAGCTTTACAGAGTGAGAGGATAGAAAGAAAGAAAGAGCTGATGGATGAGTGAACTTACTTGAGTCTGGGGACTTTAACAATTAAAACCACACGATAATTGTCAACTACACAGCAAAACAAACGAGTCCCTGGAGAAACTTATCAAGCAAGATCTAGTAAGAACTTTCAGATCTTAAGCAAGATATTAGAATATGGAATGAGTGTCGTTTCAGTACATTTAAAGTACAAAAATATACAATCTAAAAATATCAAAAACATTTTTGTTTGTTTATAGTTGAGGTGTTTATTTTTTATTCAACCATATTCAGAGTCTTTAAAAAAAAGCGATATATTTTAATAATAGCTGTGGACCCTCAAACAGAGTCTCCCATGATCTGAACAGAAAGTTTCTTCTGAAATTTCACAATAAATGCACAAATGTGGGAGTAACTTTGAAACAATTTATTCACAATTTGAAGATTAGGATTTGTTTGAAGTCTGAAATCAAAGAAAGAAACACATTCTCTGTGCTGAAGCTCCAGTCGAACTGTCTCCTCAGCAGCACAGATCATGTAATAATCATCATTACAATTTAATATCCCATTTACCAAGTTGTTTTTAACAGGGAAATGGGATTAGAGAAAATAATAAGGATTACATCTTATAAAAAAGGACTGTTAGTATAGTTTTAGTTTAAAATAATATTTAAATGATGAAGTATATTACATTTTAAACAAAAAATTTCACTGTGAAAAATGTTTATTGAAAGTAAGCTACCGTATTTACACAAATCTATGCACCCTTATTCCCCAATTTTAGAAGCTCAGAAACTTTGAGGGTGCTTATATTCTATATATATATTATTATATGCAATATATTATTATTATTATTATTATTATTATTATTATTATTATTATTATTATTATTATTATTATATTATTACACCTTTTCTCTGCATTTTTGATGCAGTATTGTTTAGAAAGCACAGATTATTAAAAACACAGACAAAGGAATGTTGAAATAGATGACTGATAGACCATCAGACAGACAGAGTGACAAACAAGCACAATGGATGGATGGATGGATGGATTGGCAGGTAGGTAGGTAGGTAGGTAGGTAGATAGGTAGATAGATAGATAGATAGATAGATAGATAGATAGATAGATAGATAGATAGATAGATAGATAGATAGATAGATAGATAGATAGTCAGATAGATAGATGTAGATGTACAGACAGACATATAGATGTTGTAAAGTTTGACAGGTTCTCAGCATTGGCTCCAGGATAAAGCATTAGTAGGTAAACCCAGATTACGACTTCTGCTCAACAGTCTGCCTAAACCAAGCAGATTCAGCGGATTGGTCGGAGCTTGATCTTTACGTGGTAAAGCAGTCAGGTAATGTAAAGGAATGCTCGCAGCTTTATTGCACAAGACATTAAGATGACGATTAAGATGCGACTCCAGAAAGTATTAAGACTCCAAGGTTGAAAGTTATGTGATTTTTGCAGCGATAACAAAATGCAACAACAAGTTTAAAATTCAACCATTTGTTATTCCAAGTGTTGTCATTCCATTCCAAAATGAATGTTCTGTAGACATATATGTTGTTTGACGCTTACAAAAATGGATAAGAGTTGAAGCAAAGGTAAGCTACAGTTTAATGAGAAAAGAGGGACCTTTCACCGTGGGCCATGGGGCACTGACCCTGAAGATCCAAGTCCATTAACTGAAGCTGCACTGGCATGATAAGCTCTACTCAAACAATTTAACACTACAACTAACTGGTTTACACTAACTGCTCAACAAAGATTCCATAGGAAAACATATACAAGCCATCTCACGGTAGCAGTTATCTTCTTCTCAAATCCAAAATATAATTCAAATGTTTCAGAAGACCGTCACAAAATTATTCATTGGACAATAAGTAATTTCATTAATTGATATATTGTAATTTAAAAGTGATATACCGTACTGTACCTGTATTTCAAAAATAACATTTTTAAATATAATTTATCTTAATGTACACACTGTAATTATGCTGCCTTATATATACAAAGATTTACACAGTGTGTGTGTGTGTGTGTTTTATAAATGTGCAAACAATGTACATTTAAATGTGGAAACTAACACGTTACACACACTAATTTTACAAACTTTTGCTGATTAATAATTTACGTAAATATCGGTATATAGTTAATTTATAAATACTATCTAGTGATGCTACACTAGATTGATTGCAAGTGTTTACTGAAAGTGATATTACATGCATTTTAAATTCTGCCTTAATCTGTTGTAGTGCTTCCCTCAATCGTTTAACTCCAGTCAAGAAGCGTAATTTTAGAAGTGAGTTGTTATTTCTGTCGTGTGGATGAAGGAGGGGGAGGGGGAGGGGAAGGTTTTTGTCGAGAGGAGTGAAACAATCACTCGGCTGTTGGATGGTACAGTAGAGCAGACAACAGGCAGGAGAAGATGTCTGCCCTCAGCGAACCGAACCATACTCTTCACACTATTTTAATCAGGAAACAGATTTTTCTACTACAGTTTAAAATTATTTGAACGGTGTTCTCGATAATGATATTCTTGGAATAGGATTGCTGGGTCGTCTGAAGAAACCTTCTCGCAAAACGAAACATTTAGAGGTGCATTTTCAGCAGGTACATTCCTTTCTTTCTTAAAATTATCTTACGTGTGTGTGTATGTGTTAGTTTGTCTATCTGTCGAATT
The DNA here is from genome assembly GCA_028031935.1 of Paedocypris micromegethes. Classification (NCBI taxonomy): domain Eukaryota; kingdom Metazoa; phylum Chordata; class Actinopteri; order Cypriniformes; genus Paedocypris; species Paedocypris micromegethes. The sequence goes on along the minus strand of CM051501.1, from coordinate 20,012,704 downwards.
TAATACATTTGTATCTATCTATCTATCTTTCTATCTATCTTTCTATCTGTCTGTCTGTCTGTCTGTCTGTCTGTCTGTCTGTCTGTCTGTCTATCCATCCATCCATCCATCCATCCATATATATGGTTCTATGTGGATACATAAGTTCTATGTGGATTAGATTCCATGTTTACTTTTAAAATCAGAAATGTTCTCGTCACTGTTTTTTACGCGGTCTTCCCCAAAACAGCTTAACTTCCTGGAAGACGGTGCTGATCCCACTTAGCTTTTAAGCTGCCATTTATTTTTAGATCAGACACTCTATAAATGTGTGTGTGTGTGTTTTCAGTGAACTGCATCACTTATCTACAAAAAAAAAAGATCCAGATGTGATTCCGTCCATCACAAACCAAATCAAAAATGTCTAAAATCTGCACTGAACGCTCATTTCGAGCACACAGATCTGCCTTCAGCCCTGAGCCTGATGTGGAATGGATTGAAGAAGAAGAACGGTTTGAAAAAACTTCATATTTTGAAGTCTATTACTGTTTATTCCAAAAAACATCTAGTTTTAGTTTTGCTGCCTTTCCATTCATACATTGGTTATGTTTGCAGTGATCGCCCACCTGACCGGATGATGAACAGGTGACTATCTAATAAAGATAATACTACTTTTAGTTTTTTGTTTTTTTTTTTTGCTTTTTTAAGCAACAATTACACACCATATTTCAGGATGGCGCAGTTCGTCTTGAGGTTTGGAGGCACGGGCCACACGAAAGCCTCACGTGACAGACCTGATCAGGACCAGCTACACAAAAGGAGGTGAGTGACGCTCCAATCCTAATCACATTTCTTGAACAGTTTACTTTGGTTTGCAAAGTAAACTTGGTTGATGAGTAAGAATCCTGCTGCATGAATCTGAAACCGTATTGGTTCAGTTTTTGGTGGTTTTGTTGTTTGATGGCTTGGCTTAAGGTACAATTCTCACTATTTCTAACATTGACTTTTTGCTAAACTAAAAAAAACTTTAGCGGACTTTATTTTTTACATTTTTGCTCATAAAGAGCAAAGACTGCTAAAAAGCAGATGTATGAAATAAACAAAACAAACAAAAAAAAGAATTTAACAATTACTATTATAAATGACCACGTCTATGACTAATATAAGCAAGCAGAAAGGAGCCAGTGTCTAGGAAAACAAAACTCACTCAAAACATTCACAACTAACCTTTCACGACTGATCTTTTACAGTTAATTGATTCTTCTTATTTCTATCATTTATTAACATAAAATCTTCCATCATGGTTGTGTCACATCTCAGAATCAAAATTGCTCCATCTCTGTAAGATCTAAATTGACATCTATTCTTCTCTGGGTAACGTTTTGGCAATTAGTTAATGCAATTTATCAATTATAAAGAGATAAGTAATTTTATTATGAAGTAATTGTGCCTATATATTTCACATGTAATTATATAAATTCACAAAAAATGGAAACATTTATCTATCTAAAATGGAAAGATTTCTTTGAAAGCTCGCCACAGATGGAGCAGGAAAGCATAATCAGCTCTAATGAAATGCTCCTTGATCTGTGGTGAGATTACACTAAGTGTTTTTCAAGACAACAACAGAGCATGTGCTGAGAGTGACCTTATAATCCTGCCGCGACCCACGCAGACAACCTTCTGATGCTCAAACGGTAAAAAATGTTCTGCCACTGTTTCATCAGATTAAAATTATATTGTGCACTCCTATTTTCAGCATGAATAGTGGATCCAGTCAATGGCCTCTCGCACCTCTAAACATGAACAACTGCAACAACACGGACGAGTAAGTTATTCATGTTCAAAAAACAAAAAAAGCTCATTAATTCATTGCTGATCAGTTATTGAAGCATTTTTTTTATAAATTCATTGATCAATTTAATTGATCAGCATTTTAATTACCTTTTGTTAATTTCATTAAAATGTTATTTACCTAATAATGTTATTGTATCTAATTACAATAAAAATGCAATTTGATAGTTATGTACTGTTTTACACTTATACACGCACACACATATGTGTCATGAATATACAGTGTTTGTTATTTATTTTCTTATTTTACAAGTGATTTTAATGTCATTCAATAGACTAATAACTGAAAAGCCTTTCAATTTAAAAAAACTCAAATATTTGACAAATCAATGCTGGAATCTTTTGATTGCAGCAAAAAAGAAGATAGAAATATTAAAAAAGAGGAGAAGAAAGAAGAACCAAAAAAGGATGAAAAGAAAGATGACAATAAAGACAAGAAAGACGAACCAAAAAAAGACGAGAAGAAAGATGACAAAAAGGATGATAAGAAAGATGCTAAAAAGGATGAGAAAAAGGATGAGAAACCGTGAGTAGCTCACAATAGGTACATAAATACTGCTGTTATAGACCGGAGGGGGACCTTAAAAAAACTTTTTTTTAGGAAACATGTTTGGATTATGGATCCGGCCACAGATATGTATTACCGGTGGCTGACAATTGTAGCCATACCTGCATTCTACAACCTAATGATGCTTGTAACCAGGTAAATTCAAAGAGTGTGTGAGTGCGTGTGTGGTGTGAGTATTTCTAATCCTGGCAAAATGATACGATTACAGATTGAAAAAGTCGGCTGATGTTTATCGTTCTCAATATTTGTATTGTTTATTTTTTTGTTTCAAAACCAATTAGAGCATGTTTTAACGAGCTTCAAGACGACTACACTACGCTTTGGGTGGCTCTGGACTACACGTCTGATGCCATCTACTACTTGGACACATTTATACGATCTCGGACAGGTAAAGTTATTTTAGAGCCTGTTTGTGACAAAAAAAAATCTCGTACTTGGAAAGTCCTAATGGACCTAATGGAATTGTTCACAGGATTCCTGGAACAAGGTCTGCTGGTGAGAGAATCCAAGAAGCTATGGGAGCATTACAGAAAGTCACCACAATTCAGATTTGATATGGTGGCCATGATTCCCACGGACATTTTGTTTCTGAAAGTGGGCTACAACAATCCAGAACTAAGATTCAACCGGCTTTTCAAAATGCCCCGTCTGTTTGAGTTCTTCGACCGCACGGAAACCAGAACCAACTTCCCTAACATCTTTCGAATCAGCAACCTTGTCCTCTACATCCTCATCATCATTCACTGGAACGGCTGCATCTTTTTTGCAATTTCCAAAACCATCGGATTTGGTTCGGACTCTTGGGTGTATCCCAACATCAGTGATCCAGAATTTGGCCGCCTTGCCAGGAAGTACATCTACTGTCTCTACTGGTCCACCCTCACGCTCACCACCATCGGAGAGACGCCACCCCCAGTCAGAGATGTCGAGTATTTGTTTGTCGTGTCAGACTTTCTGATCGGCGTGCTTATTTTCGCCACAATTGTCGGCAACGTGGGTGCCATGATTTCCAACATGAACGCCTCCCGTGCTGACTTCCAGGCCAAAATCGATTCCATCAAGCAATATATGCAATTTCGCAAAGTCAGCAAAGACCTGGAGGCACGTGTAGTGAAGTGGTTCGACTACCTGTGGACCGAGCAGAAGACCTGCGACGAGAAGGAAGTGCTCAAGAACCTCCCAGACAAGCTCAAAGCTGAGATCGCCATCAACGTGCATTTGGAAACACTTCGCAAGGTGCGAATCTTCCAGGACTGCGAGGCCGGACTTCTGGTGGAGCTTGTCCTTAAGCTTCAACCGCAGGTTTTCAGTCCGGGCGACTATATTTGCAAAAAGGGGGATATCGGACGGGAAATGTACATTATCAAAGAAGGCAAACTAGCTGTGGTGGCAGAAGATGGCATCACCCAGTTTGTTGTGCTCAGCGATGGCGCCTACTTTGGCGAGATCAGTATCCTGGGCATCAAAGGAAGCAAGGCTGGAAACCGCAGGACGGCTAACATACGCAGTGTGGGATACTCGGATCTCTTTGCTCTCTCCAAGGATGACCTGATGGAGGCTCTGACAGAGTATCCAGAAGCTAAGAAGGCTTTGGAAGAAAAAGGTAGAGCTATTCTCATGAAAGACAACTTGATCGACGAGTCCGTGGCCAATGCGGGGGCCGACGCCAAAGATCTGGAGGATAAGGTCAACGTCTTGTCGACTAATCTAGATGTGATGCAGACCAAATTCGCTCGTCTCATGGCGGACTGGGCAAGTAGTCAGTCCAAGATTAAACTGAGAATGTCCAACATGGAGGCCAGAGTGAAGACCCTTCGGGAAGAGGATTTGTCTGAGGTTGTTGAGGAGAAAAAGGACAAGTAGGTTTTTTCTCGCCGTCTAAAATAGAGTTCTTGCTAATTCAGAGCTTCTCAGGGATGGACAACGATGCATTACTGCTTTAAAAAAGCACGTTCTGGCTGAACCCACAATCACCTTTTCTATTTTTAGACAGAGATTGGGCATTTCACATAAACTAAATCTGATTTGTGAAGGCACACACTCATTGGCCAGTTGGACAGCTTCAGTCCGGCTAATGCGGGATTGCTGGACATTGGTGTTTCGCTCTATAATTGTTTCGCCGTTGTCAGTGTGAACTCACATGTCTAATGATCAGGTAAGAAGGAGAGAAACTGCACTTTTAAGAGGATTATTCTGCAGCTTTATTCTCTGTGAGATGACATGCTGTATGTTTAACCAGCTCTGCTAATGACGCGAAATGTCAATTATTTTTCTTTTTCTTTCCATGTTGTTTTTTTGTTTGTTTGTGTCCAGCACTTAAAGTTCTGATTTCAAAATGTCCATTGATTTGAAACACATATTTGTTTTCATATTGCATTCCTTCTGAAGACTTTTGAAATTTTCTTGGTTTTAAAATTTTTGCTAAAAGACTATTTGGTACGTATCTTTGTGATAATTTTGAAATAAGGCTTCCATGGTCATTTTTCTGTATTTGCACAGAATTAAACTTGTGAATTAGAATTTGTCTTAAATTGAGTTTACACTACAGTCTTAAATGAGAGAACAAATGTCACACCACACACACACACACACACACACACAAACACACACACACAAACACAGCACAATCCTGTTCAGACATGCCCACAATTAACCAATCTATTACATGTGTTATTACTGTTGGGGATTGATATATCAGCAATTCTTCTCGACTTCAAGAAATGAAGGATTCTCAGATTGAATATGTTTATGCAAGTGTGTACGCATACACTTGCTGATAGTGGATATGTATATACTGTGTGTGTGTGTGTGTGTGTGTGTGTGTGTGTGTGTGTGTGTGTGTGTGTGTGTGTGTGTGTGTGTGAGTATATACAGTATTTATTATACATTTATGTGTGTGGTATGTTTTTGTGTACATACTGTGTAGATGTGTAGGTGTATGTATGTCTTTAAATATGTTAATACAGTATAATATTAATGTAATGAAAAAACGTTTTTACTTTTAGATTTATGCGGCAAAAAGCATTAAATGGTGTTTTAAATATACCTAAATACAATATAAAAAGCGTTATATAAGGTGAAAAATAAAGAAATATAAGGTAAATAAATATAAGGTGTTATTTGCATCTTGAACGGGGGAGTTTCCTTCCTGATTAAACTAAAATTTAAATTGTGGTAAAATTTAAAATATAAGATTCGGTCAGATTCTATGGACTTTTGATTTACCAATATAAATGTCAATTTACAGGCACACACACACACACACACACACGCACGGACGCACATGCACACATACACGCGCGTCTCATCGTCATGTTAGCAAATCTGTGAATTGCTTTTTATTTTCGTTTTCAATGGTTGAGATCTTTAAAATAAATTGTATTGTGCAGTATTAACATTACGTAGGACATTTTATTCTGTGGAAGTCTGATGAAAAGAAGAGCTTTATTGTTACAATTTTATCGCCATCTAGTGGTTGTATGTTCACGTTTGCAACAGCTGCAAGGCAAAAGAACACACAAGCTAATGACCTTATATGGAGGAACTCAAAGCCACATTATAAACGGAATATCTTTTATTACTACTCACACTCTGAAACATGGTTAGATTTCACGGTAGACTTCAATTTTTTCAGCCTGTCCACAACTTTCTGTACTAAACTGTCATTCTGCATTGACTCTGGTTCCTGCTTCCATGTGTACCTGAGACAGAAAATTAACATATACATGTAGGTACATTTTAAGTATATAAATATACTATATTATATATAAATAATATAGTATATTCATATACATACATATATATATATATATAAAACATAATTCATACACATACCATATGATCTATTTTTTTAATTATTTTACTGTTAGTTTTTATGTTTTTATCAGGAACATTGTCACTCAAACCTATGAGCAATCCAGACACTGGGATTGTCCAGACTTGATCAGACAACAGCACTTCCCATTATACCACCAGTTCTTTACTGAAAGTTAATTTCACGCCATCCGCCATACTAACCCCTGGTCTTTATCACCATCTCCTTCCACATTCATAAACTCCGCTTTAACCATCTCAGGAGTAAGATGGACCTCCACATTCTCAGACCTAGGAGAGAATTCAAGTCAACGCATGTCTTATATGATCCTGATATCAGACAAAAAAGGCCGTTAATGGCACAAGTGGAAATTTAAATTACATTCCAGCTTGGACATCATCTCTGGCGGTGTCGGGCAGCCAGTGAAGATCAGGAGGAGCATCCACAGGAAGCAAGAAGCTACTGAAAAGGTCTGACCTGTAACATATTTGTTCCTTTACTGCAAAATACTTGGAAGAACAAGTAGAAACTGTGCATGTATGTAATCGTACATGTAGGGCCCGCAGTGACTGGATCGCGTAGACAGACTGGATAAAGAGCTGAGAGCGGCAGATGGAAACTTCTTCCATGTCATGATGCCTTTGATGATGTCCTGAAATCAATCAAATGATTTTTTCACATGGTCACATGACGGCAACACTCATTTAGTTCAGGGGTGCAGAATGTAAAACACATGATTCAGTCATGGTTTATAAAGATATATAATTTTCTCTTAGATACTATGATTTGGTTTTAGGGCAATGCAAAACACATTTATTAATTTAAAAATACTGTGGCGTTTTGAGACAAATGAATGGCATGTTCATCCTTTTTTTGGAAAATATAATTTCACACCAAAGTAAATTTAAATCAATGTATCACTGTATTAAAACTGGTTTAGTAAACCTTTCTATCCAGAAACTTCTTCTGTGTGGCCAGGAGATTCCCATCCATCACATTTCCCTTTTGTCTGGGCAGTGGACACAAATGAAAGTCCAGGTCACATTCCAGGTAACGCGGAGCGCCTTTGAATGCATAAACATGCGGCACAGGATTCTAAAATTAAAATGAGATCAGAGTAGAACTGTTAATCTTTCATTTTGCATTCTCAACCAGAACACTGAATCCTAAACTGGCTCTCTATTGTGGAGAGGACGGACAAACTAATACAAATTCTGGATTACGACAGGAAAATGAGTGTAGCTGAACAAATGCATACAAATATCCGGAGAGGATGTGCGCTGGGGCGGTTGAGTAGAGATTCGGGGGCACTGAAGCTTAGGCCAAGCTCATCCTGATCTTCCTCCGGATCCTCATCTTCAATTAGACTGTTGGACGAACATGTCACCACAGGCAACATCTCGTCCTGGAAATACATTGTTTTCACTTTTTATATGTGATCAACAATAGTGGCGTGTAAAGTTCTGATCCAGCAAGTCATCTACCAGCACTTCCGTACGGAATTTCCGGGGCAGGTCGCAAGGAACGTATGACATTGCTGCATCATAGGCACACAACCTTTGGTAACCCATCAGTTTGTAATGCTGTGGGACCTATGACATTCAAATAAAAGAAGTGTAAATACTGTATATAATTTATGCTATTTATTATTTATTACATATTACTAAAAAACCAAGGGAAATTGTTGCAAATTATTTTGTACAGCAAGTCTGTGTTGAATCATGGCTAGACAAATTTAATAAGGAACAATCATCAGTATGCAAAGAGTGTGTTGTTATTAACTGTAAACAAACAGTCCCCTTTAATAAACAAAATAGAATCAAACAATAGGCTACTGCTTCTCATTTCCTAGACTTCAGGCCTCGTTTCTCTCTGGCTTTAATCAATTATTTAAAATGCTCCACAGAGAAACAAATCAGTGAATTTACATGAAAGCTTTCTAATAGTGTAGTTTTTTTGGAAAATTGTTGACTTTAAATGAAGCTGTAGAACTCTAGAACCTTGTGGGAACTATGTCTCCTAAAAAAGTAGGTTTGTGTACCTTCACACTGAATAATGGGGTCCCGATGTTCAGTTCTCCTTCGGGCAATTCTACAGGAACTCGGCCTATAGCGTCCACAGCCTGAAAACCAAATCACAGTTTTGGCCCAAAAATGTCACAAAATGTTTTCTAATGGGATTTAAAAAAAAAACAAAAAAACAAAAACATATGCTTTATGAATGTTAACTGAAGAGTCATTTTAGAATTTACAACAATATAAGTGGCTTTGTCTCTCACAAGCGGGTCGGACTGGTCATCTGGAGTGAACGCCGTCATGGTCTTGCGCTGAATTTTCTCTGGAGCGATAGTGAATAGATGTGGCTTCATTTGTACATCTACATCTAAAACAAGCAGAAACAATGTTAGGTTCTCTGTGGCTGTCACTTTTTAGATGTGTTTAAAAAGTTTAAACTTTACAACTTTAAACTTGCCTTCTTCGTGTTCCTGGATGCCCTTGGTTTTCTGAACAAGCTCTCTAATGGACTCCAGTCTGTTGTCCATGCGCCATTGTAGAACAACCTGGATTAAAGCATGGCACATATTAGAGGACTGGGGTTAACGCTGTCAAGTCATGAGTTATTTAATGAATCTACCTTATGCACAGCCTGCTGAAAGAGTCTCAACATTTTGCTTTTTGGATGGCCAGAGCCTTTGCTGCCGCCAGGACCAGTACATTCTGGGAGCTGCAGAATGCAGTAATAGTAGTAAAACATACTTATAAGTAATAATTGATTGATGATTTTTGTGCACAGTGAGGGAACACATCTCAACATACAACTTTATTTATACCTAAATGGACTGAAAGAGAGAACTCTATGCCTCCATGATTTACACAGAATTTAGCACTTTTTGACCCAAATATTACTGAATTTAATTGTGATCTACAGGTAAATATCTAAAGATAATATAAAGATCTAAAGAAATATCTCATTTCACATACGTCACTTATAGCCATCGCTTCCTCGTTCATCTCCATGCAGGAATCCTCTGCAAGACGAGGGTCTCTGTAAGTGAATAAACACACAGCAACAGTCAATCTGTAGTGTTGTTAATCACGGAAAGCAACATACCGGCTAACAGCACTGTCTTCCTCTCCATCCTGCTGCTCTTCCTTGAAAGATAACGCTTCCTTCATCTCTATCGTCTGGTCTGCAGGCATCAGATGAGATGTGGCTTCACAAAAAAATAACAAACCCTGTGATTAAAAGAATTCCCGATTTGTGCTCACTGATTTCCATTTTATTCTGCTCCATTTCAGGCTACATAAAAAAAGTACAAAAGGTGAAAACATTATTCAATATTTCCTTGATTGAAAAAGAGGACCCACACTATGTTTTAACTAAGTCTTTACTAAAAGATTACTACTTTGAATGGCACTAGACACTAAAACACTGTTAGACATTAATAATAATAAATAATAATAATATGAGTATTTGTAGGGTGCTTTTCACAGTTTTAACTGTCTCAAAGCGCACGAAATGGTCTAGTTGTGTGTTTATACACACGTATGTAATTCAAAAACATTTGTTTGAAAAGAGAATCGTTGTATGAGACAAAATGTCTTGCAAACAAGAACTGTTCAAAATAATTTTATTTTTAAAATAAATGTTTACATGTATGTATTTATATATGTATTATATATGTATATGTAACTTTACATTTATATTATTACATTTTCCTTCTTAACAAAAAAATTATAAACTGAACTTGTTCAATCTAAAATTGAACAAGCGAGCAAAATTGAACAAAACCTGAACTGAACAAGATAAATAAACAAGGTATATAAAATAGAATTAGGGATTTACCAAACCGATTTCTGAATTGAGATCAGTGCACAATAAAGCACTTTTTAAGTAAATCGGGATCGGTTCTGATTAGCAGATCAGTTAAATTCGCTAGTTAGAATTCGATCATTTGAATTCGATCAAATCCGCATAAAATTCGCATCATTACGTCAGTCGTGGGGCAGGTGACACAAGTGTCAGAACAAGTCGAGACATTTCTCTCTTATCATGAGTGATTTAGACCAGAGAATGTCCTGAAACAGTTACTTACACTTTCGTTGCATTGCCTAACCCTTTATGATGCACATTGATTGCGTCATAAAGTTCAAAGAAACCCTGAGCTAAATGACTTCTGAAAAAAAAAAAAAAAAAATTCCAGAATGTTTTGATACGTAATTATTAGGGGTGTGACGAGACCTCGTGGCACGAGATCCAATGCTTCTCGCGAGATCCAATTTAATCTCGTGATATCGCGAGAATTTGGCGCCATTTTTGAAATATTTGCAATACCGTGATAATTAATGGATTGGATATTTATACAAGTATATAAACCCTTTAATACAGTATAACACATTACAAGTTGTACCAGATATATAATACCAGAAAAAAAGCTGAAGTAGGAAGCCTCTCTCTCTCTCTCTCTCTCTCTCTCTCTCTCTCTCTCTCTCTCTCTCTTCTCTCTATAATTGACTGGCCAGTGACACTTTCAATACATTTGTTTTTGAGAGCTAAAATTAACACAGTGAATTTAATCATAATGAAGTAGATTGATGTTGAGTTGAACTTGATGCCAAAATGATTCTACAATTCTTTACAATTTACTGGAAGACTTGTCTTTGTTTATAAATAGTGTTTAATGTCTGCGCTTGATGGATTTTCTATACTATTGACAGTTAAAACATTTTGTGAAATTACTTGCCTGGCAATTTATGGCATCATATTTTGTATGATCAATATTATGTTGGTTATCTGGTTATGACTGCATGCAATTGGTGAAAATATGTTGCATCAACAGTTTTGAATGTTTTAGTTAAATAAAATACAGATAAAATATGGCTCTCCTTATATTATATCGAAGGTTTTTTTTATTAAAAAAAAAATCTAAATCTCGTCTCGTCTCGATCTCGTGAGCCTAGTGTCTCGTGGGAAAAGTGTCTCGTCCCACCCCTAGTAATTATGTGCCCTAATGACCACATCCGAATTTAACACACCAGTGAAAGTGATGAAAGAACACACACAACAGATTGGGTCTGTGTTTTGCTCTAAGACACTTCAGTTGTGAACCTGTAAACTGTGCGATGGCAAGTCCAAGTTTACAACTTTACTGTAACTGCTTGGTCACTTCCCCAAGATTAACGGTAATGTTATGGTAGTGGGAATTCTGAAAGATGTTTCTTACACTCGTGGAGTGTGCTGGTGTCTTCATCAAGAGGGAAAACGGCTTGATTTGTATCCGATCCTTTCTTCTCGAGTTTCTTCTTACTACCCTAAAAACAGATAGAAGTCTGAGTCAGTTCAATTCACATTTTGTCAGTGTGGTTGCTATACAACATTTTCAAACAATTTATTCATTTAAATGTGTTTGAAATCATTTTAATAAAACTATTTGAAAAATGACGTGTGCACTGCAAATTTTTCATATTGTGAAACATACAATAAAACTACCATTATATACAAAAAAAACTGTTTTGTAGAACAAATTTAGCATTTTTTTTAAAGATTTTCAGCTTTAATTGGAATTTGTCTGGTTAACATTGGCAAAATGTACCAAAGCCAAAAGCAAAATAAAATTTTGCCAACAATCTTCCCTCTGATCGTTGGTCAGTCTGTCTTTTCTTACTGTAGTAGCATCTCTTATTTGTTAGTTGCACTTTTGGGGCTTTGGGATGGTTTATTTTATCACTGAAAAACTGAAAATTGTGTTGTGAGAGGGCAACCAATCACAGCAAGACATAAATACAGACATTTGCAGTATCACAATAAAGATTTTTTTATTTCAAAGCAGGTAATATTGGGACATACATAATGTTTTCAATGCTTTCATAATGCGGATACTTTCACAGTAAAGCTCACCTGGTACAAAGTATGACGAAATGCAGAAAGCAGAGATTTATCAGCGTCCCTTTGATTAACCAAAACGCTATCAGTTCCATCGTTTGCGCTTAGTTCACTAAAAGAAAAAACACAAATGTCACTTTGTAAGAGACCTGGTCCTTGGCTCCCTCTTGTGGCACTAAGGAAGGCCAAGGACGCAATCAAGTCCAGCTGACAACGCTCGTGATTGCACACCTGTGGACACTTGTGCTTTAGTATTTAAGGGCTGCATGGGAAGATCACAGGTTGACGTCAAGACCACGCTGTGAAGTTAGATCCAGGTCTGAAGTTATGCTTTTTTGTTTGTAATAGTTGAAGTTCTGAGTCTGTGGCTGTGTTTCTGTTATCGGCTCTCATGCCATGTTTTGTTTTGTTTCATGTTTGGTTTGAGTTCTTTATTAAAACTTTATTGCAAACTTCGTTGTCCTGTCTGCAACTCCAGCTAAGACGCATGACGCACTTTTAATAATTTTGTACTGTAATCTCGCTGAAATCTTGGAATTATTCTAGAATAATCTAGATTAATCTAAAATAATCTCAAATTAGACATATTCTGGATTGGCTAAGAAATGCTTTGTGTTTAAGTGGCGTTTCATAGAATTGACAGAATTTCAAGTTATTAAGTCAAAATTATAAGTTCAGAATTCTGACTTCATAACATGCAATTCTGACCTAACAACTTCCAATTCTGAGAAAAATGGTCTACTTATAATTCTTTATTTTTTTAATTTTCAGGGATCCAATCTTGACAATCTCACTCACTTTCTTTCTATACATTTGCTAGTAGCAATAGTGTTTCTATGTTAAATTATTGCGTTATGAGTTTGCGCCTGCAAAGATTTTTACCCACGCTGCACTTTTAGTTCTAGTGTGCTGTAGAGCAGGTCCCAACCCGACTTTGAGGATAGAGCGATGATCAGTGACCCTTTTTTATCGCACAATAAGAGTTGTTGTGTTAAGGACCCAGCGATAATCACATAATCATTTAGCTAAATTTTCCTTTTGAATTGGAAAACAAAGTACAGTGCTGTAATTAGAAAGACAGACAGATAGATAAAGATAAATAGACATCGGTTTATATACTATTATACATACCTGACCAGCAGGTTTGGAGAAGCAGCGCCGGTTACGGTCCATACGAGAGGTTTAGTGTTAAACTGAGAAAAAACCATCTGCAACGTAACGTCAGCCGTCTCGTACTGAAATGGTGTGAAAGTCACTTTCAAAGCAGTCCCTCCATTTGCTGGGATGATCCCTGGGATTAACAAATAAAAAAGTTTTTGTGTTTACCTTTTAGCTCCAATTAATATTTATACATTAATACTGACTTGTTTGTTAACTGCGAACTAGAGGCATTTACCTGACAGCGGCGTGACAGTAAAGGCCTCGTGAGATTTAAGGCAGTGCACTTGGAACTCAAAGTCGACTGGACAACTGCATCTCAGTGGAATCACATGAGTGGCACTACATAAATACAAAAGGACATACTATTTTGCTATTTTCACATTTCCCAGTTACAGCAATTTACTAGACTAATTTACTTAAATGTTCACAGTCACTTAACAGAATGAGGAGCATTATAAGCAAATAAAATGAAGCATAAAATGAAGTAAATGCTTTACACAAGACTGTATCAATAAAAACACTAGACAGAAGATCACGACAGTCGATGAACACAAAGATAGAATTTTTTTATTGTTATGCTCCTTGTTGTATCTCCGTGTGTCTTTCTGTCTATCTCTAGCTCTGTTTCTCTGTATCAGAGAGTAGAGAAAGAATGGGGCAGTAACAGTAACAGTCTTGAAAGTCGACGTTAAAGTTTTGAACTTGATCCTAGCAGAAATTACTATTGTTTATGGGTTGTTCTGCATCCCCGATTTGTGGGATTTTTGTGTAGCAAACAATGAATGTGTGTGTGTGTGTGTGTGTGTGTGTGTGTGTTTGACTGATACAGTAGTGATACAGTTTTGGTACACTACTTTTAATTACAATCAACTATATTGGAAAGCTTGTTTCTTGTGTTATACATGTGCAATGACTGTAAAATAACGGTAATATGTTATCTGTGGTTTACCTCTGTCCAAGGGGCACAGAAGGTAAGTGGATAATGGAAGGTATATGGAGATCTTTTATTACTGGATATGCATGAAGAGGAACCAATAAGTTCTGTTCGCCCTGAAAATAACACAAACATTGACAGATCATTGACAGACTTCCTGGATTGTGTAAATAGCAGGTGTGGATGTGTTCTGACCTTACTGTGAATCCTGATGCAATCCGTAAAGTAACGCCACTCGTCAGGACAAAACTGCACTGTGATTGTATAAGAAAGACCAGGTACCAATCGGTACTGTACAAGAGAAAATACATTTTCACAAAAAATTAGTAAAAAGGTCATACATTTTATATAAATATATTTACGTGTATGTATATATATATATATATATATATATATATATATATATATATATATATATATATATATGATAATGACTGATGGTTACCTTTTTATTGTATTTAATTTGAAAATACTTTGTCTGTGGCGGTAAAATGTGCATGCTGAGAACCTCTGATGAAATGTTCACAAGTTTCTGTTAAAAAAAAAAAACATAAAATAATGATGTTTACAAAAAAACAAGGCTTTCATTTTTACTTCATGCTTCCTCTTTTTTTAATGTCTTCCTCTTTTTAATTGTTTTCCAGTTACATCCATAATGTATTTCCCTTTTTGACACTGATGGGAATAATCAAATGTGTTTCTGAACAGTCTCCAGTAATATCTTCAGAAATTCCAACACTGAATCATGTATCAAAATATTTGAAGCAATATCCTGTAAATTCCAATACATTACTTTTTACAACTACTCACGAAAATAAGACCCACCAAGGTTTTTCTATAGTTCTTTCCCATGTCAAAGCCACTGAAATGCAGCTCTGGTGGTTCGGCTTCAACCACACTGTTACTTTTCAGTTTGGTAAAAACTCCTAAAGACAAAAACACAGAGAAATGAACATCATTCAAATTTCAGCTTGGTAAATTTCAGAGGTCAATCTGAAAAGTCATGCGTGGTCCACAATAAAGTGTGAGTGCATAAACATCATGGTGGTCCTACTAGAGTCCAGAAGGTGATGGGGGACATGTCCACTCTTGGTGGGCTCTTCTACAAGTTTGCTGAGAGGAAGCAGAGGTTTGTTCTTCACAATGTCCGAGATATTCTCGGGTTCAGGCTCAACCACGTCCATTCGAACGGGATCTTTGTAAACATCACAAACACTTTCCACCCTGTCAAAAAATGGCAAAACATGTAACGCTCTTTTCAAGTTACTTTGTATTTTCTCACATCTTGTTATTTTATGCTGGTGGCGGGAAAAAAAAACGCGGAACTTTTTTTTTTACTGACAGGGAAACTACGCGAAAAAATCCCAGGAAAAACACAGAGGACTTGCCGGAAGTCAAACTCTTTTATACCCACGGCGTCGTAAAAACGCTAAGTCTTCTATGCGATTTTACATTGTATGATGGAAGTTTATACTGCTTAGCAAATTACAAGCGCAATGACAGAAAATAACGCCGTACCTGTGGCGTCTTCCGGTCAGTGCAACCATGACAACGCCAGACGCGGAGTCATGGCCAACCACAATTCCCATTCCCGGCGTAAAGGTTCAGCGTTTAATGATTATTATTCTGATCAGTTGACAATCTGACAACCTGAAATACATTATATAGTGTAAAGGAATAGCGATAACATTCTTCATCATGCATTTGCCAGTCAGTACAAAACGTGCCAAAAGCTACTTTTGCGGAAAAATACTGTACTAGAATTATAAAATTCAAGTTATACACTTGATATATACATAAGTCTTGTTTTATTTTAAATTTGAATTGACACAAAAATTTAATATTATACTGTATTTTTTTTCCAGTGATACGCAAAATGTTTGTAAAAAATGCTCTTGTTTTAAAAAATTTCCAAAATCACGTTAACATTTTCTAAACCTACATATATGAATTTGTACACCGACATGTATTTTTAAAATACCAAATACTGTACAGCTTTTCAAGCAAGTTTAGGCATTACACAATTTGTGCAGTCCGATTACATCTATCTATCTATCTATCTATCTATCTATCTATCTATCTATCTATCTATCTATCTATCTATCTATCTATCTATCTATCTATCTATCTATCTATCTATCTATCTGTCTGTCTGTCTATCTCTCTCTCACACACACACACACACACACACACACACACACATATAGCCACTAATGGTCCTACATTGAAACATTTTAATGACATGTGACATATATTTGCATTAAAGTTATACATTGAAGTATACACATTAATTATTTTCCTGGAGGTTGGCATTTGTTTCTGCAAAATACAGGAAGGCACCACAACAACCACTTCAGGAACTCGGTGAACTTCACAAAGGTTTTTCAAAGCAATACATGCTTAGCGACTTCAAAGAACAAAGTCATGAAGTTCCATCACACTGTGACTGAAAGTTATAATAAGCTTGAGTGTTTGTGGTGTCGTGAGAGTGCGTAAAGACTGTGTTCTTTAGGTTTAGTGAATAGACTTGGTTTGGGTAAAATCTTGGCCCGGGTTTCATTGGTATTAGCGTTGTGTAGTCTCCCACCATCACCAGCCTCAAATCCTCTGACAATTTCTCTTTTTCACCGAGCGTTTCATAAACATGCTCCTCGGAAATGGCACTGATTTTATCATGCTGCTCCATCTGATGCTGGGCCTTTTGTGCGGCCTCGGCGCTGAGAAGCGATGATGGAAATGGCTTCTAGAACAAACCGGCATGAGATAATCAATAAGCATACAGCTCTCAAAAATTGTGTGTTTGAACACATACCTTTTTAAAATGATCTGGTAATGTGGTATCGGGGTAGAGAAACATTTTCCCTTTATACGTCAACCAAGCGAGAACAAGCGCCAGAGGAAGAAAGATGGCAGCCGCTATGGCGCAGCTGGTGAGCACTAAAACAAAAATCCGCTTAGAAAATGCAAGCCATTTATATTTACCATGAAAAGGTGACTTTTTCAATACCTGGTATATTGTTCACACAGACCGGGTCACTGAACAGTCTGGCATTTTTAAAACCTTTCAGAGCCACTTGTGCCTTTGCACAGTATTTGCTCCAGAGCTGCAATCCCTTTATGGCAAACTTTATTTCTTCTTTCTTGTCTTCTTTATAAATCTTAGCTTCCTGTGGGTTAATCGTTTGATCTCAATGTGCATGTGTGTATTTGTGTACACACAAACACACATACACGTGCGCACACACACACACACAGAACACATACTGGATTGCGGTCCACCAATCACAGAGCATATTCACTCACTTTCACTCACATCGTTTTGTTGGTTCACTTACCTGTTCTTCAAATCCTTCAGTCCAGTGTCTGATTACGTACGACACTTTTGAATAAGCATCGGTAAGTTTGCCCATCTTTAGCACAGGGTCTTCCACATGCACATACAGTACATTATTTTCAATGATAACTCGCACAGCTGGAGGTCCTATGACAGCTAGAAAAGAAATTATGAATAAATTACTCATTGAGTGTTTATCATAAGCATCATTTATTAATATACGTTATTAATAATATTATATAACCATTGTTGGTTCCTAGAATGTTCCCTGTTAGTAAGTCGGTAAGATAAATAACATCTTGACCTATACACTGCCAAAAATTAATACATTAATTAAAACATACTTTGGTAACGTGGTTGTTATTTTACACAAAACAGTCTGTCAAGGGAATTATTTCAAAATTTTTAGAGAACATTCCAGTTAGGTTATGAAAATAAATTGAATATTATCGTTTGGTTATTTAAAAATATTATATGGGAAAGCTTTAGGTTGCCAAATAACCAAACGGAAATCACACGGGGATTTAAAAGGATATAGGATATCCTTAATGCTCTGATGCTGTGAGTGCTGTGCTGGAGTTGTTTCCCCCAAGAGGTGTGATAAACCAGCAGGGGGGGTGGGGGTCACAGCATGGGGGTTGGGCAATGCCTTCCCACAAGGCATTGCAAGTTGTGTGTAATTTGTGTTTATAAGTGTTGTTTTCAGCGTTAAAACTTGTATTTTATGTTGATCTTTTAGTGCCATTGCGATGTGAAGTTGATGTTTGTCCAGTGTTAACTGTTTGGTGTGATAATGTAAATCTACCATTTGTGCTGTGTGTAGCCAGACTAGTGGCTCTACTCGTCCCGTTGTCCTGTAGATGTGTGTGTGTGTGTGTGTGTGTGTGTGTGTGTGTGTGTGTGTGTGTGTGTGTGTGTGTGTGTGTGTGTTTATGCAGTGCTTTAAATAAAGACCACCACCTCAAACAAGCTATCTCTGTGTGTGATGTCGGCGGATACACGGAGTCGTGCGGTGTATAAACCACATTAACTTACTGTGCTTGTAAGGAACGAACTCCGTGGTGTTAACCCAGGCGGAAAAAATTCCCAAATACCGATTCTCAGCGCGTACTTGGAAAGTATGAGCAGCAAAAATATTTAACTTTCCTGCATCACATTTCAAGTCTTTAGTGTTGAGGCACATCGATTGGGTCGTTCTTTTTGTACTGTAAGAAAAATAATGAGTTTGAGCTTAAAACAATAGCACAGCAGCAATACCATTATTGTTTTTCGGTTCTGCAAAAATGAAAGTCTCCGGATTCAACGCATAGCATTGTGGTATATGAAATATAAAACAAAAACCCAAATTTCACATTATGAATAAGCATCTGAATGTCAACGTACACGTATCGTGCAGTATATGTGACGTCCCTCTGTGGATTGTCGGTAGAACTCCATTCTACAACTGCGCCCATGTTCAAGGAGACCACTGACACGTTTCTGGGCGCTGACAGCTTAGCGACTGAAGGTAAAATTCACAAATGACCGTTACAGTACTTTTTATTCAACTAATCACTTATTTAATAACTCATCACTTTTTAAATTACAAATAGTTACACTAGAATGGGTTATAAAGATAATATACGTATATGTAAAATATTATAACAAAATATTGAACATTATTTGTATAGATTTTTTTGAAAATAAATAAAACTTAAATAACTATCAAAAGCTTTTTTTCCCAGAAGCATGTTTTATGAAATGTGCTACTTCATGACATGTTATGAATACGTACACACACACACACACACACACACACACACACACACACACACACACACACAGTATATGCATACATACATAAACTACTACGTATACTAAATATCACAGAAGAGAAAAGTCAACGGAATAAATTGAATAGTAAACCTTTATAATTCAGAATTATAATACGTATTAATACTAACCTGCGCTTGACAGTTGACAATCCTTTGTCAGAAGGAGCATGACAGCCAGCAGGAACATGATGGGCAGCACCACAAACAGCAGCACAAATATTACTTTTGTTCAGTTGTACCACTTTTATACCGTTAACAGGAACGTCAGCTCAAACTTCCTCTTTTGGGAAAAAAACTAGACAAAAGATGCATTCTTTATATCAAAAACATTTACGTTAACGCTTTCTAATGCTATACCGTTTATTATATATTTTTTATCTTATATATTTTCTTTATTTTATACAAAATGAAAAAATATATATATAATTTGATATATTTACGCTTTAAAATGTAGTAATAATAAAATATTCTAAATTACTTCTAAATTAATCTCAATATGACATCAATTTTAACTAAAAGGATACATTATATAATATACATCATCTTATCATACATTCAAAATTTTTGTGAACATTTGCCCGTCAAACAAGCAAACGCAAAAGCTTCTTTATCGTTATCACAGCAAATATTACAATTTTGAACATTTGAACTTAAGAGAGAATAAGTATGTTTACTATTGACATGGGTTAAAAGCACAGCACCTAGTGGCCACATTGACAATCTCACTCACTTTACTTACAGTAATCTTCACAACTAAGTTTTACTCAACCTTGCCCCCAGAGGCCAACATTTGTAATACAGTACTTGAGAGATGACTAACAATTTTTGAAATATGGCCTATTGCCTTAAAACAATTATTAATCCCTAAACTTTTAATATGGCTTAATCAATTTTGAATGAATATTTAGATTAAAATGTTTATTTTTGAACATTTAATATTAATATGTATACTGTAAAATACATATTTGACTAAATTCTTAGTCACACGAGCATTCAGACTCATAAAAGCCTATCATTTAAATGTTGCCTTCAGTCTATATTTTAATATGTAGTAATTTTTATTTATTACATTAGAAAACATAATAAAACAGACATGTCCATAAGGTATACAAATTTATCAGCGAATGCAGTGGGAATTTAAGAAAATTGTCGGGTAAAATATTTCTTTTGCAATTACAAAAGAAAAAGTAATTGTTCCAACACGAGTTCAAACCTGTAAACACATGTTAGAAATAAATATGAAATACTCTGCACATGCTCCAAGGTGCAAAACTGTATTGTGATTATGATCATAAATTGTGCATACATATACATCATGATCATTGAAATCTAAATATATGTTCACACACAGCATAACAATCCGACTCACTGAGACAAACCTGGCTGCCATAAATCAAATGTCTTTTGCATTCTGGAAACTAAATGAAACTTCCTGCAAAGTGACACTGTGGATCTAAATTCAAACGCAAAACCAAGTTTCAAAAAGACTGTTGAGGCAGCTGAAAGACCACAGCACTATCTTCCACTTTTCATTTAGATTCCACACTTCTGCCTTACAATTACTATTAAAAAACAAGATAACGTTCATTTGCCTTCACATAAGTTAGTTAATTAAATTTGGCGATTAAATAAAGTACCATGTTTTCAGCCCTGCATCCAAAATCACCTCTGAGAATTTGAATGGTGAAGGTACGTCACAGACAGTCTAAGTCTTCGTACAACTCGAAACTGAATTTTGGAGTCATTTTGCCAAAGTTTTTATTTAGCATAGTATACATTTAGCATCCTCCTTATTTAATAATCTACAATATAATCATCATGACATACACACACTTTATTGTCTTGTCACTTTTGGCCACATAGACTCTTGGGAACCCCTAGTGTTCACATGTGAAAATGCAGATGATTCGGACATTTTCAACTATTTGCTTTTAGGACAGTTACAATTAATCCAATTGCGATGCTGAAATTTACCAAAAGGTAGAAATTTCTCGTTTTATTTTTGAATACATTTCTAAATTTAACACCTACTGCTTTCACTAATATTGAAGTAGACATTTCGTATGCAGGGACACTATTTACTGTAGGAAAATAGTGTAATTCTGTCACTATATTATGTTCAACCGACTAGAGTTCTTAAAAATATAAATATTCTGAACAAAATAGTTATTGCTCCTATGTTAAAGAGGAAGGGGGCTTCAATGAGGTAGACGGTATTGATATTATTAATTATACTAAAACTAAATAAAAATGACCTTGGCAAATGCGTTTTCATTGCATGATAACTGCAATAGTTGTTACAACCATCTTTACCTAAAATGCGAAACAAACAAAAACCCTCATTACACGTTCACTCTGTTACATATGGAAACAAACACACGACCAACTTTCTTTTTAATGCTTTTGTTATTTTGTAACAAACAAAGCGAGTGGACAAAGCACCCTTAATGTTTCCTCAGTCAGCCATTTTAGATAAAATACTTTAACGTGCTCCACGCTGTACAAAGACATGGCACGCAATGTTAACGCTCAACTCCTCTCATTCCAGTTTTGTACAGTTGCATAGAAGTTAAAAAACCCTTTCAATAACAAACGGTTTTAGACGGTATAAGAAACTACTTGAACTTCTAAAGATCTACAAGGTGGACTGTGATCCTTCAGAAAAATAGACTTTTTATTGATTTTCCCCGTAGTAAACAACTCCGATCCTGCTGTTGACAAAAGCATGCACGGAGGAGAAGACGTCTTTAGTCTAGATCCTGCTCCTCTGTTATTACATTAACCAACGACTCCATGGCATGTCCAATGTTGTCAACCATGTGAAAAAGACTTCCCACGTTAGGACCTGCGAAACAGAAAAAACAGCGACACCTTCAGGTCAGTTTGGGAAACGCCCAAACATTTTTTTTGGGAAAAAAAATGTATATATATATATATGTTTATTTTTGTTCATTAAAAAACATCTTGGAAATCTTTTTGTAAAATAAATACGTAATTAACAAGAAGTTTAGACACGTGAAGTACTGAAAGTTTAAAACTTTCAAAAAGAAACATGTGGAAAAGACAGGAAAGCGTTAAAAGATAACCGGGTTAGTAAAGATACTTACCTCTCGTGGGTTTGCCGTCCATATCCTTAGACGCAAGGGAAAAAAAAACAGAAAGAAAGAGGAAATAAGAAAATCAGAGAAGACGGCGAGAGAATGTTAGACTGAATCTCTGTATTTAAGCCAGAAACTTCTTTTTTTTTTAAAAAAGCAAATATTTCTGCAATTTATTTGCAATTTTCCTGTAAATTTTAAGCTTAAAAACCACTTGTTCCAAACACTAAACGCCAAAAAGTGATTTTAAAATAATATTTTTTCAATCATTTCTATTTAACTACATTAACAAATGCTACTATTACTTTATTTACTTGACAGATATAAATCAATGCTACTCGTCAAATGTGACTTCTTAAAATTCGTTTTAATCAAACTTTTCAGTGTGAATTGAACCCAAAGCATTTATTTCGATAATTTACGTAAAAAACACACGCCCTCATCAGAAGAGCTTAAATATCTGAGACAGAAAGAGCTCAACCTCTCCATCTTTGCTACGTGACAGTGCGGATGTATTCTGACCTTGACTGTGAGGAAAAGAATTGTTTAGCTGCTCAATGACGTCCTCTAATCCAGTGCTTGCGTCCTGGGAGGGACTGGACAGCTCATCATCACCTGTAACACAGCGGCGCTCAGTTTACAACTGGGATTTGACCCTGAAAGCCCAGGAAGCGGTCACCAAACACACCACTAGAGGGAAAGAGGAGTTAGATATGGTTTGGTTTCAGTGGCTGACACCACAAATTGAAGCCGCTGTCCGATCTGCCACAATACACACAAATATTGCACGCTTTCAACAACGAGGGTTTTTTACGGTCAATATGGATTAAGCTAATACAAGTGTAAGCATTACACATTCATTTTTCCATTAAAATTTACTTCCGTGAGAAACTAGAGTCTACTATATAATTCAGAAACATGTTTACAGCTTAAAAAAATTTTTTTAAAAGGCATTTTGATGGAGTTCACTGTAATGTAAATATCCAGTTTTTTTAGCTATTGTAAACTGTTATGCAAACAGGAATCAAATTTCTTCAAAACGAAAACAAAAAGACTCCTTCGATCCATCAATGTGGTGTCAACCTTTGAAGCCCATGAATGCAACAAAAGCTCAAACACAGAAATGACAAAGTAAACTGAGATGAAGCAGGAACTGTGGGGTGAAAAAGACAGTAAAAACAAGGGCAAATCCACGAAAAAAATATAGGTTATGAATATTCAGTCTCTTCACTATCACATTCTTAACAATGTCGGGATCCAGTCTCCATTACTTTCTACTCGGATGAAGATTGGAATTCTGACTGCATCTTTAGCATTTAGAACCTGCAATTGTTTTTTCCACACTCTCATTTCTATTTTATTATTTCATTATTAATTATTAACATTCTACTTCTGGTCCCTCGTGGCTGTTTTAGGTTGTTTGTTAAATTTTCTAGACTAAACGCCTCATTGACTTACAGAATTTGGGTATTTCTCTTTTGAACAATGAAAATAGGCCTGTATCAAACACAGATAAACAAAAAGAAGAGAAAATATACGTGTATATACCTGTGATTTTAAAAAGAAAAAAAACATTGGCAATACGGTGCTTTGCATTGAGGTCATAAGTATTTAAAGACCTAAGACAGACCCTTGATTAATTGACCCACAAGCCAACAAAACCAAGAATGTCTGGACTCTATTATTAAACTGTGGAATATTTAAAATATCCCAAGCTTAATAATTCCCATTTCCTCCTACAGTGAGCAACTTTTGTCACTACACTGACAACATGGCTGATTTAGAGAATATAAAAAAAGTTTGCATGAAATAATTCTGGTGTCTATAAGTCTTAAATTGCGCTCATTTATGTAGGAAGACCTGTAATTAAACAACAATATTTGTTTGCAACTACATACTGTGGTGAAAAAATAGTTTTGGGCAACTATTAATTAAAAACAGTAATTTGTATTATTTCAATATTTATACTGAATAACTAAATAAGATATATTTTGGGACAACTAAAACAATAAGAACATGTATTTAAATATTAATTTTGTAATATATTACTGTAAATAGTATAATATTTATTTTGTACAACTACATATCAATTACTATTTTAAATAATATATTTTATATATTTTTGGTAAAATATTTGATTACAGTCTACTGTATTGATACTGAACTTATGTAAAAGCCCTCCGTAATCTTTATTATTCAGGACGGATTGCCTCTTTATATCCATGATGAAAATCTTGCTGAAACCAGCCTGGGCTTCAAGCCAAAATAAATCTCCAACAAAAAAAAAACAACCCAGATTAAACCCAACTTCAGATTTCTAATACTTAAAAAAACATTTACACACATTTCCTGAATCTTCATCTTAATAATTGTGAAGGAAGTTTTAATCAGTTATTTGACGACCTTTTTGTAAAGACTGAAACAGGATCATATTTGGTGGAGCGGCGAGTTCAGAATTAGCGCTGGACGGCGGGGTTAGAGCAACTAGTGGAAGTCATCAGGGACATTTACCCATCGTCTCTGTGGTTTGGCTTGCGGCCACACGCAGTGAGGCCAGGCTGGTGTCAGATCTTGGAGAGGCAGTGGACGGTGAGGAGAGGGCAGTGCCATTCACCTTGGATTCAGTCTGTGGCTAGGACATAGGTAGAAAGGAACCATATAGATTAGGCAGCGGACCGGACGTACTGGTTTGCACTTCAGTATTTTAAAACATTCAAGACTGGTCCGAATTCTCTCACAAAAATGAAAATGACTCCCCCTCGAATAAGAATAGTCAGTGTCCTGTTCAGAAAAATACCAGTGCAAAAATACGTACAAATACTGTTATTAAATTCCAATTTAAATTACAAGTATTACCAAGTAAAATTACAATTACAAAAATACTCTTCCTAAAATTACCCTATTGCTAAACACACACACACACACACACACACACACAATTTTTTTATTACACACAAGCATATATATATATATATATAGAACATTATTTGCTTATTTATATGCGTCTTATAAAGATATAAAATAAACACACATACCGCATATTTTATAGTGTGTGAAATAATGTTTAAGTAAGCATGCGTTTGTGTGTCTGTGTGTTTATTTATTAGCTTTAGTTAAACTACTGATTGTTGTTTGCCTCTTCCTAAACGCCTTATTTGTTGCCCCTGCAAGATTACAAAACGTTATTTAAATTGCAACATTTGCAATTATTTTTTTATTTGAAATGCTCTTGTCACAAATTCTGGTGGAAAAAAAAACAATCAAAGCAAAGCACACACAAAGAACAGATGGTATACAAAAACTGATTTTTCACTGGTAATTCCAACTTTACAATAAATAAATAAATGCGCAAGTCAACGGCTTTGTACTTGTGCATTCACTTTGATTCGGTTGGTCTGGCCACTGACACAAGCTCTCAGCACTGAAGCCTGCTGAAATTTCAACTGAAATGATGAGTTGAAAGAGAAACTCCTGCTTCCAAGAACAAATCTGACATGCATTTCATTTGGCAGGGACCCTTAAAAGACTAATGGGTTTCTCGAAGCGTCATTCATTCTGATGCGATGCACACGGAATCTCTAATTTCCCCTCTATTCAAGCAGGAAGAATCCTGAAAAAGTTGACATCCAATACAGCACGACTTGAATGAAAGAGTGAAATTGTTTACTTGAAAAAGAATGAAAGGCTCTTTTAAATGTTCCTCAGTCACTAACTGGTTTCTAGGCTCATATATCAGAGAAGACAAAGCCACATATAATCCAGAGAAAAAAATTGTTGAAAGTCGGAATGATTTGAAAAAAAATTGGACAAATATGGAGCATCATCGAAGAGATTTTTTTGCCCAAATAAACACTTACCTTCTCTGAACAGGATGCACTTTATGTACATACACATATTATATGCAAACATTTCTGGACTTTAAAATTAAAAATTTGCACAAACAATTCACCAATCAGTAAACATTACAATAATCTTTAAATTATTAAGCCATAATTTGCATTTTAAAATAATTTTTATCTTTACCCGATTTAACTTTCACACAGCAGCAGCATTAAGCATTTGTTTATGTAGGTCCAATTAATTAATCAAATTACTACAATAAATTATAGTGATTAGCGGGCAATTTTGTTCCATGTATGTACCCACAATACAAATCAAATACACATATTACACATTTGTAAAATTACAATGTCATAATAATACAGATTTTAGTGACAAACTGAATGTATGATTAGGTTGTGTACATTTTATAAGAATATCAAATTATATAAAAATTAACAAACATGCACACGCTAAAATATCAACGTGAAAATCATATCTTGCATGGAAGATAAAAATAACATTTTTCTAAAAATATATAGATTCAAAAGAAATTATCCAAAAACATGCAAATTAAACAAACATGCAAATAAAAATAATTTACTATTTTATTAAGTACATTATTTAGAATTATATGTTATATAGAAAACCATTAAAGTTCCTTTAATAATTGTACATTTTTGTAGTGATAAAGATACATTAGTAGCTCAAAATAAGATTACTCTGTTGTAGAATCAAACACTGTGATCAGGTCATTGGGCCGCCTCCTTCAACCAACAGCCAATCAAAAGGCAGCACAAAGTCCTATCACCATGCCAGCAAACCTAGACACATTAACTCAAATTCCACAACAAGACGTCGAGACTAAAAAGACTGAAGTGTGTTCTGCACTGACAGGACGGTTAGATTCGCTGCTCACTGCCGGAGAGCGAGTCTTTCTCACACACACACACACACTTTAAGTAAGGCAACCTTAAGGACATGTGCCACCCACCTGCTCCAGCAATTGTCTGAGACGTTTGAGCTGAGACTCCAGCTGCTTGTTGTGATCCTCCAGGATTTGCATTCTTGCCTCTAAACGTCCCTTGTGCTGCCGGAGCAGCTTGGCTTCAGCGATCAGCTCGGCGTCTCTCGGACTATGGGGTGAGACAGGCAGCATTTGCGGGGGCGATGGCAAAGGAGACAGGCCTTTGTGTTCGTGAGCCTTTTTAAGCCGATCGTACTCCGCTTGCAGCTTCCTGTCACAGAGCGACAAAAAAAAAGCTATTTGTGGTTAAAATGCACGGGCTTTATCGTAAACACCACTGTGTAAATCGTGTTACTTAACACTGCAGTGTCAAACTCTCTGGAAGACGCCGTAAGTCTTTCTGTCATAGTGGTGAGGAAGATTCTAGTACTATTTACCCTTCTTATCATTTAAGAAACCCTAAGAAACCTCAGACACGTCGGGTGGACCACCTATATTCAACACCGGCTACACATGCTCACTAAATTCTTGCCCTTTCCTGCATTTTTGTATAATTAAGCTGTATTTTACTGATAACCACAGTATTATATCACTAAGAATCACAACACCAAACACATGTTCTACTGATTGATTGAAAAGTTACGTTTCTGCCGTTCGAGTTTTACAGTCCAAATTCACTGGGCTGTTCACTTTGATATAAAGCATTTACGCAATTATAAGAACCCCCCAGATTTTCTGCCGCAAAATAAAAAGATAAAATTCAGGCTAAATACTTCTCTTGAAATACTTCTTTTTCTTCAAGCCTAACTTGTGACTTGTATAACTTTATGACATTTAATCACATGTTGTTTAACCTAAAAAAAAAAAATCTATTCTAGTGATCAGAACTCCACCTCCCAGAAATCTCAGTGGGTCACCTTTGCACAGCAGTCAGTGCAGCCATTGTCAGCTAAAGTCATTATTTTACGCTACACACTGATTGTTGCGAAATATTGTTTTCCCCTGTGCAGCCGACCGAGTGTTTTGATTGTTTTTTCCTGGTTTTGACTCCTCTGTTCTTAGTTTTCGACTGTCTAAGACCGTTAGCCTACGCCTGCTAATTGGTTTGTCGTCTCTATTTGTTCCAAAATTAATTATTTTATTTAGTTTATTTTTATTTCTAACACTTTATTTAGCCACAGTTAAGTGTTGCTACGTGGCTAATGTTTCGTCAAGGCGACGTACTTCTATTTATTTGTGATTGCTCCAGACTTGAAATGTGAAAAATGGTCGCTTACATTTACGTGCACTTTTGAAATATGCTCATAAGCACCCCCCAAGTTTTTAAGTGTCTAAAATTGGAAAAAAAAAAAGCTTATATTATGCAATATATATTTACTTATAATTTATTATCCTATATGTTATACTTATGCAAGTATGTGTGTACATCTTTGGGTAATGTGAAGTGATATTAACGGGTTGATTTTAGTCATGTCATCAGCAACCAAAACTGTGAACTGATAGAGCGCAGCAGGCAAACCAGTAAACGCATAAATTAAAAAGCGTGCATCCATGTGAAAACTAGTAAAGCGAATAAAACCTGTTTTCCAGCTCCAGGTCGTTGAGCACTCTCTCAAGCTCTCCTTTCTCTTCCGTCTCCATTGAGATGAGGATCTGAGCGGGGCTCTGTGGTTGGCTGATGGGAGAGCCCTGATTCAAACTCTGGCAGTAGTGCTGGATCAGCAGATGCTCATCATCCCTGTAATAATAACAACAGCAGAGCTCAATTTCCTCTTCTTGAAATTACACTCGCGGCTCTCGGTTTCAATTAAATTTGTCCGGCTTAAACATCTTTAAGCTAATATCTGGAAAACACACCAGGCAGGAGTGACTAGTGAGCAGAAAGCCATGGCAAACCGATCAATTGAATGCATAAAAGACCGATATTATTGTCTTGGACTCTCAGGACGCTGGGAATATTAAAGTTCATTCTGGCATTTGGCGCAGGAGTGAGTTGATATGAAGCTGTAAGTAGATCATGTTTCAGTTCCTCAATACTTCATGATCTCATCTAATAATTTGAGCGGAATAGAATAAAGGAGTTGCAAGCTCACATGCTTTCATTCGGCGACACGTTTTCATTCACATACGAGCCATTGCGGTTCTCCATTTCAGCTAACCTGCAAAACATAATTTTATTCTATCTTCATTCATTTAAAAAAAAGCATCAATTAAGCATTAATTCCAAGCACTTAGCAATGGTGACACTAAAACAAGCAAACAGGTAAAATATTAAACAGGTAAAATATTAAAACACATTTGGGCTTGGGTTAGTCAGTGCATTCCGCCAGTTTACATATATTACATACAATATATAAATATGTCTATATTTACCACACATATGTTAATGAAATGCAGCTGAGAAGGTGGTGTTCAAGCCTTTATATTATGGATCTTTGTTGCAGAGGGGTGTTATGAAACGTGTGCAATTTCGACCGTTCGTGCTAAACAAATCACTAACAACGCTAAGAAAATGTGTGTATGTAACTTCACTGAATGGGTTGAAACTCACTCACTTCAGTATTTTAAATGAAGCCAGTAGGTTTTTTTTTTTTTTATAAATTGTACTTAATGATTTTTTTCACAATAACTTTTGGTTCTTATTTTACGCAACTAACATCTAGAAGAAAATAAAAAAATATTGCAGTATAACCTATTCTAACAAAAATAAATATATGTTTACAATAAATATCTTTTTTACTAATTCAATAATAAAAATAAATTAATTACTTTAATAATGTATTACATACCGTAATTATTAAGAAATTATGAAACCACTGATCATTGCATAAAACCTCTGCAGTATAAAGATGAACGACAAGATTTAATCATGCAGAACTGATAAACTGATGGGTCATAATTAACAATATTAGTACAATTTGAAAAAAATAAATACAAGTTCATAAACAATATATAATGTGCATTTAATCACAGAAGAACTGTACTAAAAATACTAAACTAAAAAAAAAATGAATTCTACTTGAAGAATTTACTGTTTCTATTAAAACATGCTTTCTTTGCAGGAATTGTGAGAACGTTTACATTAATTCATTAACCTCAAAACAAATCGATCCTACTTTTTTGCTTTTTTTTGTTTTACTCCTAAATTAAAATGTAGTTTGAAGCAGTTGAACAAACACTAATTTTGCAATTTGACAACAAACTAATTTGACATTCTGCAATTTAAACCTCGTCTGGAATATTTGATTTCTTTTCACTCAATATTGATAAACAGGCTGCACAATTTCACATTATACTAGTTTAATTTTGATTCAAAGAAAAATAATGGACTAGGTTTGATTTGAACGTAATTTCTAGACATTATATAGACTACAAAGCAACAAAGAGCTACTCTTACAGAGCCTGGTCAATGGGAATAATAAAAATCAGAATGAATTGAAAAGGATTTCTTTTCAGAAAGAAAGGATTCTTTCTGACTTGAACACCCAAAAATGTGTGTGCAGATATAAAAGGCTGTTGTTTAAACATACACAATTGCACGCACACACACCTGCTTGCGTAATGCTCGATTCGTGAGTGGGTGTCGTCGTGGGAAAGTTGTGGCGAGGATGTCGGCCTGATGGAAACAGAAGGTCAAAGGTTAGAAACCGCAGGGGTTAAACGCAGTGCTGTTTCCATGAAACACTAAGCATGACCAGATCAATATCACGCAAGGTGCACACGACTAACAACGGTGACTTATGCAACGCTGACGTCAATGTTTCCATGTTGTTTCCCACATTCAGAGAGCTGCACTCATTCACAGAGCATCTCTGCCAGCATTTTCTTTGTCAAAGCGAGTGTGTGTGTGTGTGTGTGTGTGTGTGTGTATGTGTGTGTGTGTGTGTGCGTGGCAATTAAAGACTGCGCTTTGCTGCAAGTGCAGTGACTGATCTTTTTGCAATGTGTAATCACGATGCAAGACATCTTTTTTTCTGTGTTTTTTTGGCTATTCGGCCTGTACGTTTTATTTTTTTTATTTTCATTTTTAATTTTTTATTTAGTTCCTTACAAAACCTAATAACAGTTTTTTTGCATGCGCGCACGCACACACAAACATGTGAGGTAGCTTAGGTTCATTTCTTTTTACTTTGCATGAGACTGAAGGAACTCTACATTGCATGAGGTGCATAGAAGTTTGGTCTTGTCGATGTTTCCACTGAAAATTAATTTTATTTGTATGAAAGTTATAAATATTTATATTGAGCTCATTTGTCTGTTTATTATTAAACAAAATAAGACAAGTATTACCACACTTTTCCTCAGAATTGCAGGGTCTAAAGTTTTGAGTTCTGAGAGAAAAGATTGCTATACATTTGCTGGTGGCGCCAGTGTTTCTCTGTTAAATCACAGCATTTTGTGTAACTTCATATTGACAGGAGAATGACACATTTGTGAGACGTTGCTATTTTTTTTAAAAAGAAAATAAAACAAATGGAAACTGCAAAAAAGTGCAGCGTGGGTACAAATCTTTGCAGGCGCAAACTATGCGCTACGAGTAAGAGAAGTTAGCGTGTATATTCGCACTAAAACAACGTGAAAATCATCATACCTTGCGTAGTGTAGACCCTCCCAAACCAATTTTGAGAATAGATTAACAACAATATTTTTTTTTTATCACGCAACAAGTCTCACGCTTAAACAAATCTGGAGACAACGTTTTAAACCTTTGAAATGTATCCTTTTAACAAGTAAAAAAAAGACTAACATTGCAGTGAACGGTACAGACAACTTGAATAAAGAGTAAACGTTAAAAGCGAGAGCACATTCAAACATGATTCCAATACTCCAAATTTGTAATCACCAACATTTTCAAATTCACAATTGGAATAAATTAAACGGCGACAAATGAAAGACATGGTGAACAAAATCATGTGATGACAATGTCACAGAGTATTTGACGGTTCTGAAAATGGAAGACGATCAAGATTGTGAATACATTTTCTTGAATGTAACCAAAGGTAATCTGGGAATTCAACGACTAAAGCATTACAGTTTACTTTATTCAAACTTTACATAACAGCTGAAGCATGAGAGTGTTGGTGTGGAGATTACTCACGCATGGTCAACAGGCCAGAAGTTGATCAGTGTTATAGGACTGCAAGATAAAAAAAAATGAGATGACGGACAGCACAGGAAGATGCACGGAAAGCGTGGTAGTGACGTGGCTGTTCAGAAGCATCAAACACACAAACCCGCTGAGATGACCGTGACTGCTCCTGTGGTCACTGGCTGTGGAGTCGTAGGCAATTGGCTGGAAAGTGTGGATGAACACCTTTGGGTAATTTTGTATTCCGTATCAGAGGAACTTCAAGAGATGTCAAAAAGAAAAAAACGAACAGCACTCCCTTAAAGCTCCATGATCCCCAGCTCAAAGAATTACAAAACAACTCACTGTTGATTAGCCACTCCTACCAGCCAATCACATCAAATCCACAGGAGCTGTCACATGACGCAACAGTTTTGCCAATCACGACAAGCACCACAAAAGATTTATCCTTTCAAATTGTGTGCTCATTCCAGGAAATGAATTAATAAAATAGTTGCCAAGTCTCAGCTGGTTGTGTGTTAAGGTTGAAATGAAAAAAAATTCAGCGGTCCAAGATTCTGGATCTTTTTACGGACGGCAAAGCGAAATCGCTCCTCTACAGGGGCCAAACAAAGTCTAGAGAAAAACAGGCCCACTGAGAACGAGAGTAATGATCAGTACAT
This sequence comes from Paedocypris micromegethes, assembly GCA_028031935.1. Taxonomy (NCBI): domain Eukaryota; kingdom Metazoa; phylum Chordata; class Actinopteri; order Cypriniformes; genus Paedocypris; species Paedocypris micromegethes. The sequence continues at coordinate 19,979,728 of CM051501.1, read as the reverse complement.
TCATGTAAAGCAGAAAACAACTTAAAAGCAGCTGCAGGTTAGAAATGAACCAGACTGTACTATTGAGAAAAAGGCTCAAATTATTTCCACAAAAAAACTAAATGCAATAATGAGCAAGTGTTTCTTTTCTTCACACTGTAGACAGAAACCGTGTAATTACTGTGTATAAAAAGAACCACAGTTCAATTCTTGTGCAATTATTTATAGGTATTCACACATGCACAGACTAATTCACACACAGTGGGATAAAGTAAATCGACTTTTGCTACCGGTACTTTGATACTAAGTATAAAAAATATAAGCAAATTTTACTCTACTTGACTACATTTTTTGAATTGAGTATATGTACTTTTTACTCCACTAGATTTGAATGGACACTTATCGTTACTTGTTACATTGTGATTGTGAGCGACAAGTCGGCATCTTTTTCAACCACTGTTAATTTCTTGGTCGGACAAGGCGATCTGCAGGTTGCTGAAGGTACTGGATGTTTTATAACTGGATACTGGATTTATAACCTAAATCACTTGAAGGTGAATTAAAGGTTGCACTTCTTTTTCCACATTTGAGTTTGACTGAGACTGACTTTTTGTTCTTTTTATCTATTTTGTTCTGTCATTTTTGTACATTGCAGTGGTATATTTATTCAAGTTTTCTCAGAATCCATACCTTTACAAGAAAAATGCGGTTTTCAGGTACTCTTTACACCTCGGACCAATTCTCTCACACACAAACACTCATCACTTGCATAAACAGTCTATCAAAGTGGGGACCCACTTTGACTTGCTTAAAAACAAATTAATTACTCTTTACTCTACTCTAAACTTAACCAAACCTCAATTGTACCTTCAGCCCTAAAATCCTAGGCCCAAAGTACTACACACACACACATACACACACACTATTCCCTTCCCCACACCAATTGTAAACTCAAGTGTAACCTCGGGCCAAAAATCCCATCTTGAATTTCAAAGAGGCCTTTAGTTGTGGGGCCCAGCCAAAAGAGCCAGTTTCTGGGTTCATTAACCCTTTTGATATCATCTCACACTTGGATGTCCACACCGGCAAAGTGACCACTTGGACCACACACTGGATAAAGAAGCATGTCTTACGTCTCCATGTTGTCTCCCTCGAGAATGGTCTGGACTGGGAGGTAGCCCATGCGAGGATGCTTTGCAAAGTAGCGCTTTGTTCGAAACTTGTTCTTTAACACTTTTGCAAAGTCTCTGACGTCTTCTCCTGATGTTGTCTAAAGACACAAGGTTAAGATTTCACAATGGACACTTTTAACCTGAAATCTTCTTAGAATTGACAAAAAAGAGTAAGGAATGCTCTAAATGCGTAAATGTTGGCACTTACTGGTGTGCAGTATTCAACCATGGGGTATTGCATCTTGTGACCTTTAGCCACTCTGCCAGAAAAGAAGCAGCTTTGGCAGATATCATAGTTAAAGTGCTTTAAACTTCGGTACCTGAAGACACAAACAAGCACTGTTAAAGTTTAAGTCATTGGAAAAATAGCACTAAGCATTTAGACAAAATTATATACTTTAATATCTTTTATTTTATATTTAGTAAATCTCTGATGCTCCAGATGGCACAGTTTCAAAATCTCAACTTCTTTATTTAAACCAAACAGACATTTACTGAAAATAATTTTAACACTCAAAATTCATTAATGTATTCATTCAACTTCCTAACCACTTATTTCATTTCTGGGTCATAAAAAGCTGGAGGTATTTGGAGACACACACACACTGACTGGTGGCCAACCAATTGCAGGATGAGACACAAACTCACACTTGATGATTTGTGGATGAATCATATAACCTTTTTTTTTAACATAGTGCACATCAAGTTAATGAAACTACACTTAAGCAATGACATTTATGAACAGAACATACCTGAAACCAATAATAGGACATTCTTTACAAATGTTGCATTTCGCTTGATGTTTGGCCGTTTCAGCGGCTGCGACGCGATGAAGGACTGGAAGCCAAACTATCGATTGGGGTTCTAAACGCATCCAGTCTAGGAAGACTGAAGCTTCCAGCTCTGGTTTGTTATTAGCCTGAGAAAACAAACATCAATAAATTGTAATAACAATAATAAATAATGGAAATGCACATACACACTCAAATATACTATATACGTTTAATGATCTTTTATGTGTACACACTCACACATACACATTAAAAGAAAATTGAAAACTCAAAAAACAAAAATCACGTCAGTACAAGCACACAAAGTAGTTGTTTACTATGAAAAGCAAAAAGAGAGATATCCTTTGCTATACTGTTACGTAGGAATATCCTACGTATGTTTCAGGTGCTGCCACTCTGGCCTGACCAATTGGAAGATGCCCTGCGGAGCATAAAGGTCCGGCCCAAAGCCTGAAACCCCGCCTGGTGTGCCACACAGCTTTGGTTCGGTGTGCGTTGCTGTGTTTTTCTAGTTCTCTGAAGAGTTTGTAACCAGCCTGTTTTGTGTGGTGGACCTGCCTGCCTTGGAGGGAGAAAGCCAGGGAAGCAGGCCACGTGGCATACATTTTCCACCACGTAGGTTGGAAGTTCTCTGTTAGATACATTAGGTAAGGAGTGGGTGCCGCCTATGTATTTTTGTTAGTGTAGATAGCTACTTTATTTTCTTTGTGCGTTCTCGGTTTAGATTAAGGGCTGGGAGGGGAGACTGTTTATCTTTATGTTGTCACCATTCATCGGCTTTCTCTCCCCTCATGGTCCTGACTTATTATTTTCATAAATTCAAAAGTCACTGGAGAATAAAAGTTTGTCCTCCTCAGTTTGTTCTCCGTTCGCTTATTTTTCCCCAGAGTTTGTGTTTATGTTAACATTACTGCCCCAGCGGCACGTCCCCAGTACCCTAGACCTCTTTACCACCAAGGGGACGTAACATATACCAACAATGACAAAAAATTGAATAAAATATGAACAAAGTTGATTTTCAACAAATGTATCAGAGCATACTCTGCATGAATGTAATATGTATGTCCTTCAATCGTGTTTTCACACCCTCACCACAAAATAGAGATCATGTTTCAAATGAAATTGTGAAAATAAATAAAGTTTAGGTTTAAATTTCAAAACAATTATTTACTCACACAACTCAATTGTATAAAAATATGCAGGAAACAGCAACTGTAACGACCTGCTTTGTGACTGGGCAAGTTTAACCAATCTGATCAAAAACAGAGTCACACTTTATACTTGTGATGAGGTCACATGTGCATAAGAAACGAGGTCACATGTGCACATTCGAGATACCTGATTAGTTCTTGGACTTCATGGTTAATTATAAAGTACAACTATCGATTGAACATTTTAATAATATTGTGTGAGCATTAGGCATATACTATACCATCTATATATACTGTACATGTTCTGTATATATATATATATATATATATATATATATATATATTTATATACTGTATATAGGTATACAGTATATGAAATATAATTTAATATTATATTATATGTAGCATATATCTAGTGGGTACTAAAATTCGACAAACAAATCATCACTACCAACAACACATCAGATGCATCCACGCACAAACCCGACCCATACATTTATTATTTTTAGTACTAATATAACACTAATTAGTTTGAATAGAACAAGTGAAGAACATTTCTAGTGCTTGACTGTTTATATTATTTAAAAATAAATGTTAAAGTACTAATACAGGGCTCCTTTTGCCTTTCAAAGTCTTTTCAATGCTTTTCTCCCACAAGAATAAAACGATTTTAAATATTTATCACTGCGCCAATCCAAACTACACAGCTACACCATTAGATCAGTCGCAGTACAGTTAAAACATCAAGACCGATCACTTACAAACTGAAAGCAGCTGCGCACGCTGGGCTCAATATTGCTGCCACCGAACGACGCCACCTCGCCCAGCTGCCGGGGAATCTGAATGGCATCATGCAGCAGGAGCCCAAGACGCCGCTGGTCACAGAAGCCCGTGGCACTGGCCACCTCTCGGAATAAAACTGAGACAGATAGAATCAGAAGCATCACTTCAAAATGCCATAGGAGTTTCATGCTGACGTTTCACTGTTAGGTTGTATATTGTGTGTAAATGAAACATGAGAACGAACACCAAAAGAAAGGTTGCACACACTATAATAATCTGACAGTGTTTTTCTAAAAACAGAATGTGGATATGTAACTGCAAGAATTATTGAGAATGTGAAAAACAAATTGTAGTGAATTTGTACCTGTGTAGGTTCATTTCTATAAAACAAAACACTAAAAAAGATTTTCTATTTTTTTTAGAAAAAACATGTTTTAAGTGCTTAATAATATTAATCCCAATATCATTAACAAAACAATCAATAAACATGTTTTGATGTTAAAAATGACAAGATGATCAACATTTATTTCTCTACTTTTTTTTCTATAATAAAAAAATAAAAATGATAAATGTATATATATATGCATAATGCATGCATAAAAAACCCATACACACCCACACAAAAGTTTATTTTATTATATTTGTTTGTTTTGCTTTGCTTTATATCATTTTTATACATATATAAAATTATATCCCATATAAATATATAAATCTAAGCACAAAATATTAATGATAATATTAGTATCACAAAATTATCATTTGATTTTACTTCATATTTACTTTCATATTGATTACACTTTTCTTGTTGACTGTTTTATACTTTACACCATTAACAGCTTCAACGTTGTTTATTGTTGTTTACTTTCAACAAACAAACCACAAAAACCACCAGCAGCGTTTACAGCAGCGCTAAAGCACTAAACCCAGGGACGCCGCGGAACCTGAGCGTCCATCATAAAGCCGAGAAGTTATTTTCACTTTTACAAGACCTGGAGACAATATAGGCAAGATAAAGCAGATAGAAAGAGAGAAGAACTCACATCTGTACTTATCCTCAAGGTGAGCCTTGCACAGACAGATGATTCCCGTTTTGAAGGATAAGGTACGTATCTTTCCAGCACGTCCTCTGCCAGACAAGGTGACAAACAACTCAAATTAAACTTAAGATCAAAAACAAATAGTGATTCTTACAAAATCAAAATCCACCTACCCTGTGGAAGTATAATACACTTATTCTTATATACATTCTTATATAATGGTTTGTACAAAATGTTATATATAAATACACACACACACACACGTTTCATCATAGTTTTCAAATTTTGTTCTATTCGCCTGCAGTTTTTTGATTCATCTTTTACATCAAACGAACAACAGAAACGTCCCGGTAGCTAAAACAAGCCAAACTGAAAAGACCCCCAACACTCTCCGTTCTCTCGGTTTACTTTGAGGGACACACAGGGGTCTTCTGTGGAATCCCACACCTCCACATACAAACACTGCATAATTTATGGCTCTTGCTTGGAGACATGCTGGGAAGCACCGAGTCCTGCGCCCTGCTTTGTTGTGACTCGTGGGTTTTAAATGTTAAAGGGTTTGTTAACTAAAAACGTTATTTATTCAAGCTGCACTCAGTTGTTACAAAACTCTGCTCTGCAAAACGGAAAAATAAATGTTCCAAATTATATTTAATAGTGGATGGCTTACCTTGCATTACATTACATGGTTAAAAAAATAATACAAATTCAAAAATATAAGTGTACACACACACACACACACACTGTATCAAATATATAATATTATATACAAATATTAAAAGTATTTCAATAATATTACATATTATGATAAAAAATGATGACTTGGAAATTATTCCACCAGTTGAAATGCGAATTATTTACTTATTTTCCATTACTTATTTTCCTCACAAACATGACTGTTATATTTTAAAGCAGTTTATGTCAAATATATTCTTAATAATTATAAAGTAAATATATGGCATGTAAAAAGATGACATAAAAATGTTTATGATTGAATGTCAAAATCTATCATTAAATAACTGTTTTGTAAATAAAAAAAAAACATTACTAGATGAAATACATCAATAATACCTGCAATATTACATATATCAATGTAATAAAATCAAACAATAATTAACCGCTCAATCAGATTCACTTTAAGATTGTTTTTTTGTCAAACAGAAGAATCATGCTTTCAAAAGAAATATACATTTATACAGATATTCTCTACTGAACGTACGTGTCGTAGACGTTGAGCAGCCAGTTGAGACACATGTCCACGCACAAAGGCACATTGACCAGACTGCTGTGTTGCTGCTCCAGACGGTCATAGATGCTGGTTAGGCAGTTGATCACCTGCATGGTGTCCATGAGCTGCTCGTTCTGTTTCAAACTGTGCTGCTCAAAGGCCTCGCAGGCTGCGGACATGCCCAGAAGATCCACTGCACCAAGACAGAACAAAGAGAAAAAGCTTATTTGGAATTTAATCTACCACACTTTAAGATAAAAAAAGTGCACCACAAGATGTTAACAGTTATGTAGATAATTTATATTTAAATTATATCAATAACGAGTCGATATGGTCGGTCCAGGTTGGGATATGTCACAATGAGGACATTGGCGTATTTAGGAAAATAACAGTTTGTATTTCAACATGTAGCCTGTGCAATCGAAAGTTACGCGTAATAATGCCACATTTCCAGTAGGTGTTTTATTTTCACTTCAGAAAAAGTTTTCCATTACAAAGTCATATTTCAACAAAAACCCTGTTTTGTGGCATTGAATAGACTCACGGCAGAGAGCTTTCTGCATCCGTCTGAGCTTCATCGCCGTCCTGTATGCTGAGAACCGGACATTGTTGAGATCCGCTGTTAAAAGGCAAAATATAAATTCAGTTTTTCAAGAAAAAAATTTGTTAACACACACTAGAGGAGGGAGATATTGGTCCAACGGAAAATCTAAAAAATTCCACTATATCAATACTAAATTACATAATTTGTGTGAACAACAGAATAGAACAACAGAAAATGTTTGTAACAAACATTTTATAACATTTTTTTAAATATCCCAGCCAACACACACACACACACACACACACGCACACACACCCCAAGTGAAATTTTGACTGACCTAGCGACTGGTACAGTTCTGCCATCTTTGGATGGTCCCAACATGTTGTTTGAGTCTGGTGACTGTAAACAAATACAAAAACAAAGAGATAAATTAATAAATCAGTTACTTATTAATAAATAAGGAATAGCCATAAACTTTGCAAAATGATTTGTCTTAATAAAAATCAGATGACATCATTACAGTCACTTCAGATGCAACACGCTTATTTCTGCATTATTAAAATCCACTATTTATAACAGGAGTATAAAAAAAAAACATCTGATTGGAGGAACATATACGAAAAATGTCAATGTCAACAACAGACCCCAAAAAAGCGCAGCCAGGGGAGTGAAAAATTGTTATTAAGAATAATCAAATGTCAGTTTGTTGTGCTCGCGTCTCAGAAAAGAAATGTGAGGCTTCTAATTGCGCTTAATAATGATTCGCCTGTCATGGGGTCGTCGGCACAAAAAAAAAAAACTCACACCGGAAAAAAAAATCTCATTATTCTTTAGTGCTTTCTGTTTAGTTTTAATGTGCATAAGGCCATACACTGACATTTCCGCCAATAATAAACTGTAAAAACACTAGTGCTGGCCAGTGGACGCCATATTAATTAATGTTATTGAATTCACATTAATATCAATTAACTGATTTTTTTTTACATTTTATATTTTTGTTTAATTGCATAATTGTACATACAATTAAGTAGTAAATAAGTGGACATTATTTTATATGTTTGATTCTTTATGGCCGTTCACTTTAACATCGATCACATTTGGCAGTTTCATGTTGAAATTGTGGATTTTCAACCTAAATAGTACATTTTCAAGTTCCAATGATCAGTCAGCATCGCAAGCTACGCCATTTTGGCAGCTTGTCAATGTGACCTGGTGGTATGCTAATAGCCTCTGTCTAAGATTCTCAATTATGTGTGTGTGTGTGTTTATGTGTAACAATAAGTGTGTCACAAAGTTGGACCTGTGCCGTTGCTTTTGGCCCTATCACAAACTCACATTGTTAATAAACGTAAAGTATGTCTGTTGTGTTTCATTGGAGATACATTATGGAAATATACGTTATATGTACATTTCTAAAACATAACAGATACGTCTGACCAGTTTTGAATCACTTGTGTTAAACACACAACGCCATTTTTGAGATAACCACATTGTATTTATTTTATTCAAAGCGTTACGAACAAAAATATATTATGTTGTGTTGTACCAAAATGTCCAGACTGGATTTGTGACAGAGCTGATGAATGTCCAACTGGCAACGACTGCAAGCATTAAAACTTTTAACTGCCAAAAGCTCATCTCACACATTATGAGCACAGACCATTTTTGTTTTTATTATAACCACACAGACCAATTGTGTGAAATCCATTGTTCAGATTATATATATATATATAATCTGACTACAGGAGTCATTTCGAGTGTCTTTATTTCAATATGAAAAGAAGCCAGCGTGTAATTCTTACAGTCTTGTCGCCAGACTTTTGAATGAATCCATTGGTAGACGTACAGTTGACATCACCAAGATGCCTTGTTGAAGTGTTGCTATGGGCCGTGTTTTTTTCCCACCGCTTTGGGCTCAAGCCAGACAAAAGGCACTGCTGAATTCTAAAAAGGTTGAAAAACTTCAAAACTATAAATTATACCCGGACCCTTGAAGACAACAAAACACAAGCTTAGGTTTTAGTCATTATCAAAAATAACGAGATAATATTAAAAACAACCAAAGCTCAGGGAAAAAATGGTCGCGAAACACAAAGGGAATGGAAACTAACTTGAAAAACAACTTATTTCAGGCCCATAAAATGTCCCCAAATGTCAAGTAGAAAACATGGTTTTTCTCTTCCTGCTGTACTCATCAGTATCATTTTACCTTACTAGTGTGTTAACCACGACTAAACTATTAGCACGGTTCTCAAACCACATCATTGCTGCAATGCTGGACGCTTTTCACTCCCATGCTGATCAACTGACATCAGCACAAATGTCGTGTATTTGGAGTTTTTATGGACACCAAAATTGCATTTTATTAACATTCCTCTAGCATTTAGCATTTACTCATTTACTCCCATGCTGATCAACTGACATCAGCACAAATGTCGTGTATTTGGAGTTTTTATGGACACCAAAATTGCATTTTATTAACATTCCTCTAGCATTTAGCATTTACTCTTACTCAGCCCATTATTAGGATGTTCTTCTGACATAGTAGACTATTAAACAATTCCCTCCTAACTCCACCCATTATTATAATGTTCCTTTGATCCCACCTATTATTAATCTTTCTCTAACACCACCTAATAATATGTTTGCTTCAAACCACCCATTTAAGATGTTTCTCAAACATCATCAATTATTTAAAAAAGGCCTCTATATCTCCTAAAACATTCCATCTAAATCTGTGATTCCTTGATCCCACCCATTATTAGGATTTTTCATTGTTCATTAGTAAGATGTTCACATGTGATTAAGATGATCCTCTGACCCCTACCATTAATAAGATATTTACACTGACCTGCCAATTAAGATGTTCACTGACCACTCCCATTATTAAGACGCTCCGCTGGCCACACCCATTATGATGATGTTCCCTGACCTTGTTGATTAATTAAGATGTCTTTATGATGCTGCACACTATTATTACATTTATTTGTATACCACCAATTAGTAAGTTGTTCACTCTGACTCCACCCATTAATAAGTTGTTCACTCTGGCCCCGCCCATTATAAAGTTGTTCTACTGATGCTGCCATTTAAAGCGTTAACTATAACTAACCACGTCTACTGAATTTCCATACCAATAGAATATTAACCAATAGAAAATAGATAGATAATAGAATTAAATACCAATATATTATTAGAATAGTACAATAAATCAGCAAACTCATCATAAATGCTGCTGTAAAAAGTACCTATAGATATTTAAAAAGGGGGTGTTTGGTAAATAATTAAAAAAAGCATCAAAATAAACATGAGCAAACCTCTACAAACCACTAGTCAGTTGCAAAGCGTGGATATTTGTTTGTATCGGTTTTTCATGACGGAGTTATTCTTCTACATAATCTTTCGGAGTTATATCCTCTCTTTTGGAGTTATTCTTCTACATAATGCCAGTAATCATCACATATTTTATTGTTATCTACTACGATCACAAGACCTCCGCACTGTGGTGGGAGACGTTGACTATAATGTCACAGTGAATGAATTAGATCTGCTAGGATAACAACATATTTGTGAGTGCAATGCACGTTTGAGGAATAATACACTGCTGTAGATATTAATACCACGGGTTATATCTTGTTTATAGCCGCAAGACTGATACAGGCCTTCTGTGGCCTCTTGTGATCAATCGCTGAATCATGTCACCGGCTTTCAGGGAAACTAATGAAATCTGAATGCCACAAGCGAGTCTGAACCTATGTGTGGTATTTGGGAACGGCTGCAAATGCATCATAAACGTCCACCTCTCTTGATGCCCTGGAGATCGCATTGGTAAAAGCACATAATTCAGACTCTTCATGCATCACACACAATGTGTACACACCCAAGGCTTCATACCTAGCAGAGATCAGAAATGAAAGATAATAAAGTTGGAGTGTGATTATTGACGTCAACGTTTATTTTTTTAAACCCATACATTTTCTCTATACAAATCCAACCACTTTTCCATTTCGGGGTCTTGGGGAGTTGAGCCTATCTCAGCAACTCTAGACCTAAATGTGAGCACGGCCCCAAAATAGATGACCAACCAATCAGAGCTGAACAGACTCACACCTAGAGCCAAATTTCCAAATAAAATAAAATATTATAATAATCAAATATACACACACAACTCCAAAAAGAGAAAAACAAGGGAGAACAAAGTATGCATGCAGTACAAGTATTTAAATTACCAACATACTGTACTTGTAAAATATAAATAGGTTCTCAATACTGCAAAATTTTAAGACCATTTAGTTGTAATATCAGAAAGTCAAGGTCACAAGAGTGTATTTAATTTTTGTACCAAATGTGTTTATATAATTATAATATATAAAAAAAAATATGAAACAAACAGTGTGACCATTTTCGAAGTCACCATTTGGCATTTTGTTTTTATTTTAAACACAAAACTAAAGAGCTAAGAAAATCCGGGTAAAACAAAATCTGTTTTTGATATCATGATAAAATAGAAACGGAAAAACAAGGTATTTTCATGCCGTAAGCTGCACACAATCTACTATTTGGCATTAAACACAAACTGATTATTATTATTGTATTTCTTTTTTTAAATAAATATATCACGATTGGGGTCTCTACACATTTCAGTTGATTGTGTCACTCTGTGCCAGCGCCCTCTAGGCTAAGGTGGTCTGAGTGGTGAATGTCGATGGCCTGACAGCGAGGATCTCCATACCTGCACATCTCCAAGGCGAGCGGAAGTACAGCCGTAATGAGTGTTTGGGTAAGAAGAAAGAATGCCCACCTACATGCATGTGTGTGTGTGTGTGCACGCGTGCATTTACTGCACAGGGCACCCACACGCGCGCGTGCAGTCACGCAGACAGTTACGACTCAATGCAAACGCAGGCGCGAGTATTTGCTAGAAACCAAAACAGAGATCTTAACCTTCATTTACGAGAACACGGAGGAGCCTTAAAGGCCAAGCCTCGATACTAACATGGGGGTTTTGGTTAGATGCAGCTCCGATCAGTGACAATATGAACGCCACGCTCGGTTTATCCGTTATTAAGAGCGGCACGGAAGATGCAGGATGGACTGCCGATGTGTTTGGAAAATAATGGGACCTCAACGATGTGAAGATGTTGACACGGCATGACTGAACGATAAACACCGAGCAAGCACCTGCTAAGCGGCAAGGAGATCCGAGAGCGAAGCAGAACAAGCGGCGGCTGAGCGAATGCAAAAACTCCGGCGTCCTCTACTCGCCGCCAGCCGACATTTCATTCGCCTTTGCGCTGCACTTACTTTCTCAAGTTCTCCCTCATCTCGCCTCCGAGAAGCCGACGGATGCCGAGAGTTTGCTTTTTTTTAATCCCGATGGTTCGATGTTGTTACGGGCCAATCACCTCCGCGGTGCAGCCTCTCCAACACGGGGAAAAAGCATCCGACTTCCCTACGATCTCCCTCGGCTAGAGCGGCTCAGACGAGGCGGAGCCTTTCCTCTCTCTCGCTCTCTCTCTCTCCCTTCCCCCTCCAACTCCACTTTTTCCTCTCATTCACCAACATGCTGTTAGTCACAACTATTGTGCGCTTCGCAGCGAGACATCCCAAGACACAAAAGAGCTGTTTAAGACGTTTGAAACATTTTACTCACATTTTGGGGACTACAACAGAAACAAAACAAATTCATTAAAGTTAAAGGTGCAATAATGTACTAGTGTAATCCGTACTTATCTCCTGATGTTTTATTTATTTATTTATTTATTTTTAAATAAATAAATAAATAACATCAATTAAAACATAATAAAATATTTCGTCGGTCACAAACATAGTAAAACATGCTTTTTTTATTATTTATATTAAAATGATTGTTATTAAAATGTTTAAAATCCAAATAAGTAAATCAGTATAAGTTATGAACAGTACATATGAATACTTGTACACAATATACTGCGTTATAATTTAGTATAGTATACTATACGTAATAACAATGCATAACCTATTATTATTATTATTATTATTATTATTATTATTATTGTTGTTGTTGTTGTTGCTGTCGTCGTCGTTAATAAAACAATGAGTATAACAACAACAACAACGATGATAATAAAAATAATAATACTGTAAAGTTTATTCTCAGAACTGAAATTAATTGAAAGGCATCTTTTATTTATCAAGATAAACAGTTAATAAAAAATATTAAAATTAATATTCAAAATGAAAACAAATTATAAACTGTATATACACATAATTCAGTAAATAGACATACAGACAGATATATAAACACGTTGTATAGATAATATTATATAAAATGTATAAAAACAAGGTATTTTTCACATTTAAATTCCACATTCTTACATCTAAACGTCTAATGCCAGCCAAAGTACATTTATGCAATGCCATCTATACACTCACAATGCATGCATTTTCTTTTAAATAATGTCCCAGAATCATTACTTAAATCTGACATCTTAATTTGTCATAATGCTTTACCCTTTACTGTCTCACAGCTTCACATACATGCAATGGGCTGGAAATAACAGATTCTGCTGCCGTCTGACTGCAAGCAGTGCTTGAGCTGACCAGCGTTAATGCCATTCATAATCTATGACAGCATCATTAACAGAACAGTTACTTCCCCCCTACTTATTAAAATCATGCTCCTTCATGCCAGACCACCAGCAACTCGGCTGAATAAAAACTGTGCACATACCTTACAGAATAAATGAAACCTGTCAAGTCGATAAGTTAAACATGCATTACAGGCTGAAGGTTTCGCAATAGGCTGTTAAAATATAATTCAGCTTAGTCTTTAATAGAACCGAGTGTGACTTTGAATATATTTACCTGAAGGGTTGAAGTAAATAAATACATTATAATCATTTGTGAATTGGGCATTACTATTTGCTCAGCAAGTACCTCACAACTTGATATTAAGGCTGCTGAGAAATCTCAATGTCAAAGGGAACCACTGCTCGATAAAACACTAGGTCTCTAAAAATACAAAACTTCCATCCTGAATAAACAAATGCTTTTACAATGTAAATACATAAATACATACAAGACATAAATGTACGGTACATGCAAGACGATTACTACTTGTAAGCACCAGATAAGCATAGTCCCCAAGGCAAGGAGAAATGAGAAAGCGCAACTAATAATTTTGGGATATGGTTGTTGTTAACTGAAACGAAACAGTCAATGACACAAGGTTATTGAATAATGATTAAAGGGCGATGAAAGAGGACGCTGCGGAATCATTACTCGAGCCTCACATTTCAACAATCCAAGCAGACAAAACCAAACATTGCCTTCCCCTAAAAGCCCACCATAGCTTCGTATTTCACATGGACCCACAGATGAAAACTAGCTTTTATTTGAAATTGAAGTAAAATCCTGTAATAACAGACTTCAGGAAACATGGAATAACCGGAGATACAATCATAATTCAGATGTCATCTACCCAATCAAATCAACAGAAACAAAGTCATCCATATTTTTTTTTACCCAATAGGCCAGCAACGACATATTGTCATACATGTGGAATCTAACACTTAAGCATAATAAAGCATTATTACATATTGTACACAAGTTATTGGGTAGGTGATACTCTCAGACTGACAGCCTTGTCAAAAAATCCGTCTGTCTACTGTTAAGGCAGACCAGATTATAATCGCCTAGTACTGACACTAGGGGAACGCCTTCTGTGCCAATGAGAAGACATAAATTGGCTTCATGTAATAGCAAAAGGTGATATTTGACCATAGATTATTATGTGCAAAGAAAGTGTATCAAATTCATGAAAATTATCTCACTGGTTGTAGCTGATCAAGAATCTACAGCTGTACTGCAACAGTCCTGGTGGCCAAGGATTACAAGGTCTCATTCCATTTCCTTTAGGTAACTGAGGTTGTGCATATAACCAAGACATCTCTTAACTGTCAGTTCTCTCGACGTGTGCTGACATTCGCAGAATCTACAAGTTCCTCAGAGAAGAACCGAGTTGGAACAGCTGCTGATGAGGTTTAGACCATAAGCTTGGTTTTAGTACACAAAAATACTTCAATCTCTTATGCCACTCAGTTGTTGCAATTGTTATGCTTTCACACAACGACCATGATCTCATCATGAATGCTGATTCATCATACAGTACGCCGCATCTAAACAAATCATTTCAGCCACGCACATGTGTACAGTACATGTATCATATACGAGAAGATATCTTTATTAAGACACTGTACTGTTAGAAGTTAATTCAGAGAAGGTCCTGCCGCGGCACACTGGGAATATTCTATGTCTTACAGGTGAAGAAAGAGGGAAGCCACTGCATGTGCTGCAGATGCTGCAGATTTCCATTCTTACTGAAGATGACTAGTGCAGGCATGGATCGGCTTTAATGTGATTTATCCTGATTTTATTCACTGGGTTTTTTAAGGAGATAAAACAGCAAGCGAGTTTCTTATACGTATGTTTTTTTTTTTTTTTTTTGAAAATTTCGGATAGATAACCAAGATAATCCCCTATTTATATTAGCCATAGTTTCTTTGTTAACATGATGTTACTGTTTTGCTACAAAAATCAAATGATCTGATATTGTATAACATTTTTATTTAAAAATCTTCATTCAAATATTAAGTTTCAAGCTTTGTTCTAAGTAAGCTACTGATACTTGCAGTATATCATCAGGTTATTCTGCATACATTTTTCACAGTGAGATCTTTGTTTGGAAAAGGTCATGGAAAATCACTTCTCACTGGTTGAATGGTGCCAGCTGTTTCTTTTTTTATGGGGGCATGTTTTTTTTTGTTTTAAGCATAAAAACAAAGTTTGTTAATTCAGTGGTGGACTTTGAATGTGCCTTGCATTAACACATTGAGTGATGTTTGAAGAAACTTACTTGATATAGTAGGGGACATTGTTTGGAGAAATGGAGCGTTCAAGAGGACCATCAACAGATGCTGCAAGATACATCCAAGTGCAAGTTCAAAATATGGCATTTTTACAGAAACATTTTAGCCACCAAAAAATACTAATTGATGCTGTTATTCACATCCACAAGTCACACAGTTACTAAAGTCTGGTTAAATTTTAAGGTCAAATACACACTCACCATGCAGGAAATTCTGAGACTGACCTAAGTCCTTACAGGCTGTGGCCAGGTGGGTCAACTGTTCCTCAACAGAAACCTGACAAATGCAACACATCTTATTCTCGCAACATTTCATCATCATTCTTTTTTTCCCCCTTTATTAAATAATGTCTTTTAGGCCGCTGTCAAACCTCTGAAGGACAAAGCATCTCTGTGATCTGCTTATTCTGTTGCTGACAAGTTCACTTGTCACAGTAATTCATGGGATTGAACTCCTTGCTTTTGTTTCAGGAACTGTCACTGGATTTGACTTTTCATTATTTAAAATGATGAAATGAAATATTAAATGTGTGCAGCCTCACATTCACGAAACATCTTGGCAAGAGCCAAAAATGAATAGAGGGAAACGGTATACAATATTAAGTATAGGCAAAAAGTAAAAGTATGCTTTACAACTAATATGTATATACCAGTATATTTAAATAACTATGATGTCTAAAAAGCTGTCTTATTAGTATTATTATTGTTATTATTATTATTATTATTATTATTATTATTATTATTATTTTTGCTGTGTTTAAAAGCCTTTTTTAAATACGTTTAAAACAATGAATATTTTGTGTGGGGGTTGTCCTTAACTATCTAATTTATTATTATATAATATCATTTATTTGTACACATGTGCTGTAAATATGCAGGTTTCTATATGAAATCAATTATATTTTAAACAATTATATTTTAAAATGATAAGCTACTCCCAGAGTGTTTGTTTTTCTTGTTGTCTGAACAGATTATTGCATCAATTCAAAAACCAAACTATCCTTTGCACACATACAACATTTCGTTTCTTCCAACTTTGCTTGCTGAGCAAGCTAACGGAGAAGATGCGTGTGCTGCCAAAGCGGTATGAACATTCTGTTTTACCTGCAGAACTTTCCACCTCATGTTGAGATCATCAATTCTGCTCAGGTTATCTTGGGAAAGAAGAAGGTTGGGTGGTTGAAACGTGGAAGCCAACTGGTTGACATGGTTCACATTGTCCTGGATGGGAGCAATGTCCCTTTGGAAAGCCTGGAAAATGGAAATCCCTGAGATCTTTTGGCCACAAAATAAACAAATCAAAGCTTTTCTTTCATGTTTTACAGGGAACAAACCTTCACTCTGTCCAGTTGCTTCTCCAAATCATCTACGTGCAAGTCTCTGATGGGCTTCCAGGAATTTTTCACGCTCTCTGCCTGTTGTAGCTTAAAATCCAGCTGATCCTGGGCATTCTGGAGCTCCATCAGCTTCTCCATGGCCAGTTCCAGCTGCTGCTGCCAGTCAATAGCAGACGAGCCCAGAATCTTCCATCGCACTGTTACATCCTCCACTTCTTTACGAAGTATACGCCCCACATTTTGAGCTCGTTCTTCAGGACTTACATCTGGAAAACATACACTGGCTGAAGCAACCTACTGCACAACACACTTCTGTGAGGACGCTTCTACTTTTCTGAACAGGTCTCTGCTTCGGCCTCTCACAAGGCATCTCAGAAAGGAACATCTGGACGTTGTCAAGTGTTCCATTGAGCACGGGTTCTTTGGTTGCTAGTTCTTTTCTGAAGACCTGTAGGTACGTATCAGAGTCATGTGAGTATTTGCAAATACTGTCATTTGCACCTGCTGCAAACGAGAATCATTTCACACAACATTTAAGTTCCCATTTAAAATTTTTTGGAACCCTTGTACAGCCCAAATGGACAGAAGAGCAACAAAAGAATAGCAAAAACATGGTGCTATTGTCCAAAAGAATTCATTTTTTGAGAAACATTGTTGAGGATTGCTTTATATGCATGTCATCAAACGCTTCTTTTCATCACTGACATTTTATAAGTCTAAAACTACAATGTTTTCTGCCCTGCAGGGACTTTCTGAGCATATTTTGATTCACAAAGCACTGATTCATTGTGCAATGTGTATTCGGAAACATTTCTGGCCGTGTTTACAGAATTACTAATGTTTTGGTATTTCGCATAATTAAGTCAGAAAATCAGAGAAAAAGAAAACAACAAAATCAGGCGGATTTCAACAGCGAGATTGTGTTTATATAAACCTATGCATAACATAAATTATCGCTTTGGATAAAAGCATTTGCCAAATGACTGTAAAGTAAATTACACATAAACATTACTAGCAGGCTCTATTTATAAATATGCTTTTTAATAGAAAAGTGTAAATTGTCTAAAATAATTTTTATTTTAATGACACTATATATCCTAAGATATCTACTAACCATAGTAAAATGCACCAAAAATGTGTTGTTTTTCTGAATTTGTTTCTCTAAATAAAATATGACATGTTAAAAGAGACCTTAGTTTCAGAGGTCTTACATGTATTAGTAGTTATTGATTAATTAAAAATATTTTTAAAATTAATGATAACAATTAAGAATACATTTAAGACCTATGGAAATACAGGTTTGAATCCTTTTTTAAACACATTTTAGTCCAATTTTCAGAGAAACAGCAGTTCTTCCCCTGATTAATTATTAATACTTAATAGCATAGTCAAGATAATTAACCATAGTCAAAAGCCATCATAATATTTATGTTAAATATAAATTTACCAATAAGTGCATGAATAAATAAATAAGTACATGATTAACAATTAAAGCTACGGTGACTTTCAGTTTGTGAAAAGCGGAAACGTGGAATCGTCAGTCAGCTAAGCAAGCACATTAAAACAATGTTTTGATAGTCTGTGCCCGTCATTGAAAGATGAAAAGTGTCTTCTCCACACAATTTTTATTTGTCATCAGCTGTAAAATCTGTTTATTATCCTTTTTAAACCTACCACATTATTCGGACTTTAAGGCGTTCTTGAATTCCTAACATTTACAGATTTACAGAGTGTCTTATAATCCGGAAATAAATGTGTGTGATATATGTTAAAAAGATGAGAAAATAGACATGTGTCTTGTAGTTCGCTGCACGTTATAGTCTGAAAAATCCGGTAAGAGAAACTTGGACTGAAATGTAATTAAAACATTCTGAACACTTGTCCTATGTTTTAAATTTTGTAGTTTCAGATTTTTAAATTAGTTTCAAACTTCTTGACCATAATAAAAAGGCAGACCTTAAAAATTTTAGAATAGCTTCAAAAACCTCTTCAGTCTTATTTTCAAACACTGGTATTCTTTTTCTGGCTTTGTCAGCTAGTCTGTGCAAAAATCTGACAGTCTTAAACATGTAGCATTTTTGATGGTTCCTAGTTACATTTGCAGTTTTTTAACCTACCGTACCACACAATACGTTCACCATAACCAAATCAAATAGACAATAGTACATGAATGTAAATGTATTCAGCATCTTGAAAATGTAAATTTTGCTAGGACTTTTTTGACAGCTTGGACACACATGACAGTTTCCTTCACAGCTACCTGCACCTGTGGAGCCTGACAGAGTGACTCGGCTGTCACTTCCTGGATGCTCACTCCGCTCACCTACACTAACTAGTGCAGGGCCGCATCCTGTTTACAGGGGCGCTGACAGTTGATGGCCATCGGCACATCTTAACTGGTCTGCACAGCCATGCTACGAGACGTCTTTCACAAGATATAATCTCCATCTGTTTAAATATTTAACAAGCTGATAATGATCGCACGCAACAAAGGAGGAATGCATAAATTACATCTCCAGTGTGATTCTTCATGGTGAAGAAAGAAGCCTGTCCTAGAAGTGTCCTAGGTTCACCTTGTGTGTAAGGAGTTGCTGGTGCACGATCGGCACATCGCCCCCTACTGGCTTCTGCTGCTCCAGCTCTTCTTTCTTCAGCTGAAGCCAGTTTAGAAGTTCTTGGAGAGACATGTGCATTTGCTTCCACTGCTCCACACCCACATCAAGATAGGGTCTAGGGAATTGTAAAAAGTTATATCTTACCCAAAGCATCTAGATTTTGGTTGGTACAGTCAAACTTAGGGTAGTTTGAACTAGGTGTGGACTAGTTATGTCTACAAACAGCTACGTATTATAGTCTATTCCTTCCTTCATTGTGACACTGGTACAAGTTCAGTTTAATTATAACACACATTTCCTAGTTGCAGACTCTCCCAATCAGCTGTGAAACAATTCTTGCAATTATGTCCAACCTATCCGGTTAATTGGGAAAGCTACTTATTTGGGGGAAAAGTCTTGGAATGAATCCTGTTTCATAAGCCACATTTAATGCACTTATTTGGGACTAGGACTGGCAAACGAAAAAAATAATAAAAATGGTTTATTTCGGAGAATGGGAAAAGCTGAGATGTGTTTATTTCGGAGAATTTGCACATTTGTTTTTCATTAAAAATAATTTCAGTAAAAATACTTGATAGAAAAGTCTCTTGCTGTCCTGGGCATCAAACCCTACTATCGTGAAGGCACTATGGTGTTTGTTAAAATTTTGACTTTTAGAAGGTTAATATATATATATATATTTTTTTTAGAAATTTCGAGTTCCCAATTAACTGAAGTCGACTATTTTTGGATCGAACATTTTTAAATTAAAACTCGATACAAGAATAGTTTACCTGACAGGTGTAAAAGTGTAAAAATCGTCTGTAAACAGCTGTCACAAAATTCATATCTGTAAAGAAGCATTTGACTTGTGCATAACTATTCTGCAGAATATTTCTATATATCTGTTTCATATTGTTTTATGAAGAAAAAGAATGGTAGCATCTTTTGATAGCCTTTTGAAAAATCTTTTGAAGTCTGGAACCTACCAGAAAAATAGATGGTTTGAAAGTACCATTCTTTTTAAAAGATGTTTAAAAACTGAACATTCTACACCATCTGGCTTTTAGCATTCTGTATATGACAAAAATAGGTGATTTCAGACGGTTTGATACTCTTCTCAAGCGCTAATATTTGAAAAAGGTTATATTGACAGAGCGAGAAACGGCACGCTGCATTAGAAATATACATTTAAACCCATTTGAGTCTGGAATCTTGAGCGCTTAACCTTGCAGTTGAATATTCATGAATATTAGAAAGGCTTTTAGCAGCTCCTACCAAAATTACACGTATTTTTTTCCCTTAGATGTAACAACGTTCGAATTTACGTTGCAGCATCATGAATTCAAGTGGAGGCTCAGACGCTATTTAAAAGCATTAAAGGCTGTGCCTTGTAAAACTGAAAAATGCAAAAGGTTTTTTTATCTGCTGATGAAAATGTAAGTTGTACGAGTGTCAGTACAGAGCGCTAGTGTTTCCTTTAAAAGGGACTGCGTTTTAATGGCGGCTTGAAAGCTGGTTTCACAAGATGCACATTGTTGGTTTTTTTTTCTGAAGTTTTAACTTAATAAAAATGTCAAGAATAACAATTTCTTATGAATCACAATATCAAGTGATTTTGTAATAGACTGTGCTAAAGTTGCTAACACAACAAGGGCTCGGGGCTCTGGAAATTAAATTCTTAGTTCGACTGTATTGCAATATAATTTTGTTATTGGCGAGCCTTTGGGCCCTCAAAGCCTAAAAATATCTGAAGTAATGTATTGTTTTAATGTCTATTTTGTCTGAAACAAAATAATGGCGATTATAATTTGTCCATGAATTCTTCATAATGGTCTGCCGGCTTCATAAGGTTGTGCCAAATCCTGAAAAGTATTTTTGTTACGTTTCTTATGTAACCAATCACATTTCAGCCATAATCAGCTCCACTCACACCTTCAAATTACTGTTTCGAATTACTAATTTAGAAGGAAATTAGTAATATAATTTAATAATATAATATACATATTAATTTGCCTGTGTCGCGTGATCTAACGGTCACATCTGTGGCTCCATTCTGACGTGTTTTTTCCTGGTTGGTCTAATAAATAAAGACATTAATTGCGGCTAATGTGATGGATATCAGTGAGGAAGCGGCTCTTTTACTATATTTCTGCATGTTAAGAAGCTTTTTATAACCATAATTGAGTTTTTCAGGGGTTGGGTGAAGTCCTAGCGTTGAAATGGACAGCCCGGCAATGGAAATTGTCTTCTAAACGTAAAGCCTAAATGTAATGCAAACTATTCCTTCAGGATGCTTACACAAAAATGTAAAGCGGAAGATAGCAGAAAATCAAATACCTATTCAGTATTTAATTATTCAGGACCAGTTACATCCAGTTTTGAATTCGATGTGCGTAGCATTAAAACAGGAAAGCTTATACTTGTGTTATAAAGCCAAAAAAATGCAATGATTTGTGCACAGTCTTACACAAGCCTGGGGCTTATATGATTTATATATTCAGATCATTTCTCAAACCCATTTCTGCTCAGCATGAATTTTCCCTGGGTTTAAATTAGATGATTCATTCATCCTACCTTATGCTCATAACTTTGTTACACAACTCATGCCACCGCTGTCCCATGTCGTCAAGTCGTTTTTGTAGCACCACAGCATTGTCCGTTCCCTCCAGAGAAGACACAACACGCTGCCCGTTGTCATCTAATGAATGGTACATTTCCCGATGGCCATCGATCTCAGCCTGGAGATCCTGCACACATTTAAAAAATCATCAGGAAGGAACGTGTAAAGTTCCACACAAGCTCTTTATAGCTCCTATCTAAACTGTTACAATGTTGTGGGCAAATGTCTTCACACTACATTGATTTACAATGCATTATGTGATGATTAACGTAGAAGTAAGTGGAAGTGAGTGGGTTTTTCCCAGCAAAATTGTGCTCAGCATTTAACCGTCCAGTGAAGTTACACACACACACAGTGAAGTGCACACACACAATCCCGGAGCAGTGGGCAGGCTTAAGCCGTGGCATCTGGGGGTCAGTGTCTTGCTCAAGAACATTCAGTACTGAAAGTCTGTCTTACTCTAAGTCTGAATATATTCATCCATCCATGCATCATTTTAATCAAGTTTGTAAACTTTCTTTAAACTCCTGGTTATTTAACAATAATAATTTAACAAAAATCGATTCTTGTCTTTTCAATCAGCGGCTTATAAAGAGAACTGCATTGCAACACAACACAAACAAACAACACAATTAATTCAAAAACATCAGAAGCACAGAAACCGTAAGACACCAGTTTTAGCTCCTTGTATTCATTCCCAATTTTTGTGATGTAAAGCCAAACCAGCCCATCTAAACTCGGTGTAGAAGAATTCTAGGAAAGAGCAGCAAAGTAATGAGGCTGACAGTAAAGATCAAACCTTAACACGATACGTCTTCCTGTGCAACATATCCGGTGAACAAGCAACATCAAATGAATCGAAAACAGCTTTCTGACAGTCAGAAGCAGGAATCCTCTAATTCTCCACCATGTGAACCCGTGAGTGAAAGGACGAAGAAATGGAACATTGTTAGAATGAGAGTGAGAAAATATATTCTGCAACTGTGTGTGCATGCGACATAAAATGCCAGACACACTGGCCCTGTTGTTTCGGGGGAGTGGGCACTGCGAGAGATGGCGGGTCAGATCTGGTTTTCAGGAAGAACAGAGGCTTCTCTCTCAGGCCAAATCTCTTCTGCCTCTTCACATCTAACTTTTTGTCTTGGCTATTGACAAATGCACATTCCAGTGAGAAGCAGGAGACTAAAACAATGAACCTGTCAGGACTTTTTTCTTTTCTAAACATTGCCATTTAAGTCCATAAGTTGCTAATAAATTGTTAATTTAGGAATGTTTGTTTTGATTTGCCATTATAGAGGTTTATTGAATGAGACACAGAAAATATAAGGTGGGGGAAAAATGTTGGCAAATTTATGAATGCAAAAATATTGGTGGTTAAGAAAGACTACTCTCAGAAAAGCAGAAAAATGACTGTAAAAACTGGAAGAAAAAGATGGAATCAGAAGGAGAGTTGTCTAATATCTCCAATCTGCATGTTTTGACACAATGGAATTATTTCCTATGTATTTCATAGGATAAGCTTTGCATTTTATTGAATAAAAAGTCTAGTTAGGCAAGTGTTTTCGCTACAAAATTTGTAAGAACAAATTTTAAACATTGAAATTTCATGGTTTTTTTTCACAGGTTATTTTACCCAAAACAATAATTTTCTTCATTGTTTTTATAGAATATTTGGCAAACCCTGAAAATAACACCTATTAGGCAAAATTTTTTTTTTTTTACTTTTTTTGAACAATGATCAAACCCTAGAACAAAAAAATGTAAACAAAAGATGGACTATAAAATGAGTGACAAATCTATGTGTCTTAGAGATGTTTCTGCAAACTACATTTTTTTCTTCATATTTGTGGTAGTTGCCCAGTGGTAAGTAGTTGGACTTTCCACATAAGTCTCATATTTCTATATTTGACTACATATCCACAATTCTTTTTTCATAAAAACCTTTTTAAATATAGAATGCTAAAGATATTGAACTAAATGAGGCAGCACATGTCTCAACAATGAAGATGATGCAAACTTTACAGTAGAACACAGCCACAGAAAACATCGGGCGACTCTCGCAACCTCAGGAAAGTTCATTAAAAGTAAGACATACCTCCCATTGCTCAAGCAAATGCCGCACAGTGGCAGGGTTTTCCAGGAGTCTGTCTTTAAAGGTGGCATCCTGCAAGACATTGGCTGTGGTTTCTGCTTCCGTAAGCCAATTTAAGAATTTTTCCAGATCTAAGTAGAAACGCTGCAACTGTCGCAATCCGGCCTCCAGATCTGCTTCCTTGTCCCCAGCTCTGAAATACATGACAGCTTTTTGGTTACAACAAGACGACATTGTTTAATGATGATACCTGTAGCTGCTAAAAGTCGCTATTACTGCCACAAACACGGCAAAACTTTGAGAAAGTTTGTTTTCACACACACATCAATTCTAAAAATACTTCTTTAAATAACAGTTTTTTCACGCAACCTTGCAGTTCAGTAATGTTGAAAAATCGCTCATATCAAAAGCAGCTCACCGTTTTTTGATGTTTGCCCAAGCCAGATTCATGCTCTCCGTCATTTGTTTAACTTTGCTGGTGTCGTCGTCTGAATAAAGAGTCAGCAGTTTGTTTGCCAGCTCATTGGTGGTGTTCATATGACTCTGCGTCTGCTGTAAATCCATGGAAAGTTGCTGAAACAGAATTAAAATAGAAATGGAAGTAGAATCCACACTAGAAATCCCTTCGTTTGGACAGTTTGCCAAACAAAGTCACATTAAACTCCATTGCACGTATCATTTTTAATTTTGTTGAGTAAACGTCATTACCTTGACGTCGTCATTTTGGCCTTTTAAATCATCAACGCTGTGAGACACTTTCTTCCATCCCTCGAGTTTGTCATTGGCTTTCTTTATGAGGGGTTCCACCTTCTTCCTGGATTCCAACCAGTTTGTGGAGTCTTCTAGCATGTTTTGCAGCTGAAGTACTCTGTTTGTTACTTTGCTGTGGGAATCTTCCCAATGTGCCTGTAATTTTTCAACTTCCAAAAAAAAAAAAAAAAAAAAAAA
>CM051501.1:19942698-19954518 GCA_028031935.1 Paedocypris micromegethes | reverse complement strand
AAAAAAAAAAAAAAAACCAACAAAGTTAAGTGAGACAGTAAAACGTGTTTATTTTTAGCCTGAATTGAGCAGGTTGAGTTCAATGTAACTCTTTCAACAATGTGTTTTGCGAATGTGATAAGGTAAAATAATAAAGGTTTTTTGTTTTTCTAGTCACACAGGTTTTTTCAAGTCAACTAGTTTGACTTGTGCACATAATAAAGTGGCTATTACTTTTGCTGGTGAATGTACATTTAAATTAAAAATATAACGGAAAAATATTCTAAAAAAAGTAAGACCTCTGCAATATTGTAGGTCAAAACTGCTTAATTACATACGTATTTACTAATTTTGAATCTAATCTAATATGTATATAGGCTGAATCTAAACAGTGTGTTTACAGTACTGTAGGTTGTGCTCAATAGTCCTGTCATATCAGTGACCTTGAAATTCTCTGAATGACTCAATGCAAGCACCATGCTTTGTTTGTCTTCTTGATTGTATTACTTTAAAAATTTCAATCCAAATGTTACAATCTCCTTTCAAATACAGAGCTTGCTGAATTTCAATAAGTATGGATGGGGGGGTGTCAAGCTGACTTACTGCGGTCTGTAATGGTCGCCCGAGTCTCAGCCTTACTGGTTTTATTTTTTAGGTTTTGTGCTGCTGTGACTTGTTTGTTCAGCTGTGGAAATTTTTGCTCCATTTCTTGAAGTGTTGACTGTTAAATGGAATGAGATCAATTAACATCACTTTGTATAAAGGCGTCTGCCAAACAGCAGTAAAATTGTCTTATATCGATCATTTTTATATGACTTGAAAATCGAAAGTTGTTTTATAGGAAAGTCTAACACACCAAATAAAGCCTGAACCACAACATTGCAGCTTGCAGCTATATTGTATGCTATAATTATCAAACACAAATCCCAGATGCAAATTTTATACCAAAAACCCCATGCAAAAATGTTCCACTAAGTCAACTTCACGAACATCAGAAAAAGTCTAACCTTAAGTTTCACTCCCATGTCATTGATTTCGCTGAGTTCCCCAACTGTTACTCGCTGAGTCTGGACCATGTGATCCAGAAGAGACAGCCAATCATCAAGCTCGGCCCAGGATTTATTGAATTTCTCAAGAGCTGCATCTCCGGCTGCACTACCAGTCAAAGTTTCAGCTGGAAAGTAACATGATTTCCTTTCTCAACACATCAAAAGCACATGAGACTCTCATGAATTTTAATGGCATATTTTTTATTATACCTTCAAGTTGACATTTGTGTCGCCACTCCTTAAGGAGAGCTTGAATAGCTGTCCAATCTGCGCTGAGGTTGTCAAACTGTCCCTGGGAAATGAAATCCAGGAGGAGCGTATTAAACAAAGATTCATGTCATAAAGTCAATACAGTGTGATATATTGCATTACAGTTCAGGATACTGCTAGCAAGTGATATAATCTAATATTACAGACCATGTGTATTGGAATTTGAGTGCATTGCATCACTTTTTGTTATACACCTTCTCTGGTTGGCATGGAGGTCTTTCTTTTGTCAAAACCCCTTCTACCATCGGCTTCTTCTCTTTGATGTCATCTTCAATCTACCAACAGAAATGTGCCAATTAATACTAAACTCTCAAGTGATTAATGGCAAGAACAGCATACGTACAGCCTAAATGTCTTGTTTTTCCAATCTTGTAAAACAATTACAAACACAATTTAATTTATTTTATAAAAAAATACATGAACAAAAGAATCATTCAATGCATTATCTAAATATGTATTTAATTTTGATTATTGGTATTTATTTTTTTATTTATCTATACATTTATTTTTAGCTTTATTTATCATTACTTATTAATTAATTTATTTATGTATATATTTTAGATTTGTAAAACACAGGGTTAGTTAGAATACAAAAATTACCTGTGTTTGACTTAAATTATTGAAATAATTTATTATCCAATTTTGAGTTTTGAAAATTCATAGACAAAACAAACTAAACTATAAACTAATTTTTATGATTCTGGCTGGTCAAAAGAATATATTGTGAAAATCTACTTTAAATCTAACTCAGTGTGACCTTTTAAACATACATATGTGGAATGTTTATGTGATAGTATTATCATATTTAATACTCAAAACTTATGAAGATGCCAAAAAAAGGTGGTACCCATAAACAAAATGTTTTGGAATAGAGAATGTTAACACTGAATGACCATCCGCATATAAGAGGGCATGTCTGTAATCTTACTTTGGGGTTTACAGCTGAAGTAGGCTGCTCTAGCTCCCTCTTTGTAGAAGAAGCCCAAATTGAGAGTTTTGAAAGTTGCTCATGGTACAAAGACAAATCCTTCAGGAGATCTTCAATTTCACGCTGCTTTTCAGGGAGATCACAGGACACCTTAAGAAAAAATGAAGTGACAATTGCATGGTTGGCAGGATGGAGAGACAGATATATTTGTATATCTTTGTAGACATAGATATACAAAGACAGAAAATCACAATCCCAGTGGGGTTTCATATCGGTCAGTTCATCCATTGATGAATCCAATCTACCTGTTTGGCCTAATATTCATCCATCCACCCATTTTACTCACATATTTATATATACACCCATCCATCATCTCTTCCAAAAACGTTTTATTCATTCACTGATCCAAACCTAATGTTTCTTCCCGTCCATTCAGGATAGCCACCATGTATCCTCATTTAACAATCCACTTATCTCACCAATTACCTACTCACTGGTCTATCCATAAATCCACGCAGCCATTCATATTTATACATTCATTAATCCACTTCATTAATTCATTCCTCCCTCCACTGCTTCATCCATCTATCCACTTCTTCATTTGACAATCCATCCATCCATCCATCCATTCAACCGTCCACTGCTTCATTCATCAATCCATATACTTTCCAACCATTAATCCACCTGCTTCTTCATTCATCAAATTATCCATCTATCAACCCACTTCTTCATCCATGTATTCTTCTATCCACCCATCAATTTGGTCATTCTCTGCTCCATCTATCCATCCATTCTTCCATCCATCCACTTTTTATCCATACATCTATCCAACCATCCCCCCATCTGAACGTTGCATTTGGAAGATGAAAAAAAAACAGTATATAATCTATGATAGAGTAAATGTTGATTTGAAACCCTGGTTAAAACATAAATCTGTCCCATATAATTACTAGTATATGTATATGTATATATACACACAATAGTATATATACTAGTATATAGTATATGTACAGTCTTAGTACATTTCGCTAAGATCTACATTTGCCGGAATTTAAATGATCCAACAATCCTAAGGCTGTAAATGAGCAATACTACTGTTAGTATTCATGTCTCAGAATTACATTTAATGAACAAGAGAGTAGATGCAAGAAATGTAGCGTTTGGATCACCTTCGCCCATCGCATGTTGATAACCTTTAGATGCTTCTCCAGTGGTTTCACTTTATCGACTGGGAGAGAAGAGCCTTTGTTGTTGATCTGATGAAGAATCTGCTTCCTGTTCGGCAGTTCCTCCACCCGGGCCTGGAAATTTTCACCCACGTGTTAATTATCATCTCGACTTTCTGACTCATATTTGGCTCAAATAAAAAATTAGCATTTTATTACAGCGCTAAACCCACATTTGTTCTTACAAGTCAGGGGTGTCATACTCAATTACACAGGGGGTCAAAACTCAAAGCACACTTTAAATCGCGTTGCCAAATTAAAAACAATTAAAAACACACTAAAACGAAACAGTTTTTTTACACATAAATATGGATAAAAACTGGCAGGAATTTTATTCCAATGTACAGTACATAAAATTAAACTGTTCACGGTTTGTCTACTAAAAATATGTCCTGTCACAATTATATCAGTTAGAAATATGAACACGCTGCAATAATGAATGAAAAATGAAAGTAAATGTTACAAATGTACAATTATTGTTTATAGAGGCAAGGCTGCCAAAACACTGGATTATGGGATCTGTAGTTTGGGGGTAATCAGCATTTCATTTCACTGGGTCATTAAAACTAATAGTAACAGCTTCGTATTAAAGGATCTGGTGAGTTGTAAAGTTTGACACTCACATATGCTATAAGTGATCTGATGTTTTCACAGCACACATTTTACCTTCACTTTTTCTAGCGTAGCAGTGAGCTTTTCTTTATGACCTGCTTCCACAGGATGAGCAGCCACAGCCTCGGCATCATCCAGCCAGGACTGGAACTCCCCCATGTCTTCATTTAGCTCTGCAAGCACAATCTTTGCCCCAGCAGACCTAAAGCACACAACAGCCATATTTATGCATGACTTAGATAAAGGGCAAAATGGCATATTCTGCAGGAGTTTGTGCCCAAGATGAATTATGCAAAGAAATGCATATATCTTATTGTCGGGCTGTGCTAATATATCCTAAATTTACACTTACCGTCTCTTGATCTCATTGAGTTGGCTGGACACTTTGGCCCAACGGGAGTTGATGGAGGCAAGATGCTGTTTAATGTAGTCTTTGTCATCCTTACTGCTCTGTGGAAGCAGGTCGGTCCCAAGAGCATTGAGCCCCTTCACTGCTGCTTCCTGTTTCTCTACAGTTTCCTGGAGCTCCTGTGAAAAATGAAAATGTATATATGTCTAGTAAAAATATAAATACATTATTTTTAAATGTACAATTAAAAAAAAGATATATTAAATAGTTTATGCACTTTTATTTTGTTCTATTTTTATAATGACACCTATACAATGACAAAAATAAAATGTGTGTGCAAATATGAGAAAGAAAAAAGACTAATTATTTTTACGTATATAATAATGGTTGTGTTTTTGATTACCTTTAGGTGGTCCTTATTGTTTATTGGGTCTTGTTCATACTTCACTATCGTTCTCTCTGCATCTGTCAGCCAATCACTGAGTGTTTTCATGTCATCGCTGAATTTTCTGGATTTTTCCAAGCATCTAGAAAGAAACCCAAGACATAGACTCAAAATTTGTTGCTCATATCTCTATTTAATTTAATTAGTTTTGTAATATTCAATTTGTAGATTGTAGATTTATGCTGTAGATTGTAAAGACTGATAAATATAGTTAAATACCAATTTAATTAATAAGCCAATATACCAATATAAATAATGCTAGATATTGATGCTAGAGGTGGGGGTCACAAAAAGTTGATTCTTTATAGGGAGGGTGGCGGGGAGGGGTGCTAAAAAAATGAAGAAACACTTTTAACACTATTATACGTATATGGATAAATATGAACAAATAAATCTTTACTTAAGTCTTTCCTGATAGAGCTTCTTGAGGTTCTCCCAGTTAGTCTTGAGCAGCCGGAGAAGTAAAGTCTCTTCCGTACTTTTAACGAGAACTTCGGTCACTGGACTATCCAATTTTTCCAAGTTACCTTTAACTTCCTATAAAACACACAACAAAACTCAGCAAATCGTTTTATCAATTTTGCTTTTCGTATCCCAAAAACAAATAATATTAAAGAATGGACAGGCAGACAAAGTCAGATTACTTTAAGGCACTTTTCTTGTTGGGGAATGTGAACAAATGTTGCAGACCAACGATCCGGCAAGTTCAACAAAGTCTCGTTATCAGCAATGCGTTGCAACAAAAACTGCATTTCCTGTAGAGAAAAATATTCTGTAATCATGGTTGAAAGATAGATGCACAATAGATTCCTTTATCATGGTTGCACCTACAAAAAAGGCAACTTACACTGTTGTGGCGCACTCTGGCAAAATTAACATCAAGCTCCGCCCAACGTTTATTAATTGGTAAGAGGCGGGGCTCCACCAGCTTGGTTGCTCCGCCCTCAGAAAGTAGACGGCCTAAATTACGCAGGTCTTCCAACTTTGGCCGCTGCTGTTCAATCTCAGAAGCAACTACCTGATGATCACAATAATTTCATTTTTCCATCCGACTGATTTCTTTTAAGTATTTGTCCTATACCTTTGATTGGTAGCTCAAAGAAGAAAGCATCTGTGATCTTACTTTAACTTGTGGCTCCTCTGGAGGATCTGGAAGAACTCCTAGAGTCATCTCAATATTATCAAGCCACATCATCATGTCATCGGTCTTCTTGCAGAATTGGTACCACTGTGAGGCAAGGGCTAGCGCCTTCTTCTTTCTCAGGGCTCTCAGATTCTAGAAACCAACATCATTTCTAATCATAAATGTAATAAAGTTCCAAATACTGTCTGCAATCTTGCATTACATTGTCTTTCGCTTGCCAGAGACCTCATAAATTATTCGACATTTTTGGATATTTTTTCAAATTTCATAATGTACATGAATCATGCCTATTATTATTATTATTATTGTTATTAATATTATTACGGTATAAATATTATTATTATTACTACCATTTCTTTCATAGAAAATATCACAGATCTCAAAATCTAATTAGGACATCCTAAATAAAAAATGTAGCATTTAATTAGTTATTCAAATTTCTATTTGAAAAAAGTATATTCTATTAATTTTATTTACTTCAGAAATAACAATCTTTTTTTGTTGTTTTGGAATGTTATTTAACTCAGAAAAGCCTTAAAGTCTTGTGAGCTTTTTGCTTTGTGAAGTGCATTGTAGGATATAATGAAATCTTCTTGGAGTGTTTTCTTGCCTTGATTTTGTACTACACACTTGACACGTGGCACGTTACCTTGAGAGTGTTGTATTTGTCATGAAGAAGACTGTGTTTGTCACGAACAGCTTCTCTTTTCTCTCCACTAGGAGTTCTTCTCAGGAGATTCTCTCCTTTTAAAAACAGTTCATTCAATGCCTCCTCATCAACGCTCTGTGAAAAATCATGTGTGTTATTCATAAAACAACACAGAAAAATAGAATCAAATGACAAGGGCACCCTCAATTTCTGACATTTATTCACTTAATGTAAATAAAGCAAGACGCAAAGCAATAGTAGAGAATAACCCAGTGTACCTGTCAGTCTACTTGAGGTTGTGGCACGACAATCAAATTGACATATTCTGAAAACTCATCCAGCCTATGAGAGTTTTCTCATTGGCCCGTAGTAAAGTACAGTAGCGAATCAGACCACTTAGGTGTTCCCCTAGTGTCAGTATCCAGCACTACGTCTCGTTTCCTTCCATTGGTGAACTAAGGTTACTCAGTATTTCAGTATACTCAGATTACGTCAATAAGCAAGACATTTTCTATTCCTGAACCATAATTATTTCTTGCATATTTTTGGTCAAAAGAACTTTATGATAAGGTATGTTAAGTCTTTTGTGGGTTCCACTAATTGGTTTTACTTTCAGCAAATAAAAAAAAAAAACAGCACTGCACTTTCTTACCACATCCTCCAGGAAATCTTCCTCTTTTAGATTTTCTCCTAATTTAATCTCTTCATCCAGCACCTGGAGCCATATATTAGCCTGTCTGTGGTACTCATCTAGCTCTTGATCCGAGGCCTAGAAGAAAATGTCACACAATATAAAAAAATCAAATTGAATGGAGATAAATAAAAAGAAAGAATAATGTCAAATTTAAAAAAGACTGTCTATGCGTTCATCAGTTCACCCATACATCCGGGTATCTGTCTATTATGATTTGCATAGATATGTACAGTAAGTTTGAGACCTGTACACTTTTAAAAAATTGTAAATTGTAAATGTGTAAACATTACTACAACAATGTGAAATAATTCATTCTGAAGTGTCACCTAGAACAATTGTGTAATTGCGCAAATGCAAACTTTGAAAATTTAGCAATGCAATTTTTATTTTCTTTAAAACAAGTGGTCAAAAGAGCTTAATAATTATTAAACAAAACACACACACAGACGCACACACACACACACACACACATGCACGCACACACACGCACACACACACACACACACACACAAACACACTAGTATATAAAATATTGAATGACGTAATTCGTATTATCCCTGTGTCTTATCGCAACAATGCACCTTAAAAAATGTAAAAAACACATTATTTGTAATTTATGATAAAAATTTGCTTAAATGAAATTACAAAAAAAAGTAATTAAGCAAAAAAGTTACCAGTCCTGTTAAAATCCTCTTTGTGATGACATCAAAGCGCTGGTTGAGAAGCTCCAGCTTTGGCTGCACCTGAGCTTTACAGTGTTCTCCTCTGTTTGTTATGAGTTCTTCTGCCAAACTCCTCACCGCTTCAACTTTTTCCTTCATTTCCTCCAGTTCCTTCCGCAAACCCTGAACAAAATGCAATCTTTTTGTTTCCTTGTTTTCTATTTCCTAAGACTTATAGAAATTAATTGCTTGTCACAACATTGCTGTTAAGGCAAAACTGTTTATTTACAGTATTTTACAGTTTGTGTTTTATTCCTGCATATTTTTCACTATAGTCTTCAGTAACATACAATTGCTGGTTGTCAAACCATTGGTGTATTAAAAACCTTAATAATGTGCTCGACACAGCCATGACGGTCCATTTCGTCCAGTGATTCCTCAGCACCATCCATCCAAGCGTTGATTTCAGAAATGTTCTGTTCAAGGGTTTTTATTTGACTTTGGTAATCCTGCATAAGAAAAAAAAGTAACTATGAAAAGTCACATCAATTGATAACTTTAAATAGTATCAAATGGCAAAACATTCATACCGAAAAAGGTAACTGTATTGTGACTTTGATTTCAATTTTGTCAAGATAGTCAGCATAAGTCAGGATTGGTTGTAACCTGAGAAGCTTCTAGGTATAAATGGTAAATCGAAGTAAGTCCCTTTGGGTAAGAGTCAAAAAAGTTCAAGAAATAAGTTTATTTCATTATTGCTTGAACAAAAAGTTTGACTTTTAAATTATATAATATTATATTGTATTAAATATTAACAAGTCTCACATTCAGTCTCTTAACTTATATTGTTCATTAAAAAATAAAAACAATTACGCAGAATGAAATTTTAATGGTACTTTATTAGAACAATGTACCATTGTATTTGTACTTAAAATAAGAACAAAGTGAACACTGTTCGATTTCATGTTGCTCCATTTGAAATTGTGTGTTTTTTTTGTGCCATTGGCTGAGTTTCTTGTTAATAGTGTCCAGTAGTAGTTGTCTTTGCATCTAGTCACGTTCCTCCCAGTCAAGTGTTCAAGAGTCAAGTTGTTGCCCTTTGTGGCTGTTTTAGTTTATTTCAGTATTAGATCAGATCAGTATTTGTTTATTTATTTATTTCAGTATCAGATCAGTATTTTGGTCTTATATTAGTTATATCTGTCTACTAAGCCATAAAAGTGGAGTACAGATAAGTATTAGTGATAAGTGATTTATTTTATGCAAATTGTAATTTGTGATTGTCATTAATACAAGACAAACGAGACAAACACAATTTTATAGAACATTTTTACAGAAAAAAATTTGTAGTAAAAATTAAAAAAAATTCAAAATATTTAAATTGCAGCAATTCCATTGACCTTTCAGCATCTGTGGGTATTTGATGGACCAAAAATGACAATTTTTCAAACAGTAGATCAGACTAATTTGCGGTCAATAAAACTATACAAAAAAGAAAAAAAAAACAGAATTAAACACTAAACAGAAATCATTAAATGGTAGATTGGATTTAGCGTGCAGCCTTCCTCACCAGCAGCAGCTTTAGCCACTGTTCACTCCGTGACGTCACCGCGATCCAGTTGCAGTTGAGCAGACTGACTTTGTCATCAATCAGGTTCTCCTGGCTCTGAAGCAAAGCCTTTAGGGTTTCCGCCAACTCCCTCACCAGCTTCAGCTGGGGCTTGTGACGCTCCGTATCCTCCTGAGTTTCCTGAGAGGTGAAATAAACCAAGGTTTACAGCATTTCAACATGTAATAACCCAACGTTTTAAACTGGTATTTGCAACAATAATACAACCAATTTGGGATGAACTAGGGAATCATTCTTTGTTTACTTGGCCTGCGGAAAAAAAAAAACTTGGCAAAGAGATGAATTAATTATTATTCAAGCATGTGTGTGAGGGGGTAACAGAGAGAGGGTGAAAGAGTAGAGAGAAAAGAGACAGAAAGAGAGCAATAAAGAGAAAAAAACAAAAGGATGGGAGAGAGGAAGATGCGAGATGGAGAGTGAGAGAAGTCATAAAAAGAGAATGAGAGAGATAAAACAAAAGATGGAAGTGAGAGTGAAAACAAAAGGAAAAAAAAAGAAAGAAAGAAAGAAAGAAAGAGAGAGAGAGAGAGAGAGAGAGAGAGAGAGAGAGAGAGAGAGAGCAACCAGCCACAGAGTAAATGTGGTCTTTTTTCCACCCATTTATTAGTTTATTTATTACTCAGTTTTACAGAAGATTTTTCAAGACTTACATATGACAACATAGAGATAACTACACAGAAACAGTTGTCACAACTTCTATAACATTGCCAGATTAAAATTTAAAAAAGAACATCAACTCAACGTTTCTTTCTTTACCGAGGCACATTAATGCAGGTATCACCCACCTTGGCCCAGGCCACCTCAGCCTCCAGGTCACTCGGCATCCCCTCCACCGATGACCGCTGTGTCAGTTCCTCATCAGTAGCCGCCAGCCATTCTGTCAGACCGTTCACCTCCTTACGAAACTTCCTCAGGAGCTTCAAAATCTTCTCCAGCTCCTGTTTGCCTTCGGTCACCTGGATGGAGACAAGCATGGCAGCCACTGGAACTCAATGAAGATGGCACATGTTCTATACCTGCGATCCCAGGTCATTGTAGGCCAGTTTGAGAGTGGTCAGCCTCTCATCCAGCTCCTTAGGCTGCTCCGTCTGCTGCTTCTGGACAATCTGTCTTCCTGTCTTTATCACCGCTTCCACTTCGCCTTTCACTTCACTGAGATTCTTATAAAATTTCTAGGTTGGGGAAATCAAAAACGTTGATTCAACTGGACAAGCACTAAACCAGGACAGCTCATACATTTGAAGACAAAGCAATATCTTAATTGAATATCCGGAAGGGTTTAAAACTTTTATGAACTGGATTTAAGCTAAACATAGATTCTTACGAAACAAAACATGAATTAAAAGCAAAATATCTATTTGACTCCTTTACTCACCATGCACTGCTCCAGCTGCGACTGTACCACTTCCTGCTCGACGCTCCGAATGCTCAGCACTCCCAGCTTCACTCTAACTTCCTCTAGCACTCTCTCACATTCCCTCAATCGTTGATCAAAGTCTGCTGGCTTTTGGAAAAGCCGAAACTTGGCCTTTACTTGCAATAATAAATCCTAAACAGACAGGAGAGGACTGCATGAAACATACAGTAAGAAGATGCTCTTTTGTAGTCCTACAAATGATATCACAAATGATGTAAAGGAAAAAAAAAAAGGAAATTAAAATTGGATCGACATGATATGAAAAGCTGATGACAAACTTTGATAATTTGTATAAATAGTTTGTAGTTTTTTTAGCTAAAAGCTCGAGCTGAATTGCCTGTAGAAACATAAATTGTACATTTAACATATACTTAATGAGTTTTTATTTACTTTTATGACTTTCTTTTGCAGCATTTTCGAATTGCTCATTTATAAGAGTGTATACGGTAATTGTGACAGGGCACATCTTTACTGGTGGACGAAATATTGAAAGTTTAAATTTAAATACGCTATATTGAAATAATACATATTTCAGTCTTTTTTTCCATATTCTGTGCAGGGTTGGGAGTCATCATTTTAGGGAATTCAGATAATTTCCTTGTTTTGCCATCAGGCGTCTTGTGTTAATTTGAATTAATTATTTACTTTATCCTGCCCAGGTGTCACATTTTAAATTGAGTCCATTTGATTGCTCTAAATTGATTCTTGCATTTAACGCCGTTTTCCTTTGTTGCTCCTGATTTTTTTTTTTTTTTTTTTTTTTTTT
>CM051501.1:19910610-19942686 GCA_028031935.1 Paedocypris micromegethes | reverse complement strand
TTATTTGCTACAAACGGCATTCTGTTTCTGTTTGTTTGTATTCTGTTTTTTTTTTTTTTAATTTAAAGTTTCGTTCTTGTATTTGTGTCTGAGCTCTCTGCATTCAAACTTGTGACATGCTGAAGAAACATTCAGTTTTAGTGTTTTTTTTTTTATCCTGTTTTGCCCTGAATTTAAAGTGTGCTTTACATTTTGACCGACAGTGTAGAGTTGACAAACTTGAACTGGTCTGCCGTACTTGTCAGACTATGTCACACCTAAAAGCCTAAAAAAATGTTGGACTGTGCAGCCTGAACACAATGCGTGCCTTATGTGGAAAAAATATTTAGAAATAGACGTTTATGAATGATGTGACACGTACTCTGGTGTGGCTTATAGTCTAAAAATTACGATAATACAGCAGAAATTGAATGAAATGAGAGAAGACCAGACATTCAGTTTGGTTGAATGTAAAGGACTTACGTATGTCGCATCAATCTCTCGGACCACTTTCTCTGCCGCATCAACCTCCACTGCTTTTTTCTTCATGTCATCAAGCGTTGCCTCGTGACCATTTAACTCAGTCTGGATCTTCTGTCAGAAGAGAAAATGAAAGTGTTAAGAGAGAAGTATTTTACACTTGGAGGAAACGGCACATGTTTACTTAGCTTAGTCAATTACTTAGATAAATGAGTGAATGGATAGATGCATTCATAAAGCAAATAATCTGATAGACAGACAGATAGACATATTGATAAACATATAAAGCCAGGCAGACATAGACACAAATGTACAAATAGAGAGACAGACATGTATGTAGACAGATGGATAGACAGCAGGACATGGAGAGATATAGATATATTCACAGAAACAGGCAGATATTGAGACTGACAGACACACACACACACACACACACACACACACACACACACACACACACACACACACACACAGGCAAACAGACAGACAGACAGACTATATAGAAACAGAGACACAAACAGGATGAAATATAGACAGACAGGGCGGCAGACAGACAGACAATTAGGCAGATATAGAAACAGATAGAGACAGGCCGACAGATAGATAGACAGAGATGTTTATCACATAAATAAAACAAATGTACAGACAGACAGAGTAAATATACAAACACCCTGGAAGACAGACAAGCAGAGAGACAGATAACCATACACATAGACAGGAAGATAGATAGACAGGCAGATAGACAGACAGGCAGATAGACAGACAGACAGGCATATAGACAGGCAGGCAGACAGACAGACAGACAGATAGATAGACAGGCAGATAGACAGACAGGCAGATAGACAGACAGGCAGATAGACAGACCGACAGGCAGGCAGACAGACAGACAGACAGACAGACAGACAGACAGATAGATAGACAGGCAGATAGACAGACATTTTTTTTAATTATTAAAAAATAAAAAGTCATGAGATGAACCTGTGCCTCTTGAGGTATCTGAGTAGCATCTATGCCATCTGCTATGTAAGCGGTCAAATGGCGGTCAGTGGTGTTTAGAGACTCTTGAATGAGGCGTAAGGCTCTGTCGTTCTCTCGAGCCCACAGCAAGCTCTTCTCCAGCTGCTGCCGCCTTTGTAACGCCTGCATTTAATGTTGGAGAAAGAGAAGGGGCTGAATGATCCAGCTGTTACAAAACTCAAGTCCAACATCTCAAGCTCCTACTCGTTGCATGAGTTCATCCCAGCGCGTGTTGTAGTCCTCCACTTTTTTGTGTATGAGCTCATCAAGGACTCGGCCATCCATGAGGGTCTGGGCTAGCTCGTGGATCTGGTTACGGTTATATTCCGGATGTTCACTTATCACAGTGTTTAAAGACTGTAGAGGAAAAACAAAACACTCAATTGATATAATAATATAATTTGAAGTCTGCTTATTAGCATGCTACATGCTCTAGCATGCGCTAGCAACTATCCTGCTAAAAACAAATCACCAACCAAATCAATAGTTTTTTGTTAATTAAGAAAATACAGCTGATAAATAACAGATCCACAATTTTACAAAATTGAATTTAATTAGACCGAACCTCTTGTTGTTGTTAATGCAATGTCAATATCGGGTATTAAAATAGCATTAGCAAATTCAGCCATCACTCACAAGGTTAATATTAGCTTTATTCACAGTTTTCCAATGGAAAAAAGAACAAAAATTTTTTTTTTAAATAGTAACAAAGAGGAATGACCACGCAATGTCATAATTGCCCTACAGAATTGTGTGACAAATGTGTGACAATTTTTAAATTTACTGTTAGGTTTGTAACTGAAAAAAGGGTACATTGACTTAACTTTTCTCCACATTCCATTTGCCTTAAACCAAACCATCAAAAGACATCCCCTCCATTCTAACTTTCAATCCCAATCTTCAGACATTAAATCCCATCTTGACCCCAAACAGGCCTTTAAAGTTGTGGGAACCAGGCAAACGTCCCCACAAGTGCCCAGAGGATCACACTTTAGTATAAAAACAGCATTTGAGACCCCACTTTCACGTAAATTCCTGTACACACACACTAAAAACTACTTAAAAGTGGAACACCCTTCTTTCTCATGAAAAGACCACGACCTGGCCTCAAGATCGGCCCACAGCATGGACCAGCCATTAAACATCATTTTCAAACACTCACAGACAAAGCTTCTTCGAACTCCTCTATGCCTCCTTGAAGGCCGTCAGTTTCATCAAGTTTCTTCTCCAGAAGATCCATCCAGGCATTCTCCAGCTCCAAATAAGACAGCAATTCACACCAACAGGCCCACACCTCCTAAAAAAGCAACACAACCAATATTGAAATATTACATTTGATTGATAGAAATTGAGCTTTGGTAGCAGTCTTGACCCAGGACAAAGGGGAGCACACAAGAGCATCGCTGCAGAAACATCTCATGTGACTCACGTCTAAAGTCTTGCATTTCCCATCAAGCCGGCTGCATAGTCGCTGGTAGTTGGATGTCAAAACATCAAGTTCTGCCTTCAGGGCATCGTGGGCCGCGGGTGGAGCCTTTGAAATGAAATTGGTGACTTTATCTGTCAGGAGCTTCACTTTTGTTTCCTTTTGATGGACTTCCTCTTGAGCCCTCTGAGTAAAAGAGAAAGTAGGAGATTACAGGAGCATTCAGATGTTCCTACCAAGGTTAGCAGGAATCAGCTCCACTAAGCCTAGTATAAGCACAAAGAGAAAACGGAAGAGACGCAGAGAGACAGAGACGGCGAGAGAGAGAGACGGCGAGAGAGAGAGAGAGAGAGAGAGAGAGAGAGAGAGAGAGAGAGAGAGAGAGAGAGACGGCGAGAGAGAGAGAAAGAGAGATAGAGAGAATATCCCTGCTGTCAACTGTTAAAACCTAAATTAACCAAAACATCTCTTCTTTGATTTCATCATGGCACAAATTAAAATTCAATTAATCTCATGGTGGATTCTGCTTCACTTTTCCATTAATTTTACTGCCTGCTACTTGTAAAGAAATGAAAGATTTGTTTCCAGCATTTTGAGTAAATGAAAAGCAAAAAGCTTTTTTTTTATTGACTTAATCCTAAAAAAAAAGGTTCCCTAGAGTTTTGCAACTACACGAGTACAGAATGGTCTATGTGTAATCAAGGTTATTTGATAGATAAAGGGCAAGGCAAGAAACCCGGTCAAACACAGGCAAGATAAAAGGCAGAAAGCAAAAAATGAAAATCTGATAAAAAAAGTGATAATTCAATGACCCTGAGACGCAAACCTAACTCTCATATTTTACTACAACGGACGTCACAAAGAGCCATTTATATACGTCACTAGATTGAACCGACATCAGTATTCAAAAGTGATGAGTCACATAACACAATCGTGTCATGGAGGTTTGTGGGAGATGGAGTTATTCAGCTTGCAGGCACCATCAATTGAGCTTTACCAAGAGTTGTAATATCGACTACATTTTTCCCCTTTGTAATTTTAGATAAAAAAATATAGCTGCAAGAGGCAATGGCAGCAATTCAGGCACTTTTTAAACGCATTTCCGGCCATAAGGAATAATGATAACAATAATAATAACAATAACATTGATAATTATAATAATGATGATGCTAATAATAATAATAGAAACAACAACAAATATGGACATATGGTTTTCCTAAACTGATTCAGTGGAAAAACAGTGCAGACATCAAACCTTCAGCTCTTCCACAGCCTTATGCAGTTCCTCCGGTGTTTTGTACTGGAAGTCTCGTTCCAGGTACTCTTCTTCAGCCTGAGTGATCCACTCCTGCATTTCCTGCATCTCCTTCCTCAGACTCACTGTCATGTCCAGTCCTCCTTTCAGAGCGGATTTCTTTGCATACGCCTGGGGACAAATAATACAGACTATGTCACAAATAAAACCACAGTTTGCCCACATACAGAGAAAATTGTTAAAGCGACATGGAGTTCAACTACGAGTTGCCTAATTGCGAAAATAACTCTTTCAGAGAAATCAATAGTGCCTCACCTTGTTAATTATTAGCATAATCCACTGCAAGTCCATGTGGCATAGTAATTACCTGTTTGCAAATGAGTTCCCACTGAGCGTTGAGCTCATCTAGCATCTTCTGTATTTTGATGGCGAATGGCACCTCAGCTTCCCTCTTTAAGGCCAGTCCCACCTCATTGATGCCATTCAAGCTGGGTTGGACTGTGTGGATGTCATTTACCAAAGCCTGGCAAATCAAAGAAGAATGTTTGAAATAGATAGTCTTGGTCATTGGGAAATCCAGGTCATGCCAATGCATTGACCTAATTCTATTTTACAGCGCGCCCCGAGTGGCAAACACATGTGAAAAATAAACACATTATGGTATAAATGAATAAAAAAAAACAGAAATAAATGAATACATACATAAAACAATGATTAAATAAGGGCAATTTTTCTACACAACTCTTTATAGAACAAGTGAGAGGAAAGTGTGGTTGTCTGAATCGAAAATGATCTTCACTGATTCAATGGGTTTATAATTTAACTGTTCAGACTCACAGCAGGACACACAACACACTTTCAGATGACATTTTGTAGAAGAACAGTTCTTCCACACAAAAGCTTTCATTCAGGCTATGAATGTTCGGGGATCACTCGCTTACATCAATATTAAACTCGACAAAGACTCAACTTTATTGTGTTTGATTTAAATCAAAGTCATTTCACCGTGCATTGTTCCAGCTGTTTTTCCAAAGCCTCAGCATCTCCTAGAGCAGGCCATTCCTCGTTCAGGAAAACATCCACCTCAGCCATCCACTTCTGCAGGGTCTTCGTATCATTCTGGAGAAGACAACAAATAAAACTTGATTGCACTGTTACTTGTCTACATCTCATGCTGTTGAGTAAAGCGTTTTTAGAATATTTTATTACACTTTAGCACAATTTAAGGCAACTTTGCAATCATATAAAAGCGCCACTGCCTCACTGATGATTTTGTGAAAAATACATAGGTCACTAATTTAGAGACAAAGAGAAACATTGAAAAATAAATACATAAATAAATAAATCTCAAGTCTTAGATTAAAGCTAAATTTGAGCATCCTTTGATCAATTTTCTTCAAGAAACATCTGTCAGGACCAGAGGGTCAAGAGGTTTAGACACTTAATATCTCTAGATGCCTTCATTGTGCCGCTTAACGGCAACTGGAGCCACGGAAACCCAACAGTCTCTCATTCAGCATGTACCTGGAACTGTTCCAGTTTAGTCATGTGATCCTGCAGCTTCTTGGTGTTCTCCTCCAGCTGCTCACACACACGTCTCCAGCGCACCATCACATTGTCCAGCTCGGTCCGGTACTTCTGACAGATCTCAGGTGGTGCTTTCTTCAACACCTGCTCAGCCATTGCATTGAGGTCATCCACTTCACCCTGATGTTCCTTCTGTCCCACTTGAATTGCCTGCAAAATGCATTGTTATATTGTTTGTGTGAGCATAAAAAAATCATCTGCATCTTCTACACATGGCTGCTTTGGAATGGTGAAAACACTCCAGGCCGCTGATATAACATCATATTACTTCAGTGTTGACTTCTCACGACGTGAGACATGAATTGATTAAAAAAATATTGATTATAAAAATAAGAAACCTTAGGTCGATAAGCAAACCTTGATGTCTTTAAGCCTCTGTTCCATGATGGGGTATTCTGTCACGGCGGTGGATGGTATGGCCAGTTTATTTTCACACTGCTGCAGCCAGGCCAACAGAGCTGCCATCACTTCTTTATAACGTGCCGGGGGGAGACAGGATTGAACTGTAAAAAAAAAAAAAAAAAGTAAAATTAATTTGTGAGAATGTGCTACAACGCAACATCTACATCAGCCATAATCACAGATACCATCTTACAGTAATATCCATTCTTATAATCTGCAAATATAATGTTTTATCCAGTGCATTGCTGTATCAAATACCACAATAGATTTGTAGAAGTGTTTTTTCCCTCGAAAATAAATGTAGTTATCAATAAAAGGCTTACACATGTGCAGTCATAACTTTCATTTCAGCAAATCGTTTGTGTTTAAGCACAATAATAAAAAAACACATTCCTAACGTTCTAGTCATTTCATCAGTAGCTCAATGACACAAAACCAACTAAAACCAAATCAAAAATCATCTAAAAAATGAGATGATAAGAAATTAAAGCCTGAGAACTAAGGACATTTGTGTGAATGTATATTGTATATAGCTACTAGTTTAGAAAAAGATCCTTCTTACCTCTCACATCTGAGGCAATAAACACCAAATCCATTTACAAACAATTTTGTTGTTTTTCCATATGCAAAGACTGTATATGATTGTTTCATTTATAAGTTTATAAGATTTTTATTTAAATAATATTATTTACATTTCTTTATACTTAATAAATAAATGAATTGATTT
Source organism: Paedocypris micromegethes (assembly GCA_028031935.1). Taxonomy (NCBI): domain Eukaryota; kingdom Metazoa; phylum Chordata; class Actinopteri; order Cypriniformes; genus Paedocypris; species Paedocypris micromegethes. Next base: position 19,935,813 of record CM051501.1, on the reverse strand, counting down.
AAAATCTGCAAAGTCCACACAAATACAGTAGTGCTCCACCCCTTCAGGGTAGAACCAATAATCGAACTACTGAATTAAATAATCTAAAGACTACATTGAAAATCTTATAAGAACAGCAGTGTAAAACAATAAAAGGACATTATTGCTTTTTAGTAAGAAAACAAAGGAGGAACTATAATCACAACAAAACAATTGTCATTGAACGGCATATGCAGGCATAAAAAGAATTATAAGAAGCTTCTGAGTTGGAGAATTTATGATTATACTAAAACCCCATGACCACTGCGTCCGGACTGAACCCCACTGCTAAAGACCCTCTTGAAAACTCTCTGAACATTAGCCTGAATAACACAACACTAGACATCTCTCACCCAAAACAAGCTGTCTTTCCCTGGCCCTCAGGTCCTCCAGCACGCCATGATAGTGCTCTTGAAAGGCAGAGATGTCGGCATCAAAGAGAACAGGAGTCTCTTCTTTCTCTCTAAGCTCCTGTAGTTGTTCGTGCAGCTTGTCCACTTGTGGTTGAAGTGCAGAGAGACGAGCGATCTCATCCTGTGAATGGCAGGAAAGAGTCAGTCTTTCAAAGCTTTTTTTTGGAGATAACAACATCATTAGACACATTTAATTGTTTTCCCTCCATCTGGTCTGGGTCCTTTACACAGGCGAGCACACACACCCACACACACACCCACACACACACACACACACACACACCACACACATAAGCAGGTTGAAACTCATTTGAAGTATTAATGGTGAGCGTTTAATGTAAAGCTCATTAGGCGAGAGGCATGGTTGAAACACAGGTAGCGCAGTAAAATACAGGGAAGCAGAAACAGAGACATAAACCGGGTACTTTGCACGCTTTCCTTGCACCTGATCGATAATGACCTCGCACAACCAGCTCTTCCAAATGTCCTGTCAAATTCGAGTTGGGATCTGGTATTTACCACGCAAGATATGATGATTTTCACGTTGATATTTTAGAGCAAATTCTCTCTCCAAGTTCTCCAACCTTTCACGAATTGGGGTTTTAAAGGAAAAATACACAATTGCAAGACGTTGTTTTTACTAAAAGGGAATGAAACATATCAATAACTGAAACCAGTGTCACACTGGTTAAAAAAATGTTGCAGGCGTGAACTGAAAACTAAGTGACCTAACACTAAAACAATGTTGTGACTGGCAAATTAATGGAAGCCCTGAAATTAAAAGAAATAGCATTGCAACCTTTTCTCATTACAAAGTCAGAATCGCAAGTTATGAAATTAGAATTCTTAATAATTAGTCTTAATAATTAGTAAAATGTTAATGGTGGTAAATATTAAAAACTTCCTTGCAAATACAAATACAAATGCTTCCATGTTAGCACATTAAACATGGAGCCACTATGAAGCTTGTTTCGGGGAAAATATATTTTTAAGAAAACCTCGACAAGACCAAACTTATTTACACCAATTAAAAGCAAATCACCCCTTAGCTAATGTGAAAAACGTTTATTTGCTGTGATTTTAAATTCATTTAGATTAATCTATTTACATTAATTGTGAATATAGTATATAATATAATATATTAATTTACATAAAGTGAATATAACGCTTGTGGTGTACAAATAGTGTGTGTGTGTGTGTGTGTCCGCATGTGTGTGTGTGTGTGTGTTTGTGTGTGTGTGTGTGTGTGTGTGTGTGTGTGTGTGAACATGCAAGAATAAATCAACGGCAGAAAAAGTAACGGCCTAAATATGAGGTCGGATTTAGTCATCTTAACTAAACGTTAAAAAATTAATAAATGGATTAATCACATCAAAAACTGAAGTGTCTCAGACAGTCAAGGTCTTTAGGGAGACATGTCTTGATTGAAAGTCACATTAGAGAAACACAGATCCACAAAGGCAAGACAAAGGCGAGCAAGACGTTCCTATTGGAAGCTGACAGGTACAGATATGAATAGATAAAAGCGGCAGAACTGGAGAAAGAAAGACTTTAAACCTGCAAAGCTTTGATCATACAAACTTTTTTTAATCACATAACTTGTCCCTAGGCCTGTTATACTTCATTAGTTTAACCATCCACGTCAAGCCCGCTGAACACCATCATCTTCTTCAGCGCACGGCTGAAAGGCAGGAAGATTTGTTCCTATGAAATCACCATACAGTAAGTGCCATCATTACAGCTAAATTGTAAAGAATTCAGGGCAGTCGAGGTCACCTGTAGAGGAGCCATTATTACAAACAGAATCACACAAATTGTCCATCACCTTTTGCTAGTAATATCACTTTTACTGCCGTTTCTTTTGCAACTGCAGGCGTATCACAATGATATGATTGCTAGGAACTCTTCTGGAAAAGTAGAGCTTTAAGAATACATTGTCTCAGAGAAAATTTTTTAATATCCATTTACATGATTAACCAAAAGGAAATATTTTCCTTATTACAGTTTTTCTCAAATGCTAAAACACAAAAGCCAATCCCCTAAACCAAATGACCAGTCATCTAAACGCATTTAACAAATCTAACCATCATTCTCCAATACCATAAACACATTTCACATGAAGACACAATTCACAAAACACAATGTCTGTTCTTATAACTCTAAACACATTTGTCCTTGCTAAAACACAAGTTGCAAAAGAACTAATCCTCTGCAGAAATCTAAAATTTCTAACTTTCCATTACTGCAAAATTTCTATTGGAGGTTATGAATCAAGGAATCTTCTCACCAACCGAGAATTGTGTTTTCAGTTGTTTCGCTGTAGTGTGCAACGATGTGAATTGTGTTTACATATTTGAAAGCTTCGAGCTGCTCTTTTGGTGCGAAGGTTTGAGTTTTGAAGTGAGAAGGTGTAGTTGTGTTTAGACATTGGGTGACATGCAGGGAACATTTGTGAAATGTGTTTTAGCATTTGAGAAAAACTGTAATAAAACATTTTTATTTTAGAAAATGTTTCACCCTTTTACTGCAAAAAAAAAAAAAACTTACAAATTAAAAAACAAAAACAAATTAATTGTTTCTACCTTCATATCCTAGAAAGCCTGTAAATTTTACTTAATTTGAACCATCTTTACACAAGTAACACTGTTTAATTTGAAACGTTACATTTTGTAATAATTCTTATACAACTTAATTTAACATTTTAATAAAGAAATTATTAAAACACATGTGAGAATGAGAACTATTAAATGTAAAGTGGAAAGTGAGGTGATGGCAATATGGCCACTAGGGACCATACTAAATTGGTGCTCTGCATTTAACCCATCCAAGTTAAAGTGCACATACACACAAATGAAGTGAACACACACAAAACCGGAGCAGTGGGCCGTGGCGCCCGGGGGGCTTGTGGGGTTCAGTGTCTTGCCCAAGGACACTTAGTTGCAGAACCAGCTGTAGCGGGATTCAAACCTGCAACCTCTCGGACACGAGTCCATGTCCCCTACAACTGGACCACAACAGCCCTCTTAATGAGAATTAAAGTGAGATCATAGCAAGATTCACAGAAATAAAAAAAAAAAGTATGTTATAATTTGTTCAGATTTAACAAAGCAGGTTAAATATTTTTTCAGAGAGAACAAAAGGATTTTAAACATTTACATTTCAATTTTGTGATTGGAACACTGTGTACTGTCTTGTTGTATTACACATTATGAAAAAACGTATTAACTTTGAAATTTTATCATCATGCAGTGTTTTGCATTGTATAAGATGAAAGTCTTTAGAATAGTTTCAAATATAGAAGGACTGTGCTTAAAAACTTTGCTTTACTATACTGTACAGTAATATACTTGCATCATTTGAATTGCACATTGCAAATCACAATTGAATTTTTTAGTTTGTCCTTTGTCACTATGTAACCTTTTACAAGTTTTTGTTATTCTTTCAAACCCTTGTAATTCTTAAATCACTGTTAATTTTTCAAAAGCACTGGAAAAAAGATATCTCTTTTTTGTTGATTTGTTGATATAAAGATATTGTTTCTTTTTTTTTTGACGCAGCATGATTAAATTAAAACATAATGACTACGAAGAAGCATTTAAAAGTGAAATGCAAGCAATACTTGCATTCAGCATATTTTTGTTCTTTAAAATGACATTTTTAAATCAGGTGTTTGATTTTGTTTTTTTTTTGTGATCTATATTCCGTGACCACATTAACGCATGCATTAGGTAGAAAAGAGAGGAAACTTTATCCCTGCACATGGACAGAACAAACGACATTCAACTACACATATAAAGATCTCTAAGACCCCATGGAAACAGACACGGTTTACCCTGCAGCGCTCAAGTTGAATCCTCAGCGGCTCGGCTTCACACGCAGGCGGCGACTGCAGCTTTAGCCAGTTCTCTGCCGTCATTACGGCTTGTTCCAGTTGCTGGAAGAGATTGTAGAAAGCCAGGACTTTGGTCTGGTAGGCCAACCATGCAAGTCTTTCAGCCAGTAAAGCGCAGAAGTCCACCCATCGAGCTCGTAACTGCTGGGCTGCTTGCTGGATGTCCTCCGAGTTCTGGCCATCTTTGGAAAACAAATAATGGTTCAATTTTCAATCAACAAGTCATTTTTTTCCAAGGGAGCTAGAGCTAATCTCTGGATTGGGGGCTAATCACAGAGCAGGACAACGACACACACATTACCTAATTATAAGGAATTACATTATAAAAAAAAATATATATAATTTAATATAAAAAAATACCTAAGAATATACCTAAATACATTTTTAAAAATCTAATAATGTTCAAAGTCATCACATAAAAGTCACAGTGCATCATATGACGTGTTGTCACAATCCTCTCGGGGTGGGTGCAGAAAATGCAGAGCCAGAGACCGTGGTGACATGAAACAGGCTTTTACTAATAAAACAAAGACGAACACTCACACTAAACAGACTGGTGCAAAGTCATTGACTGACAACAGGTGACACTTAAATAATGCTACAAACAGGTACAAATGACTAACAGCTGATACAGATGAACCACGTGACTACATCCAAACATGGAAACAGGGAAACACGGGAAACCGGGGACCAAGGGAAATGTAGTCGGACGTGACACGTGTATCATTTCCATTTCATTATTTGTTATGGATTATTATACTTTAACTCGCACACTTCAAATGAAGTATATTGTTTGTTGTTCAACAAAAAGGGGATTAGTTTTGAATTCTTCAAGCTTAATGTAAGTTTGAGTGCAATCCAAAACAACACACATTGAAATAATTATGCAAATATAATCAATCAGCTTTACCGCTTGTGAGTTGATCCACCAAAGCTTGAGCAGAACGAGTGGCTTCTTGTAGTTTCCTAAACTTCTCTGGCTTCTCCCTATCAATTGCCTATAAGAGAACACAGATCATGTTGTACAGTGACTATTAATAAATTAAGTGACTATTAAATTATTAAATAGTGAGCAGACTATTAAATTAAATTAAATACGGTAACCAGAGTTTTGCACCCCGACTGTTTGGCTATTGAACCAAGAAGTATTTGACCCTAGGACGATTTATCCCTGTCCAATTCAATCCATGACGTTTGAAGTTTGCCTTTGCATGGCCGCCGGTGGTCAATTGTGGAAATCGACAAGCTGATGGACATCTCCTTTTCATCTTGTGTCGAACAAGACTGCCCCAGTTTTCTACGTTACATAATTACGGAGATATTGACATAAATGAGTCAATTCGTCCTAGGGTCGAAGAATCTAGATATATATATACATACACGTATATTTGTCGAGTAAGACTTTATTTATCCTAAAAATGTACCCTTTGTGGGAAACAAAAAAGTCTTATTCGTCCATTCAATCTCTGGTCGGACAACACTAGATTGTATTCTCTGTGGTTGAAACATCTTCTTGATGGACCGTCCAGGTCCAACTCGCCGGGGGCTAAAACACCGAGGTCGAAACCCCTTAGAACCTTAAGTACACCTTTGACAATAATTTCTCATGCGAGTCATTCACTTATCCCTACCAGCACTTTCTCGTAGAGATCCGCCACGCTTCCCTCTTTACGGGAGATGGAGAACTCTGGGTTTTGCAAAACTGCCTCTGAGCGAGTCATAAAACTGTGAATTTCAGTGAAGTCCACATCGAATCTGTAGGGAAAGAGACGGAAGAGCCAAAAAACGAATTAGTTATTCTTGGTGTTTGGCTATTAGTCATTCGAAGGATGTTTAGCATTGATTAGCATTTCAGTTTCATTAGAATTTAATGTAGTCTGTAAAAGCATTTATTTATTCACAAAAGTCAGCCGGGGTCAGTCCTGTGATTCATTTTGACATTTGTTAGAAAAGCACATATATTTTTAATACGTTGCTTTAATAGTTTTAAAATGGTCTCACAAGCACATCTAGAAATATAAAAAAGATTGAGTTTACTATTCACATAGTTACAGTAAACTAATCTTACTAAATACTTAAAAAAGCTACCTCATAAAATACAAGAATATCAGCGCAAAAAAAAACATGTTCTTCATTTTCTTCATTTCTCTCGGTTACAACTTTCAAACATTTTTTTTTCCTTTGGCAGAAATCGAATTGCTCACCTTTTTCGCAGCTCTGAATCGACAACTATCTGACGTTTCTTTTGCGGTGGTGGGGTAGACATTCCCTCCTTAGTATGCTTCACCATCTTTTTCTGATTTGTGGTCACCTTGGTGACAGTTGCCATGGTTGTCTGTGTAAGCTCCGAATGGGATGTGGTGACAATAGTTGAAAACTAAGAGGACCAAAGTTGGAAGACACGTGTGTAAGTGCACTGGAAGTGTCACGACTGAGATATTGGCGCACATGACAACAGCGCAAGAAGCCATTTCTAATTCCAGAAGAAATAAAAAATAGATGGAACAGTATTGAAGAAAATGATGAGACACAGTAAAGAGAATCGCATTAGCATGACAACCTTAGAGCTGGTGAGCTGAAGTGACTGCACCAATTTGTCCCAGCGCTGAGCAAACCTTTCCAGCTTGGCTTCTAGTTTTCCGGCAGCTTCTTTGCTCTTAATGTTGGATAGCAGGTCTTGAACAAGGGAGCAAAGTTTATCCATGGTCTGTCTCTTCAGCTCCAGGTCTGCTTTTAAAATCTACAGAATAATTTACAAAGATTTTTCTGAGACATAATTCTGAAAAATAAATTAATATACAGTACAATTATCATATATTATTGGCTGTATAACAATATACTGTATAGTTGTTTTTTCCCCACACATAATATATGAAAACTATAAATATGTATTTGTAATCCTTTCTTTTTCATTATTTCACGTGACCTTGAGATTCTTTTAAAAATGACTTAAAATCAACAGAATTATAATAACATACAACAAACGTCTTTTTTTTCTTAATCGCAATATTTTTTCTCAGAAGGCCAAATCTGAAAGATTTATTTCTAACTCAGTGTTAAAGAAAGTCTCAACAATTGAATCAAACAGCATTTGCAGCTCTTTATGCTTCCACAAAGTTACGCTTCACACGCATAAATCCGATGACATGATTGAATCGATACGTCATTGACTGAAACATAAAAAGCAGGATCGATGCAACATGCGGCCACTTACTGCGAGCTTCCTCAGATTGGCAGCCACTTCATTTGGCTCATTTGTACCACTGGTTTGGACGGTCTGAACTAAGTCTTCTTTCTGAGTCAGCCAAGAATCAAACTGAAGCTATAAAACAAGAGCGGATTAGAGGGAGATAGTGAGATGGGTTCTGCACTGCTGCCTTTCCTGTTCCTATTGAGAGATGGTGATGTTATCCAGCTAGATCTGAAAAAGGCTTTTCAGAACATTTGTTTCACCAGACATGCTCGCCTTGTAATCATTTATAAAGAAGCATTGCGAATCATTGATCTCCATAGCTACTTTGTTAGAAAGGGTCAACACAACATTTTTTAAACTGTGGGTTGCAACAAATCTCTTGGTGGCAGCTACACCTACAATTCACTGGATTAAACAATACAGGCTTTCGGCAAACGATTCTTAACAGGCAATTCCACATTGGGCTGAATACGATTGAGGGCTGTAAACGCACACATTTGTTGTGAGACACTGTCACTCTCCCCATGTTAACAAGTAAAAGGTAAATGCAGGAAGATTGAGTCTGGATTCAGTAACCATTTTACGCTTCTGACTGATGGGGCTAGCATTCTTGTCCACTTGATCTTGTATGAATCTTTTACTTTTTTGTTTTAGTTGCCTCACCTGCCATCAGTCACCATCATGTTTTCTCTTTAATCCTCTGTTTTATTCGTCTTGTGGTAGTGCTAGTTTTGCAGATTTGCTTTTGGTTTTGCTCCTCTTGGCTGCAACCAACTGCAGCCTCTTTATTTATTAACCACAAGTGACTGCTATTATGTAACACCATAGCATTTATTTATATAAACAAAGCATAAATACACTTATTATATAGATATTTACAATTTTATAAAAGAAAATTAGAAATTTGTAGTTTTATCATTTATCTTAAGAAAAACAAAACAAATTGCCATTTTGCTCCAATGTGTAAACATTACAAATATGGAAAATTGTAAATTAAATAAAACCACCTCAAACAATAAAATTCTACCAAATAATGTTCTACCAAATAATTTGGGAGCCTCTGGGCTAGAATTTGTCTGTACCTGTTCCTCTGAGAAATGCTGCCAGCATAGCAAGATCTTTTGAAGAAGTATCCAGCGTTCTTCTGTCCACTTGCAGATGGCTGCCCAGCGTTCCCCCATTATCTTTGGGATTAAAATTAAGTATTATAGAACTGCACTCATCCAGTTTATTGACAAGAGATTGGTTTAGTAAATAGTGGCACGTTTTACCTGCAGTTTTTCTTCCAAGGCTGCGGTGGCGCTATCACCACTGTTTTCATCGACTACAACCACCATATGAGTCAGTGAATTAACTCGCACTTGTTCTAGTTCCAGATCTTCTTGTAATAGCTAAAACAATAAAACCACACAGAACAATTGGAAAAAAATTGTAACAATGTGTAACATTCACAAACCAAAACATTTTCAAAAAAATCTGGACAATAAAAGACACCAAAAAAACCCCGAACTTTTTGCTCCTCAATTTGACGCTTAATGTCTTCAAGTTCCGGTCCTAAAGGCTGGGCACCCATTCTTTTAATCCGCGCTTCGGTCGTGTCCAGCCAATCAGAAAGCTGCTTTAACTGCTGGTGCTGCAGGTCCATCAAAACTTCATGAAGCCTTGAAACATTGGCAAATAATCTGTTATATTAACATTAAGAAAAAAATGATATTTTTATTTTGCTGAGATCTAAAGCTACTCTAGATAATTACAGACTCATCATGCAAACACATAATTACCTGCTCTGTCGCTCCATACTGGCCACACGCAGATGCTCCCACCGAGAGTTGAGCAGATTCATCTGTTCCCGCACCTCCCTCTCTTCATCCTCAGTTAGCTGCCCTCCTGACAACAACACGCTTCCTGCTTTCAGAACTCGTCCCACACTGCCCTGATGAGATGTTAACTCTACCATGTAGCCCTGGAACGGATACAATGAAAATTGGAGAGCATGCACCAAACATTACTGATTTCAAATAGTCAATGCCATAGAAAAAGTGGTGCCGTGACACCCGAACATCAAGTCAGTTTACGGTTAATCAAGACGAATCAAGTCCAGTCACGTGATTGTTTCATGTTAACCACCCAAAAAAGGCAAAAACTAAATAATATTGGGATTCATTTTGATTATTCTAGATTAATCGAGATACAATATAAAGAAATCGATTAATTCCCGGGTCACGTTTGATGTGTTAATTTTACAGTAGACCTAAGGAAGACTTTTTGTAATCGACATTTTTATGAATCAAGCATTAACATACATTTTTTAATACATGGAATTAATAATACAATAAACAATATGATGCAAATTGTGGAGTAATGATAATATGTTTTTTTATTATAATTAAATAATAATAATAATAATAATAATAATAATAATATAGACTACCTCCAAAAGGGCTTTGCATTTTCTTTAGATTTTTTGCATGTGTCATGCCATTGCACCCTATTCGCTTTTGACCTATTCCTTTACGTTTATTTTATTATTTTCCTATTTGTCTTTCCCCTCTCAAAATGAAACAGTAGACATGACAAAGTACAAGAACTTAGTGTGTAAAATCCAATCTAAAATATCCGATCTAAAATATCCGATCTAAAATATTCTCATGAATGTAATGTATCATTACACAGAGGTGTCTTCGGTACTTTACTTCAGTAGAATTTTGGCTTATTTATACTCTACTCGACAAATTATTTTTTCTGCCTAGTTTTTTTTTTTTTTCTAGAGTTGTCATTGACCTAAAAAAACATCCAGATAAATCACGCCATCCGGCTACAGCAAACTTGATTGTGTTTGGATGAGACGTATAAACACGTATCATTTAAACACCCTATTGGTCTGTGCATGATCCATCGCATCTGCGCATCGCGCTTTGTTGCTGGACTTAATTACAGAGAGGCTGCCTTGTGTGCGGGTGTGTGCACACAAACACAGCGGCAGATCTGTATTGGTATTGGTATTGCACGGAAAATGCAGGTGAACTGCAAAAAATGTCCCACATACCGCCCCAGTTGGGACAAGTGTGAGGCGGAGTGATTGTGTGTAAAGCTGCACATATGTCTAAGTGTCTAATAAAGGTGCTGATTGTAGATCAGAATTATGTTAATATTTAGGACATTATTTAAATTATTTAATTGAAAATAATTTTTTTGAACATATAGACCAAGAACTAAGTATGCATCTTATTGTGTTACACCACCAGAGTAGCTGTGTGGAATGGGGCTGTGTTTCCCAAAAACTGGAATGGATTGGCTAAAAATAAAGAACTGGACCGGATTTCAGAAATGTATAATGTTAGGTACAAGAACATTTGAATAAAACTATTTAGTAAAAAAATTAAACTGATACTTTTACTTCCACAGAAGTCGTATTTTTGAACTCTACTATTTACACTTTAGTGTAGTATTTACACTTTGGACTAGTAGTCGCACTACTTAAGTGACGAATGTGACTACTTTTGACAGCACTGATTTTACATAGCAAAGACCAGCTCCCAACCGGACATTAGATACCGGAGAATGGATTAATGCAGATAAGAGTCTTACTGCATTAACGCCCACCACTAATATATACACACTATATTTTTAATTACACACACAAACACACACACACATACACACACACACACACGCACAGTATAATTGTACTGAATAAGCAAATAAAAACTGTATTTGTATTTACGTATGTATTTATATGCATATCTTTCCATTTCTATATATCAGTAGTATACATACTAATCTCTCAACACCATGTTTGTTCCATTGCCAACAAAATCCGCTTTATCCTTGACATCTTGCAAAGCTTTTTTGCTCATTATATCATGTCACATCCTCTCAGCCCTATAATATCATGGGATAACTTTTCAATTCACACCCGCACAAGGTCTATTTGATCCTTTGACTCCAAGACCAACAATTCCCAATAAAATGAGAAAATGTGACACCAGAAAAAAAAATGAAAAACCTAATTTCTAATAAATGTATCTTGGATGAATGAAGAGATTTGATTTAGCTACAAACCCTAACCACAGAGCACAGCCATGTTGTGAAGTGAGCATGTGTATGCAGGCTTTTTATCTTGGTCCTAGGAGAGCATTCTTCAGTATTGAAGTTCTGATTTATTTCTCTATACAAATATATTGCATCTCTTTATCCAATTTAACAATATGAATTGCAATGATACAAGATGATTGCTTTAGAGCTGCTTATTCTGATGAATGATAATAATAATAAAAAAATCAGCATGTGTCCTTTTATTTGGTTTTAAAAAGGGGCAAAACAACCTCTAATATTTTAATGGAATGTTGTCCTGATCTCAAACAGAAAATGCTAAATAAAAAAAGAAACATCAAGATGAAAGCCTAGTATCAAAATGGCCTTTAACCTCTAAGGTGGTCCAAGGTTGTGTCTAAGTCTCGGAGCTCAAGTAAGAAACCAAAGCTTCCCACGTGGCTTCTAAAGCTCACCAAATCAGCAACAAATACGGCAAGCTTTAATGGCTTTACCTGCCGTCATACTCTGAACCTTCTAGACAAACTCTCCACACTACAGGGCTGAGAAATCCATCACAATTGCAAAATAAATTGCAATGTAATCATGTTCTTTTTCTGTCGTCAGATGTGTCTGCATGTTTAGGATATTAATCAGAGTTCACTCCCTTAATATGACAAATCTTAACAGAAGAATGAAAACATTTAGATTTTGCATCTCATGTTGCACAGCCAAGTGCCAAAAAACACAAAACAAAATAGCAACAGCAATTTTCATTGAAAACAAAACTGTCTGCATTAAGAAGCCCTGTTGGAAACAGGAAAGACAAATACAGGTCGTTCATAATCCGCTAAATTAGATGCTGGTCTCCTGTAGATGAATTAACATGCATGACCACATGCTCGCTTACAGAAATTTGACAAAGACAATGAACGGCGAAGGCAAATTACTTCATGGGTGTGAAATTGCTCTTTGACTTCATCGACGATGGAAGAGATGGGTGGCTGTGCTTGCAAGCCGTCCTCGGCCGAGAGCAGCCAGGTCAGGACCTCCTCCAGGGCGCTCTGGTAGCTTTCCAGCTCATTTAACCCCTGTGGCAGGGGACTGGGTGATGGTCGCAGCTCATCTGGCAAGTCTGGAGACTGTGGGCAGACAGACAGGAGATAAATGGCTTAGATGGGGGATATTGATTTTAAAGTAATTCAAATATCAAGCATTTGTCTTGAAATCCAGAATGTTCGGAAATGAGAAAGTCCAACTGGTTGGCTAAAAAAAACAGACTTGACTTTGAAATCACCAAGTACTTTAGTCTGTTTCAAACTGGGAAAAAAAAAACATGTCGCTTTTAAACTCTACAAAGGAAACGCTAGTTTGAGCACACAGACTGAAACCCACTAGCTGACAGATACCATCAGGGTGGGTTCAGATAGGATGTGAAGATTGTGAGGGGCTTTTGGGGAAATGAGGTTAATTGTTCAAATATTTCTTACAAGTAGAGATCATTCTGCTCAAGTACATTTCAGCAACTCAATATAAGAAATTCTTCATGATGTTATGAATATAATATAGCATAAAATAATGTATATATAATAATAATATAATATAATACAGCATAATGCACAGAATTATTATACAACACAATATATTTACTACAAAACAGTATATATAATAAACAATATAATATATATAATATACTAATATAGTATAATATATAAGTTTGTGGGTTTGACTTCCAAAGAGAAAAAAAGATCTGATGAATGTAATGACTACGTTGCAGAAAAAATGCAGAAATATTTTATTCTTGTATATGTTAGCGAGCGAGCAAGTGAGGGAGAAATGCAAGTGAAAAAATACAAAAAGCAATATAGAAGAGAGAGAGAGACAATTGAGATAGAGAGAGTTGTGAAAACCTGTTCAGTAAAGAACTTTCTCTGTTGTTCCGGTGTGGTGACATAAGCAGCTTGAGTGAAGGCGTAACTTTTGAATCGAGGCTTGTAAGAAGGTGATGGAGTGCGAACACGACTCTGGGCCACGCTCACTGTGATCTAGAAATAAACAAGGGTTATCAAGCTAAACCAAAAGAAACAAAGTTAGAGATGAGTTGACAGATAAGGCCGTGAGAAGAACAATGAGCATGTCGGATTAAAAGGGCCATAATTAGATCAACTCGAAGGCATAATTCAATGTCAGATGGCAGACATCTTAGAAGCTAGAGATTAGTTTAGAAAGTCTCAGACTTCAATAATAGAAAAAACATGGCGCCATGGACAATTGACCCATGCATTAGAATGGATGCATAAGAAGTGTGTGTGTTCAACGGACCTGCTGGGAATAGCGTTGTTGAGTTTGGAAAAGGAAGTGTTCCTCCTTAGTGACTCCAGCTCGAGGAAGGGTCTCCACCTCTTGGATGGCTTCCATACTCACGCCATGAGGCAGCACTTGGAACAGGGAGGTGACGTACATAATGATGGACTTCTTATCTGGATGAACAGTTGCTATATCTGCAAGAGAAAATGGACTTTCACGAGTTGCAAAAAAGCTTTCCCTTTCACGGCAACTAATAGCAATTGTTTTTATTTCCCAGCAACTGATGGAAATAATTAATTATTAAACATTACTGGTGAACACAAAAAACGGACGAAACTGAATGCTCATGAAACATAAATGTTTTAATGTATGTACGCATTCAATCTGTAATCTGTATAATAGATGATAACTGAGATAAATATTTTGCATCAAACATTTATTAAATGCATTTATTGAAATAATACACAGTGATATTTACAATTATACAGTCTATTACATTCATTCAATTAAAAAATAAATAAATAATCAAAATAGCCCGATTTCCCTAACTTGCAGTAACAATGGATCAGTTTAAAATATCAAGACCTCACTATAAAAAGACCACCAAATGAAGAGCCGCGTCTCCCTTTCCCACCGAAACGCTTAAAACAGGTGGAGATAATACCCTCAGGGTCCAGCAGTCGATCAATGCCTAAGCTCTTCTCCGCAACACTGAAAGCATGATCAAGTCTCTCGATCGGATTCTGTTGCTCCACCAGACTCCAGTTAAACAGCTCAGGCCTGGCAATAAATAAAGCAGATGATGCAACTATTGGAAGTTGGCTATTAAAATGTATTTATTTTTATGTGCGTTTGCTTGGAATGCCTAATAGCAGATCAAAACAGAAGCCTCAGTAGACCAACATAATGCATGGAAAAGGGTGAAAAGCTTTACAACTGTGCACTTTAAGACCAAAGGATTTAATCTGTACTATTTAAATGCATGGGTATTAAAAGATAAAAATAAATAAATAAATAGACACACATAGGTTACATAACACTTTAGGCATTCCTCCCAAACATCTGTCTTATAACGTTATAATCAGACTGTAAGCATTTATTTTGGACATTCTGTATTTTGCCGTTTGAAATTGTATATTTTGTCATGTTGTATTTTGTGATCTTGTATGTTGCATTGTAATCAGTTATACTGTATTGTACCTTTTGTACTTTGTATTATATTTTGATATATTGTATTTATTTATACTATATTCGGTTTTATCCAGTGTGTATGCTTTTACAATTTATTTTTGATTTTACATTCTCTTTTTTGCACCAAGCTCCCAATATTGTTGTAACCCAACAATACAATGGCAATAAAGGTGAATTTCTGTTCTATTCTATTCTATATAAATAGAAAGCTTTAAATGATTGCAATTTATCAAAACAAAATAATTAACTTATTTCTTTCAGTTTTACTCCATAAAAAAAATCTCTCTTCAGCTGCATTCGTTACGAGTCAAGGTCAAAAAGATCTAAAAATGCAGTATACTTGTTTATTAATAAATCATTGAAATTACTTTAATATTTCTCCTCCCACTTTCATTGAGACTACGTCAGCCAGTGAATTGTGACAAGATGCTGATGTAAAGCAACTTTCACATGTGAGATGTGGCCACCATACTCGCAGGCTATTTTTTTACGATGTCCTGCTCATAATGACAGGTCATGATCAGAATAAATGGAACATTTTTGACCCATCCAACGTTCTCTGGGCCGACCCACTTTGAGATTCCTAACTTTTTTCAGATGGAAATCCCTAGATATTTCGCAACAGCTACTGTAAAATCGTCCTCTGAAATATCGAACACACAAACCTGTGGCTGTGGATGAGAGCGTTGAAGGCCAGACCATCCGCCCAGCTACTGGTGAAGTTGACGACATTGACGTCTTTGTAGTTTTTAGTGGACTGTCTGACCCAACTTAACAGGATCTTCTCACTGTTGGTCTGCTGTAAGTCTGCCATGACATCTTTCATCACATCCTTTACCTGTGCAGAAACATGGCAACAAGTTGATGAGACTGTGTCTCAATACTGCACACAATTTACATAAACAGATAAATCAATTTCCGTGCCACTTTAGTTCACATTTAGTTCTGTGCAAATAAATCCTTTTCACTACCCTCTATAAACAATACACAGAATATACAGTATATATATATGACTTGACTTTTGGAAATAGGAATGTTTATATTTTCTTGCATAACTGAAATATTCGAATAACAATTCTGTATGAGAAAGCTGTTCATTTGTAGGAGAACGAGATCCTTTAACATGGCTCTTGATGACGTTCCAATATTCGGTCCTTATTAGACGTAATCAGGAGAGCCTTGCTAATCACATGTTAGTCTGGAGCTGGACTCTTACAAGGAGGTTGTGGTGAGAAGGTCATTAAACAAAATGCTGTCTTTTACAGTAAAACCCGACTACCCAAGGTACGCAGGTTTCCATAATTGTGTTGAGAGTATTCAGAAAGACTGCTTTCACAGCACTTCCCTACAGATAAACGAAAGAATCCTTTGATTCCAGAGCCATGACGCTCTTCTGCACCTCAGGCAGAGGAAACACGAACTGCTTCTAACTACGCGCATGCAGCAGAGAACATAAAGAACTGTCTTGTATAATCACCAGTACAAGCACACTGTTAGCTATCTTCACAATAACTGTATCGGTTTGCACTGAGATCATCAACACATATACTGTGAATCTCCACACTGTTTAATAATGGTAATTTTTAACCTAACTGAACGATGATCAATCCATCCATCCATCTATCCATCCATCAATCCATCCATCCACCAATTGCCCATTCAACCTCTCGCCCATCTATCCATCCATCTGGTGGTTTCATGGATGCAATGATAGCTCGATGCAAATAATGGATGGAATAATTGGATAGACTCATTCATATGTTAAAAACATGAATGTATGTTTGAGCAATTACTTAAAATAATGTTTAATATAACATGAGCATATTTTAACAGCTATTGGCTTATGATTACCATTAAATTGCTATTTTTCAAGGTCGTTGGACGATGCATTTAATCAGTATTAACCAACATTCTTCATGCCTTCATTCCACTTGTGTCGTAGGAAATGATGTGCATAAAATAATACTGCTTTTCAGATAAAATAGTATTATTATAATGGTGATAAACAGTATTTAGTGATTCAAAGCTTTTTGTCTAAGTTTGACAAGGAAATATAATTTATTCCAATCTAAACATGTGAAAGCGCAAGACGTAAAACCTTAAATCGTAATCTTTGAAACACGAAGCTAAATAAATATAAGATTGCCATGTATTACCACTCTGGCGAGCAGTTTCATTCACAACACTGAAACCCAGTAGAGGTTCTTATAACCAGGGTCAGCAGGAGCTGAAGGACAATCAGCAGCACTGAACATAAACCAGTGCTGGGCTGCTTATCAGATGACCAAAGGGGGAAACAAAAAGATTCAATGAAAATGAGTTTGTGTATAGATAAGCACATGGCGCTCTACTACGATTGTGCTACATATAAAATCTTTAATGGACCTATACAACAGAAGATAAGCCTATAGGTCACTAATGCCCTTGAAGGCCGACTAAGAAACATTGCGGGTCTTCATTCTCTTTATTACGTTCTCATACCTGCCAGTGGAGAATGATGCTCCAGATGAGCCCCAGGGTCAGTTTATGATTCCCATCTACAATGTCAGCACCACCAATGTTCACAAGATCGACCTAAAATCGAATGACAATAAACACAAGCACATTTCTAAATGGAGATGATTAGGCCTGGGATATTGTGAGATAACTCTGGCGTTCAGTTTGAATATTAAAATAAACGGAAGGGAAAAAACACTACAGTCTGTTCTATAATACACATGCTGGATCATCTGAATGTTCTTCATTTCATCCAGCAGGTTTGAGGAGCAGACCAGTGCTTTTCGTGTTTTAACCAGCAGGTTTTTTTCACTTGGGCTTTTTTGTTAGACATTTATTGAATAGCTCAGCTGTAATGTTCTATTTCTAAAAGCTGAAAGTGGCAATAGAGCCATTTGGATCAAATTAACTCACATTGTTCTTCTGAAGGATCTGTAGGGCTCTGTTAACATTGTTGAGGGAGTGCACTCGAGTGAAACCACGTTCTTTGACCTGCAAATGAGAAATGTAAATGTGAAATGAACTTCAGAGTATCTGTTCCAAATGAGCTCAACCCAAGTCACTAATTGAAAGCACAAGAATCTGAATGATAGAAGAGGGTATTACCAATCCTGTCATGATTTCAGTCGAATTCTGCCTGTTTCCTGTTTGACATCACATGTTTTTGCTATGGCAGCTTAGCATGTGCTCTTTCCTCTTTAATTATTATTTTTATTCCTTTTTTATTCCTTAACTCTCAATTATTCTTTCATCTAGCCTTTTATTTATGATAATTATCTTTTTATTTTATCTTTATTATTCTTGATAAATGACCCTCTATGGTCATTTTATGGGGTATAACTGTCTAACTGCCCACTAACGCAAACTTCTAGTCAGCCAATCAGGTGGCCCAATTGACTTAGTCAAGAAAATGTGTTGCAGAAAGGTGAAATAAGACATATGTATACCTTATCACTTCTTATCACAGAAAAGTGAGATGAGATAGGTGACTTTGAACGTGTCATGGCTGTTGGTGCCAGACAGGCCAATTTCAGAAACGCACAACCATGTCTAGGATTTACAAAGAATGGTCCAAAAAAGAGAGACTATCCAGTGAGTGGCAGTTCTGTGGACACAAATGACTCGTTGAGGATGAGTTGAGAATGGCCAGACTGGTTAGAGCTGATAGAAAGGAAACAGAAACTCCAATAGCCACAGCAGCAGAAGACCACACCGGTGCCACCCCTGCCATAAGAACTGGAATTTAAGGCAACAATTCGAAAGATTTCGCCTAGTCTGATAAGTCTCATTTGCTCTCAAATGCTGTGCCAATCAGAGTCAGAATTGGCATCAACAACATTTGGCATCAACAACATAATTGTAGGGATTCATCCAACTCGTATCATGAGTTCAGGCTGGTGGTGCTGTAGGGGATATTCTTTTGGCACCATTAGTACCGATTGGGCATCGTGTCAATGACACAGCTTACCCAAGAAAGGTTGCTGTCTATCCCTTTATGACCACATCAACCACAGTGTACCATCTTCTGATGGCTACTTCCAGCAGGCTAACATAAAATGTGAATAGTCTAAAACTGATTTCGTGAACATGATATAGGTTCACAGAACTTAAATGTTCTCCACAAATCTCAGCTCAAAAGAGCAGCCAACAAAGCTGCAGCGGACCAATCAGAGGAATGTTTCCAGTAAATTGTTGAATCTACGTATGAAAGTAATAAGACAGTTCTGAAGGCAAACAGGGTTCATCCCAAAATTATTAAGGTGACCAAATAAAGCGGCCAGGAAGTATATTTAAATTCCTCTGGTTTTCTGTTCTGTGTCTCTTCATTGCTCCAATTTGCTTTTCTGTCTTTGCTGTCTGTTTTTTGTTTGCATTCTCATCTGGCTTTGGAGAAATTTTGTTCGGTTTTTGTCCTCAAGTTCTGTTTTCTGGAATTGTTCATCCTGGTGCTCTAGAGCTTTTTAGATTATATTAGCAATTTTTGGCTAACTATTTGCTTGGTTGTGGTTGTAGTTATTGTTAACTATTATTTTTTTCGCTGTCTGCTCGGCCTGGCTGCCACTTTTCCGCGTTGCCCATCTGTGCAGCTGACTTCTGCCGCCCTACTGTGCGCTGACTGCTCTGCTTGGTTACAGGGTCTCTCGGATAGATTTTATTCTGTTTGGTTGCTTCGCTTTCTATCTATAATACTGTCAGGGGGAGTACCAGATTCTCTTTTGGTTTAAAAGAAGGCACAACAAACAGAGTTTGAGAACCACCACCCTGGAACATGGGAATTAGATTTCAAACAAAACCACTAAATGGGGTCTACAGCTTAATAAATAACCTACTAGTTCACGGCCAACCAGACCCTCAAGGAGTTCAAGAAGACGGCGTCCATCACACAGATCAGTAAAAAGTTCATCAATTGGTGGCCGGCCAGTCTGGAAAACAAAACACACACAAACCAAAACTAGAAGGTTATTCAAAATCAGAGAGTAAAAATTGTTATCTATTGATGGAAAAAATCAAAGTTAATTTAATAGATTTGACCTCTATTCAGCTAAAATTGTGCTTGGTAAAGTGTATCCCAAAATAAGTCAACGGAATGACTTTTGTTTAATGTTTTTCCTTGAAGCAAAAACTTCTCACTCAGCTAAAAGGACAAAGACAAAATGACCTTCCAAGGCAAACACAGATGAAAAAAGATGCTAAACATTTACAAAGAGAATGTGAAAACTCTGTTTTGTTGGATTTAAAATCAAAGCCTTAGACGTCAAATCATGTCTAAAATTGACATGTTGAAGAACTCAACATTTTCCTGGTTTTTCAGTCCACATGAAGTCTACAGACAAAGACAAGACCCAAGCATGAATCAACTTTTAACCAACAACCTTGATTTCCAGCTTGTCTGTTTTATGTCTCCTCACCCACTGTGCAGTGGGAGGATGAATAGCTGGAGTTTATTTCACCATGATGTTTACGAAAGAAAAGCCATCAAACCATCATTCTCTAGCTTTCTGGTTCAATTTGCTGGTCAGAAACAATTATCAGAAAATCGCCATACTTCGTCGTTTCCTCCACTATCAAAACTGTTCTATCCATTTATAAATTATATGAATATTGCACATGCACACATACATATTTACAATTGTAAATATAATTTATTCAGTAATTATTAAAATATGTGTGGATATACTTCCATATACAGTATACTGTATTTTATTGATAAAACATTATATAATATTATAATTTATTTGTAATCTATGAATTTACGTAATAAATTATATAGAATAATTCATATTACAGCATATGTATATGTATTCTTTATCATAATATAACGTAAATATACATTTTACCTGATGAAAGAAAATACCAGTGCTTTATTATTTAACATTTACATTATTATCAAGAGATTATAATAAACCTTTTTAAAAAAAATGTTTTTATTGAAAAATGTTTTCAATGAAATACCTTTTAGAGAAATATAAAATTACCTTTGCAAACTGTGAGTTTATCCATTTCGTGAAGGTTTTCTTTTGTACATCTTCTCTTTCGTCTGCATAAAAAAGAAATAAATATTTTAAATTCAATACAATTTAGTTTTACAATTCAAACCTTGTTTTATTTAAACCTAAAATTAACTGAATAGCTAGGCAACACAGGTCCTCAAAAACAAATAAAAGGTCCAAAACACTCCATAGTCTTATATAAAGAAGGTCAAACACAAAGGAAACTATGCAAAAGCCTTTGAGAGGCGTGAGGGATTGAGGTTGGAGAAAATATACAGATCAATGGTCAGCTAGAAGATTGCTTCTCAGACCGGGGGTCTTGCGCGCAACAATGTCTGATCAGGGTGAGCAATTGATCATGAAAGTCAAAAAACCTTCCCAAAAAAAATCTGTATAAAACTCTTCATCATGTGACAATCTGCATGCAGAAAAATTATGCAAATAACCACATGGAAAGATCACAATCTTCCGAGAAAAAGAGAAACAAATCACTCTTGCATGTGCAAGTGGGTGTTGGAGCTTTAAAAATGAATCTAAGCACGCAACATTTAGCGTCCTTAGATTAAATCCATTGTTTCTTTACTCGTCTTTTACAAAACCTCTTACTGGTATTCTGTGAGTGTCACGTTCATGGACTGGGGTACGGACTACAAAAGCCAGGATCCTGTGTTTGCAGTCACGTGCTTCATTATTCCCACCTGCTCCCATCATTAGTCATGTATTTTGTTATGCATCAGTTATCATGCTAAAAACAGTAGCATTTTTTTACAGTAGCATTAGTACTGTATCATTACAAATTTTTACTATTATATATTGCTAATTATATTTGTCTGGAATATACTCTCTCTATATAATATTATCTATATAAGTCAAGCTGCTGTTTGCAACACCATGGTTGTGGGTTCTGTTTCCATTAACTGTCAGAATGTTCAGGTACATGTGGAAAAGAAAGGAAACGAAAATGTATCTTTGTGTACGTTAAGCATTTCTTTTTATTATCATACATTTGCGGCGCCCCTGTTTGAAAATGTGAGAGAAGTGTAAAACGGAGGTGGAGAAGGAGTGCCAAAGGCAATTCATGTTTTTCTAAAAAGTAAGCCTAAACTAGTGTCTGTGTCGGGGGTCTCAACACAACAATTTAGTAAGAAGCTACCCATCATTGTAGGATTAATTGTCATACCCCTTATAAACACACATTTTCACTATGCATTTGATAAAAATTGTTTTTACCTAAATTGTGTGAAATGACTAAAAAAAATAGGTACTGTAATATAAACTCCTGTTGTTGGAGGATGTGGTATGAATATGGTGATTCGAATCTATAAAGATATCGGGTGCACAATTTATAAAAAGTAGAAAACTCAAAACGAGCAAAAGATAAATGTACGCAACAGCATTCTCTTTATATTTACAGTATCCATTTCATCCACAAATGACTATAATGAAAGTGTTCCATTCATAGAAGAAATGTATTGACATAAATGTTAAACGGTGTTAAATAGAGTAAAATATATTTTCAAAACACATATACAAAATATAAGATTTACAACAGCTTAAAAGCAGCTTTATATAAAGCTTAAAGAAGACACACATATTTAAATACATGAACAGTTACAAGATAAACAAGATGTTCACCTTTATGAACAATTACGGTAACAAGATTTTCACCTTCATGAGCCATGAAGATCTATCAGAGATCAACATTTGGACTGCTCTCAGAATTGATCTGCCTGTGACTGTTGAGAGGAGCTTTTCAAAACTGAAGCTAATAAATTCATACCTGAAGTCAACTATATTTCTCAGGAGCGACTTTCTAGGCTTTTCTGTGATCAGCATCAATCACTCATTAGGGAACCAGATTTCTTGTGATGACATCTATTGATGATTTTACTTTGTGTCAGATTTTAGTTTCAGTATGTTTTGCTTCCTGTAGTGTGATTTAATATATTTAGCATATTTATTCTTTATTTAATTTTGCTGTTTAATAATATATTTGGTCTCTGCTTGTGTCGCTTTATTTTTGCATACATTTTTGTGCAATGTAAATACATTATATAGAGATTATTATAAGAGACCGTCTTGCAATTCAATGTAGAACCGCCACTGTTCAGCTATAGGGGCTGTAACATTGGCATGAAACTCAGCTCCACTTTTGAACAAACAGTTAATTTCAAACATTTCCAAATGGTCATTTAAAACGTGACGAACAGAACAAGTATTGTTTTGATATTTCTTCATGCATAAAATGCATAAAAAGTCATCATGGATGACAACGTCTTTGTGCATAATTGATTTTAACCTTCCGTTTTTCCCCCTTCCACACTAAAAAAGCATTTAAATAATCGTGAAATGGGAAGTTTCAGCTCATTGTTCTGATTGGTCAGCCGGTGCTCTAGCTGACTGTATAATCACAGCAGCGCAGCTCAGATTCGTTTCAAGCTTGACTGCACCATGTCATGGTTGTTATCTTAATATCACCCACACAAAACTGTTATCGCTCTAATTGTAAGACAAGGTTGAGGGTAAAACAAAAAGAGTGAAATCGGATGTACATTAACGTAAGTTTGCTTAAAAATGGAGAACTTTAAACAGTTGCACACACAATACTGTAGCAAATGCTTTTATTCAAACTGGCAAACTGGCAAAAAGCCGAACACATACCGTGGTGTTGCCAACCACAGCTCTACAGGCAGAGCTCTTTCAGTAGCGTTCATATATACTTTTTTGTACAAAAAACTGTACAGTAATTTCTGCTCGCAATAAAATGAGAGCTTCTCTTATCACGGACCAATATATTTTTTTTCCAGGATAATCAGATGTCGCTTTACGGTTCCACAGAACCAAATGTTGCTCCTTTACTTGATTCTAGCAATCTTCTTTAATTACACTGTCAAACCCACTGACAAAGTGCGGCCGAACACACACTATAGAAGAACTGATTATTGTAAATCTTTTTTTGCTGCTGATGGAGCCTCCACGTTTTTCCCACAGTATTACAACTATTGATCTATTAAACCATTCTTGCTTTTACAATCTAAGGACATGACAGAAAAATTATAAGCCAGTCATTTTCCAGATGAAAACCTCTGTGGAACGAGCGACTTCCTTCAGCGTCTTAACTCCTTTAAACTGAGAGTACACTCAGCCTTATAAATATAATTTTGATGTAACCTGATGTATACTGTTATACGCATTATTATACTTTTTTATTTGCTTGAATAAAAGCATTCAACATTAAATAATTAACATTAAGCATTCAGCATTGAGAACTTAAATATAAATAATTAATAAAATAGTAAAACGTTACTATGTTCAATATTTTTACCTTGCCTTTTGTATACAACAAATCACTGGTGTCTAGGTATTATATATATACCAAATAAATAGCACTGTCAGAATAGAAAAGATGTAATACATTTGTTTGAAAATGAACAACTGAACAGTCACTAGAGTTCTGAACAAAAATGAACTAAGCCAAGAAAGACACCACTTGTAAAGAAAGGTCACCTTTATCTAGAATTAATTTTGCTAAGTACATTTAGTTTATTAATTTAGTAATTTTTTGCAACATGGAGGAATGTGTTGAGTGAGAGAAACGTCGATTGGTCAGTTTTTAGAACATATAGATGCTGCCTATGGTTGGAGAAAAAAAGACACTCAATCCCCCAAACACGATTCACATAGCAAAGCACAGTAGTGGGAGTATAATGCTGTGGGGGTGTTTTTTTCATTTGGTACTAAAAATCTTGTCAGGGTTGAAGGAAACTTGTAAATGGAATACTATAAGAAGGTTTTGAAAGACAACATCAAATAGTCTACAAGAAACCTTGGTTTGGGTCGATATCTTGTCTTCCATCATGATAACAACACATGACATATTTCACTTCTCGCAAAGTAATACCTCAGTTAAGTGACTTGACTGGCTTGCACAAAGCCCAGAATAAAATTCAAATAAATAATCTGAGGGAAACACTACATTTTGAGCCAGAAAGTGGACCAATCTAAAGAGAAATGCTAACAAAAAATGGACTATTCTGTGTCATTATTCCACAGAAGACGCTCTGAAACTTCTTGAGAACTACATTGGTCTCAAGAAGGCTGTTATCAAACAATCTAAATATGAATTTTATTATTTAATTTATTAAACTGATCATGAGTTTTTGTTTTTTT
>CM051501.1:19845315-19910591 GCA_028031935.1 Paedocypris micromegethes | reverse complement strand
TTTTTTTTTTTGGAGGGGGGGGTGGGTTATGCACTTTTTCAAATGTCTATGTTATTTTATAAGTTATTTATTTTAGTGTTACTAATTCCTCTCAGTCAATCAGTCTTTGCTATTTAAAGGAAAGTAAAGTAAAGTAAATTAAAGTGAGTGAGATTGTCAATATGGCGAACCAGTATTTGGTTAAAAAATGTTAATGTGATCCATGAAGTACAGTATATCAGAGTACAAATAGTAATAACAATCTATTTACAGAGGCAAATAAATAGTTTTCGCAAAAGCAAACATATAACTAATATAATATATATATATATATATATATATATATATATATATATATATTCATAAATTCTCAAACATATTGCAACAATGGCAAATCTCCTTACATGTTAATTTAACGTTCAAACTTAAATTTCAAAAATTGACAAAGAGACATGCCAATACTATAACTAATTACATTTCTTGTAGTTAATCATCAATACTTTTCCATTTCCAATTGTACTATATAATTTACATGCTTTATATTCAGCAGATGCTTTCGTCTAAAGTAGTACATTGAATTGCACGGAAAGAAAACACTTTTTCCAGAATCAAATCAGCAACTTTTGCTATGGCAAACAGTTCTTCTGATTGGATCAGCAAGAAAGAAATAGACTGGGAAAACACAGAGCCAAATGAAATAGATCTTATATATGCAAAAATATATTATTTATTGGAAGTATGTGAATATAATCCAGGCAGAGTCCATGTTTATTCCAACTAGAAGAACAACCAATTATGGAAGCCTACAGTGACCAAACTGCAACAACAAAGTCACTGGAAAGTCACTAGTGGTGCAAAATGAAGGTCTTTGTTATGATCTAAATCAAACAAACACGCAGGCAAACCTCCTTATAGCCGCACAACCTGCTAGAACACAGATGATTAGAGAAACACTAAACTACATATCATGGAGCAAACACAAGCAAATCATTTCTTCTTATCCTGGAATGATGTAACTCAAGACATTACGATTAACATATAGTGACTACTAGTCATATCTACAGTATATCAATTTTACAGTCCAATTTATTCTGAAAAGTGCTGTGCAAATTAATTCAATATCGCTATTTTTAGATTTCGATTTGTTCTTCCTAAGGTGCGACTGTCATATCGCTTCATCCATCATTGATAAATTAAATCTGATTGTAGGCCCCCTATCTCCTGACTGAACGATCAATGTAAGACCATGCAAATAGTGCAAAGCGCTATACGTATTGAATTGGAATTGATTATAATCATGTCTAGACAACAGACAGAAGAAGAAAAACATTTGTAGACCTACACGGGAATAAAAGAAAAGCTTGCCATTGATCAGAGGCGTGACTCCGGGCAGGTGGCTGTTCCTGCTGGATTATATCCGCCTTGTGCAAATTGGATGATGAGGTGACGCGAACGGGCACGCGCAAAAACGCGCGCATACACCTTCTTTTAGCCCGCTAATCCCAGCACGCGCTCAACGTAAACCACATCCACAGATTACAGTCATGTTTCCCGCCACATTCTCGCAGTTTATTTCAGTTTATAATATCAAGGCCAACTGCTCCGACGACTCTAGGATGCAAGAGTCCGCACGACCACTGAACTACGTATAGTCCAAACAGCGTGGACTCAGTAAACTTTCTCTCGCCATTCTCCGAGCAAAGGCGACTGATTTCAAAGTGGTTACGTGTATTCACCACACAGCGACCCGTTGCAATAAAAAAACAACATCAACAAAGCAGAACCGCGAGTGCATAATCGATACGTAACATTTCCCTACACGAAAACTGATTCCGTTATAGATTGCACGCGCCAGGCTGACGGATCTATTGTTAAATCTCGTCAAATCTTACGTGACATGCCACAATAAAGCCGTCAGCCGCCTGACAGACAACACAGAATGTGGACATGGGTTCAGTCTTACCAAATTGAGGATTTTACACCATAATTCACGCTAACTATTTCTCCCGTGATGGCTTTCGGAGTCGCAGCCTGTCGCGCTATGTGACGAGCGTCCGTACCTGTAAATACTGCCACCGACCGAGATTAATATCCTGATCTTCTGAAGCCAAAAAGACTCGCACCTGGCCGGGGACGTTGGTGTTTTGGTGAAGGAACCGTGGGTGGACACTTTGCCGCTTTATTCTCTCGTGCTCCCTCAGTTGGCTGCTGTGATCCGCTGACACCGGCAGGAGTAACGGTGCTGTGGCGCGCGGACTCACGCGGTATAGCGGACCGCCGGATACTATAGGATCGACTTGCTGAATTCTTTTTTTTCAGGACAAACTATTTGTTTCATAAAGGCTAAAATATATCGAGTCTTTATAAAAAACAAATACATAATTGTTTTCAGCATACGACCAAAAAGATGCTGCATTTTGCTACTCTCTATATTTTAGTTTGGGGATTAACTGTTTTAGTGAAGAGAAAAGTTGCATGAGAAGTTGCATGCATTTTTGTATCGTTTTCGGGGGCAAGATGCTACCAAATTCCCGTTAGTCCGAGGTCACCATGGCAACAGGGCGCCAGCTCTTGGTCAAGATCGTCTTGGAACGTTATGTGCATTGTTAATGCGTGTAAAAATGTGTACATTACTCACAATAAAATGTATACTTTTATTATAAGTCTAATGCTTGACAAAATGCAAGTTGTAAAACAAGAACGTTAATCAGAATTATTTTTGTCAATGTAGTTTATATAACTATATCACAGTAACATATGTCTTAAAATTAATCTATATTTTCCCTCAAATTCTGTTTCATTCTCCATTTACGCAAGTCGGGTTATAGGGTATATCTGTTTCCTGCGTGTGTCTAATTTAATTTCCCATAAAGAAAGGCACAGTCAGAAGTCTGGAATAAGCCATTAAATGTTGACTTGTGCAGCTGGTGGGCACATCTCATATGAGATCAAAATATACACGCCATCTGTACATCTGCCAGAAAAATCCTAAATAAGTATGAGACTGGGATGTTGTGCCATTCTTCACCCACTAAAAATAAATCCACTCAGAAAAGTGATCTGCAATTTAGTCTCTTTACAGCGTTTAATGCTTCATGATCCCACAGAACAAGTACAGATATTTGCTGAGGAAACTTAGATTTATCTAAAAAGTCTCAATAGGTTCTGATTCTCACGATCTCTACGTTCCGTGTGTGTGTGTGTGTGTGTGTGTGTGTGTGTGTGTGTGTGCGCGCGCGCAATATAATACTATACAATTACCTGCGTGTTCGGTGAATTACATTTAATATTAAATAAGCAATAGTATTTCAAGCTAGTATCTGATAAAGTAATGAATGAATGATAAACAAACTAAAAAAAACGATTAAACAAAACGTCCACCTCTCAAAGCAAAATAAACCTCGTACATTTTCTCCTCTTCAAAGAAATCAAGCCCATTATTTTTACCATCGCCTGCAGGAACATTACAGGACGAGAGAAGACAAAAAAATCGCTACTTATGTAAGTGAAAACAGGCCATTAATGCCAGTAAAACACTTTGGTGAGATGAGTCGCGTTCTTTTTCGTAGAATTCGACCGACACTGCCTCTTAGTGGCCGCTCGCGCACTTTACCATAGTCTCATATTTATATCCAGAAGTCTCATCCAAGCCACAAATAGAATAAGCAGGTGTTTTGACACGTATGGAATGCTCAAACAAGGAAAAAGTGACAACAAATCCTCATGCTAACCAGATTAACTCACTACCTATTATAAAAATTTGCAGTAAAATTGGAATAACAAAAAAAGAAAAGACCTGACAGTTTGACTGAAACTGCTGCAGAGGAACATACTGATGGTGAAAACATACCACAAGCATTCAGACATTTTCTACAATTGCCTGAGACAGAATATTCCATGGCAGATGTCAACGTGTCAGTCACTGTCATAAAAACAGACCAGCCGGCGAAGATAAAGTTGCAAGCTTGGAGTCAAACTGTCTCGTCCCCGACAGCAAAAAGAACGTCAGTGAGTGCCAACAGCCAGAAGAGTTAGGCATAATTTAAAATATATTCCCAAAAGTGATCAAAAACTTCAATATGGTGGATACAACCAAATTTTCTTTGTTTCTATAGGAAATAAATGTCACAGGCCACATGTATACAAACAATCACAGACTGAACTAATGAAAAAAGTGATCAAAGTCGAAAAGGGTAATGTCGCAAAAATAAATAAATAAAAGTACTACTATATACTTCAAACGCATTCATGAAAATATAAGAGAATAAAACGTGTCATTCAAGACATTCCGTAAGAAGGGCGTATAGGCATTTAGGTCAAAGTGGGACCCTGAATTCTAGGTTTTTATTCTATAGTGTGTTCCTATGGTCACTTGTGGGGACCTTTGACTGGGCCACACAACTTTTGAAGGCCTGTGTGTGGGTGAAGTTTGGATTTTTGGGCTGACAATATTATTGAGTTTAGGTTATTGCTTGAGAAATGGATGGGCTTTGATAGTTGTTTTGTATGCAAGTCAATTATGAGTCCCCACTATGATAAACATAGATGCTAGTGTGTGTGTGTGTGTGTGTGTGTGTGTGTGTGTGTGTGTGTGCGTGCGTGCTTATACTGCATTCAGCATAATTTCTATATATATATATATCATTGTGCACAAACACATTTCATAAAGATTGATAGGGCTTAATATTGCAACGACTGCGATTTTTCAGAGAAATGTATTTGCTGAAGGAAACCATGTAATCAACCTGAGACTAATTGGTGTTAAAAATAGTTTTTTTAATGAAACAATGTGAAACCCAAGAATCACTAAACCGAGAGTGGTCCATCGAATCCCCAAATGAATCGAAGAGACACATCGGGTCCCATTTCCGAGCTTAGCTGTTAAAGCTTTTCTGCAGCTACTTGTTGGAGTCATTTGGCTGAGACTTAATATTCAGAAGTGCTTTTCCCGGAGGTCTTTGCCATGAGGCGAAACACTTTATTGCTAAAAATGGTAAATACAACATGTAACAAAGCAAATACTTCACTGATGCTTACAAAATGCTAAAAGAAAAACGTAAATCAATAATAGCAATAACAACAACAACAACAGTAAAAAAGCTTTATGTATAGGTGTGTGTGTATATATATATATATATATATATATATATATATATATATATATATATGTGTGTGTGTGTGTGTGTGTGTGTGTATACTGTAACCATATCTATAATTTACTCTTTCTTTAATTCTCACATAAATGACACAAACACCAGACCAAACAACAGACATTAAACATTACTGTAATTGAATTCTGAAGTGGTTCAATGTTTTCACTTTTCAGTTTGATCCATGGACACCTTCACTGGCCACAGAAAACACAATAACCGATGCGAGTGTTCACCAAAACACCAGGACAAAGCCAGCGACAGCACGGCTACATGTCTGAAACCCAACTCCAGTCAGCTGCAACTATTTCAAGACTGTCCTATTTCCACCAGCAAGCATTTATAGATCACTCCTCATCCCCAAAGGATCCAGGATGACAGTAATGAAAGAAAATTAGACATGAACTCACTCGGGGTGGAGCACAAACCCAAAAACGAGCTTTTACCAAATTGATTGATAATATACATTAATTGTATGGAGCCACACAGAACCCCCCAAAAAGTTAATAGTGGAATAATATTACACATTATAGTTTCAATAAGACACATACATACTTTACAAATTCCTAGATTGAATTTGTAGAGTCTTAACGCTACACATTGCATTACACATCCAAACAACTTCAAGTTCAGAATTAAACCCACAACCTTCATGTTGCCAGTCTATCTAGCACGAAACGCAAAATAAAACCAGGGGAAAAAAACATTCAATACACAAACGTCCCCTACCGGATCGAGTCTTGATAATCTCTCCAAACTCATCTTCCAAACTTTCTTCCCACTGGTCCGCAAAGCTCTCTGCTTCCGCCATGACATGCAATCTGAATTAGATGTGGAATCTTTTAATCCTGTGATTTTGCAAACTGAAGTCTTCCAGAAGAGACAGGGCTGAGTTTTTGTGAATGACGCAGGGAGAAGACTGTAGATGAGTCTGGACTGTTGACATGGGGAAACTGGCTGTCAGGGCACCAGAGGAGCAAAGACAGGTGGCAACTCCTCGCCTTAAAATAGAGAGCGTGAATCGCTCCCGAGCCCTGCTTCATTCCACTCTCACGTTAAATACTAAACCACCCACAAATGAGAGCTGAGACGGCTTTCACCAAGCTCACAATCATTTATGCTGAATTATTCTTCTTGTGGCCTGAAGACTTTCAGTATTTAGAACTATATGAATATATAGCATAAACATATCTGTGTGAGTGTGCATACACATGTATATATACAAAACAGAGGTTGGGTCTGTATTTGGTGATAAGTAGGTTTAAAACGAATGAAGTCTATAGATTAGATTATTTAGATGCTTGATCACCAAGGGTCTTAACCCCTTTTTTGTATTAATATTGAGTTTGCAGAAGGGGAAAAAAATAAGCTTAAAAAAAAAAAACATTTATTTGCAATGATATACACCATACAATTTTTTATAGATTTTAAATTTATAAAAATGCAGTTTAAAATAATAGTATAGTTAAAATAATAATAACAACATAGTTCAAATGATTTTCGAAGATACCATGTATATTGATATCAAACTAATTAGTGTTTAATCAAATAACCAAATTCTTTTTTGGGTGTAACGTGCATTGTTGACTGTAGCACGAGCTATTCATTACATGCCTTGCAAGTAGTTTTATTAAGCTTGAACAGATGTCACTGACTTAAAAATTGTAACAAAGTTTTCATTTGTTTTTGTCTGAAATCACACTTTTCTATTGGCTGAACTTTTTCTGAACTTTCTGTAAATTGTTTTTATAGAAAATCCAACATTTTTAAAAAGAAAAACTTTTTTATTAGTAAATGGCAAACATTAAAACTAATATTCGAAATGAATTTACTGTGCATTGATCTAACAACAACAACAACAACAACAACAACAGCAAAAAAGATCTAGGAACGTTCTGTGCAGAGTTCAAACTAATGATTCTACAGAAACCTTAGAAACAGCGGCAGCTTGTTATCGCCACACTGAAGTCAAACACAGCATCTATTACAAGCACAACTAATGATCAAATGATCAAACGTGCTGTGAGGTGGTAAGGAACAATCAGGGATTAAGCAAAGCTCTTACTTCCTGTACCTGACAGAACAAAATGAAGATCACTGAAATCTAGAAAGATCAGAAGCTGCATCAGTGTGGCCTTCATCGAATAAAACCATGCCTGTCTAAACTGAACCAGATGACAACAAATTATTCATGTACACACTTTTTGAACATTTTTACAATATATATTCACAAGGTTCTAGCACAGGAAGTCAGCGTATATCTTCTTGAGGACCTTCGTCAGGTAGTTGCTGCCAAGTTTGACTGATGAAACAATGTCTTCAATTTGACTGCAGCTAGGAAAAAAAAAAAAAAAAACAACACTGACGCCATGGAAGCAATGCACAATAAATCGTCGTTCAAATCAACTCTACAATCTTACATTTTATCATTCTGTCCTCCACTTTCCCTTTCTTTTTGTTATTTTTAATTAGTCGTATTAATAGTAAAGTTTTATTGTTAAGTTATTGTTTTTAAGAAATTAAATTGTCATTTCTCTATCCCATTTATATTTAAACATACAAGAAACACAATATACTGTTTAAATGAAAAATAAGAAACAAAGTATAAGTTTGTTAAGTTATAGAATATGAATTTATTGTATGAATATAATGCCCTGATTATATATATTTGCCCCCTCCCCAAATTGCGTGTCAGTTTACGTTCAACTCTATGAATTAAAAAACAGTAGTATACTAGTATAGTTCAAAACAGGACCTCTTAAATAATGTAATTTTCTGGCAAACCTTGTATTTCCCACATGGCTCCTGAAGTTCTGAACATGGAGTGGCCCGTAAGGATAATCTGGAGTGATGGTGACACTAAATTCAAACTTTTTAAATGCTTTCAAACTTGCGAAGATGATTTCAACTCTGAAAACAAGTAAAAAAAACACAATATTTAAAGCAAGAATGTGGTTCAGTATCTATCCTAACTTCTTTACATCAAGATGCCAGGGTTCTAAAAATGTGTGTAAGACAGTGGTAGATGGGCAACAAGTTGACAAATTATCAAACTCTTACAAATTACATACATTTATAAAGATTCAAAAGTACTGCAAATAACATTGCACTTTCCAACCATTTTTGGCATTATTTAAATACGGTATATTTGGTTATCAACTGAAGTAAAAAAAAAAAACGTCATTAAACAAGGCATAACATACCGTGTGTCAACGCAAGCAATCTTTAGAAGGCGAAGCCTCAGTCCTCCCCACTTCTTCAGCCGCACAATCTCCTCACCCAGGAGTCTGAGACGACCCACCACCAGACTGACCTCATGCAGCATCTGCTCACAAATCATCCAGTCTTCTCTTGCTTACACATTCTCTATTAATGTAGTTTTAGTAATGTATGGCACACTTGAAATCTGGACTAAAATAAATAGATTTAAAATTGACTGTGTGTCTTGTAATAAAAAAAAAAGCATGCTGTATCTTTGAGAGAAAAAAAAATGGAAATAGACATCCATTAAAGACACGGCTTATAATCCGGTGCACTTTACAGTCTGAAAAACAAGGTAATCAAAACTTCTATATAAATACGACCAAAGCAACATATTCTCTAAATGGTTGCACACAATACAGCTAAAGAAATTATACTAAAATTATCACACAGGTTTCTGTAATGTTTGAGCAAACATTACCTCAGGAACATGACGGGTTGTTAGGTATCTTTGCATCCACTGATTTTGAGACTGAGTGTATTGTTTAAGTAATTTGTGAACCAGGTTTGCGTGACATTCTGACTTCTCTTCTGTTTCGGAATTGAAGAAAAAAAAAAAAAACAATCACCATACCTTAAAAAAAATATTAATACAAAATTAGAAACCAGTAACTGTGAGCAGTCTCTCACCATCTAACAACATCTGGAAAGTCAAATCGATTTCATGTTCCACCTCCGTATCCATCCAGTCATTTCCTTAAAACACAAGGAGGATTATGCAGCTCTTATAAAAGCAGTGATGTTAAAACAGTCTCAAGTAATTATAAAGCACTAATGGACTCACCAGCGTGTGTTCGCGGCTTCACCTGCAGATGCACAGTGTTGTGAAGAAAAGAGAACAAGGCTGTGTTGTCATCAACCTTCTCCAAATGCCACTCATTCAAACTGTAAGAACAATTGTGCAAATATAAACACACACGCACACAATTACCCAAAGTAATTTGTAATCCTGCAAAAAAAGATTAAGAGATTCTAGTAAGTAAAAAAATCTGCTACTTCCGTTTTTATTATTATAATATTAATAGGAAATCATATTTTTTCATTTAAATTTGTTCTAATTATCATACTGTATGTTTGTATGTGAACTTTAAATGGAGATAGAATGTTTTGCATTAACACATACATAAAGAAAATCAGAAGTACCAGTTCAGATCAGTTTTTCGTTAAGCCCTGTTGTTGTGTAGTACAGGACAAGTAGTAAATAGAATGATTTTATATGTTATTATCAGTTCCTGGCTAAGGCAGAGCGTTAGTGTTCAATTACAATGTGCTTTAAATAACCTGTTCAGTGTGGTTAGATGGCTCTGGAGGTGTATGGATTCCTTTTGCAGCTTCCCCTGTTGTCCTTCTGCAGACATCAGCTGAGCGTTCAGCTCTGAGATTTCCCTGAAAATGATACTACTCATTAGCATATTAATTGACTCAGGTCTAATTAGCATAATAGACAATATCCTAAACTGACCCTCCTGCAACAAACAATGGAAGGGAATTAAGCTAATCCTGCATTATCTACTTCAACATCTAGAACTCTAGATATACACACCGCTGCTTCTCGCTGACTGCTGCATCGAGTCGATGTAATTCTGTTGGATTATAAAGAGAAATAATCATTTTACACTGTGATGTGAAGCTTTACAGTAAACATTTTGATAGAATTACCTTCGTCTTTGGCTTTGATTTCTGGTCTTAATTCAGAAGCATCAAGATTTTCATTTATTATGGCTTCTACAGCAGCAAGTTCTGATTTAGAAGCATCATTTCGTCAAACTTACACAATTCTTCAGGATTCTCTACAAACATTTGAACATTTGTGAATGTTCTCACCAGCGTTCAAATCACTGATGCATCTATCCATGTCTTCAATCAAATTATCGGTTTCTTTCATCTGGGTATTCAATCTCTGACTTGATTCCTAAACAAATTGTTTTTAGAACACGTCAGTTAGACTTATAATTATATTAAGTAATGAGTATACAGGCAAAAAAACGGCTGACAAAAGACGACTTCACCTCCGTTGTCTTTAGGAGCTCAGAGTACAAAACTCCTTTCATTTCATGAGAAACTGCTTTGCTTCTCTTTCCAAAGTAAATTCTTTGCTCTTTCAGCTTGGAGCCAAACGCTTTCAACTGGAGAGAGAAGTCAAGCACAGCTCATCAAACCACACTGGAAATACCTTCAAGTACAGATTGATGTTAATGGTAAGATACTTCTGCATTATTTCATGCAGCAAAACACAGACCTTTTCTTTAGAAAGAGTCCTTAACTCTTGGCAAAGAACTGGATTAATACTTTTCAAAGACTGTTCCTGATCAGGGATTTGTTCTTGAAGCCTGTAAGGAAATCACATGTTAAATAAAAAAAAAAAACATGCTTTTTGAACACGGCAAACTAGTAACAAAAAAGTAGTTGGGCCATTTGCGCACCTCTCCACCATCTCTGTAAGGTCTTTACAGTCTTGCTCATACACTCTCTGTTTGGGATGGTATATGTATTTTCCTTTCAGCACATGTTCCATTGTGCAAGCCTCTCCAGCTTCATGCTTCATGAGTTAAAAATAAAAAGACAAGTTTAAAATGCCATTAGTCATGATCAAATGAAAACAACCATCAAGGACTTACGTTTTTAGGCAGAGCACTAGGCCTTGGTTTGTGAATGACCAAATCAATTCTGAAGAAGTTTAGAAGCTCTTTCACGGTGATGCTTCCCTCCTCAAGTTTCTAGGGAAATGTGACCAAAGACATTCCAGAGAAAATGTAAATGCATTATTGGAGATATACGTGTGTATATATATATATATATATATATATATATATATATATATATATATACTGTATATATATACACACACACACACGTATATGTATATATCCACAAATAGCTACTAGGAATGCAAATTCAAAAATATATATATAATTTGCATTCCTAGTAGCTATTTGTGGAGTGCAACATCAGACAATGAATTGATTCCGAGGATTGTAAAAAATTAAGTTAAAAGGTACTGCCATCTAATTCACTTTATATAAGAGTGACTGCTAATTGGACGAAAGTAATGTAAAGTAATAACATTCATTTAAATTCTACATTTCATCATGCATGTCAAACTCAAGGCTCGGGGGCCACATCCATTTTTTTTATCATGACTTTTTGCAGCATGCTTATAATTCTATTTTGAATCATTTTGACAGGATATTTTTGTGATATTTGGACAAATGTCCAAAAAAAAAAACGTAAACTGTAAGCATGTTTTTTTTTTGTTCATCTGATTCCTCCCCTGATTTAAAGTATGCCTTGCATAGCTTGGCCCCAAGAGTAACACAGTTTGACAGATCTGTTCTATATATAAAGGATTTTAACCTGGTTGGAAACAGAAATGGAATCCGTTGTCCCGTCCATATGAGAGTAAAAGCCTGAGTGTCTGAGAGCTGTAAGAAAAATAATTTCATCATCAGCAATCACTTTTGGTGAGAAAACCACATGTGATGTACTTTTAAATGCATAACTCGTTAATAGGGTGCAATAACTCACTAGAGTCACTGACTCCGGTTTCTTCGATCGCCCTTGCCATAGAACTTGAAGCAGTCTGACTCGTACAATTTCCTTCCCATTTTACGTCTGCTTTTTGACAGTGGGGTTCCTGAAGAGGCAGTTGCTCCGGTATTAGCATAATAATGCACATCAATAGTCATACTTTATTACAAAAGATAAACAAGCTTGAAAAAGCTTGAGTAAAGAATGTGTAAAGAGTAAAGAGTTTAAATCAGTTCCTACCATGCCAGAAGAACTGGAAGTCTTGGCTTGTTCTGTTGTAAAACAGTCATCTTGTGGACTTGGCCTTTGAAATCCCTTACTCGGGGATTCAAAAATGTCATCCTCTAATGGCTCTTCAGTTAAAATCTCCAGTAAAGAGACAATCTGTTCTTCAGTGATTGATGTATGTTTTTCGAGGCTTTGGGAGAAATCCTCTTCGTTGCACACCTCAAGTAATTTCTCGTCGTTAATATTGCCCATTTCAGAGTTTTGCTCAGAGATGTCAAGACGTTGCTCCACCTGATGTCCCTGTAAGTTACTAGTGGTTATATTTGTGGTTTTGTTTGGAGTGACAATTGAAGATCGCTTGGGAAGTTTCGGCACAATGCATCCCAAAGATAACGTGGACGAGAATGGCCTCTTTTTGAGACTAAACGGCGTGCTCTTCTCATTGGGTTTCTGCTTGACTCTGGGTGTAGTGACTGAATATAGATCCAAATTGCCCAGTTCCCCTTGTGCACCAACGCACATATCATGCAACTGAGAAACTGACGGCACAAGTTGTGTTTTATTCATCCCTTGTTGCTCATCTACTACATCCGGTGAAAGAGTCTGAAGTTTGACTTGAAGGTTTCTTAAACTTCTCCGCCTTGCATCAGGACATTGCTGTTCATCAACAGTGAAGAAATCAGAATCATGTTTGACAGAGCTTTCAAGTACGACATCGTCTCTCTGTGTTTTAATGAAACTAAAACTGTTTTTCTCAAGGGGAATTGTGAGAGCCTGCGTAACCTGTTTTAAAAATTGAGACGTCATCTCTTTACTATTGGAGACACATAGACTCCTGTGGAGATCTGAAATCGGTGGGACTTGTTTTGGGGAGAAAACATCATCCAAACCATCTTTGGAAGATCCAGCCACATCATTGTGTTCTTTATTTTGCCCTTGATGTGTTGACACCCAAAGTAAACTGTCATTATCTTTGAGGCCTTGCACACTAGCTGAAGTCGTACTTTTAGCATCAATGACATCCGTGTATTGACCGGTCAGCTCCATGCAATTAGACTCATCTAGATTTTGAGAGTTGGGTCTTGGGAACAGATTTTTTTCAGGTTTGTGTTGATCAACAATGTTCTTCAACAAAATATTGCCAGTTAGGGCTTGGGTAAAGTCGATATCTTCTGAGCCAGTGGGTCCAAACACATTCAATTGTTTCCTCACAGATTTTTCCTCCTCAGCCTCAAAGGTCTGACACTGGCTCACATCCACGTCTCCTTGTTTAGATGAATTTGTCTTGTTGTTGCAAGATATTGTATCTTCAAAAGAAGTCAATGGCAGCAACCTTCTTCCTGACTTTCTCAGAGTCGTGGATAATTTGTGCTTTTGCATACTGACTGGAAGCATGGTGACCGAAGTCATCTCCATAGGTTCAACCAAAGTGGCGGTCTGGTTGAAAGAGAAGTGTGGTTTTCTTGAGCCTGTGGAATCCATAGCTGTGCCTAACCAGGTCTTATTGGTCTCTATATTAACAGTTGTGCATTGGGTAAAGTCAATCTCAGCAGGACATGGTGATGAACATTCCACAAGGTCCATACAGTCACTTTTACCCAACTCTAAGGTTTTAGCTGTTGCTGGAATTAGAACACTTTCAACGTAACCCGTCGTAGTAGTGGAGCATTTTGCCTGTTCGCCAAAACTCTCAAGACTAATCTTATAGTTATTTTGACACTCTGTCATTTCCATATCATTAGATTGGACTATTGAAATGTTTCCTGATCTGTTCTGATCAATCAACATGTGAGATCCAGTCAGATCAAAGAAAGTCCTCTTGGGTGGAGTGGACATTGTTAGCAAACCAACTCTAGACTCACTTTCTTGATCATGTTTTGAATATTTCAAACACAAGCTATTCCTTGAACGACTCAAGTTGCTTTCAAAATGAAGTTTGGGTTTACTAGTCATAGTGTGACACTCTGTCAAATCCATACCATCTGAATCAGTTGTTTGGACTGTAGAGATGTTTCTGGACTTTTCAATTTCGACTAAATTCAAGGGCATTTTGTTTGACGTGGAAATTGGATGCAGAGATTTTTCCACACCCACTTTATATTCATCGTCTTGATTAATTCTACTTGAGGGTTTAAATGACAAGCTCTTCCTTGAATGGATCAATGGTTTATTTGCAAATGGAAGTTTGGGTTCAATGAACACAGTGTGACATCCGGTCATTTCCATATCATCCGATTCTGTAGTTTGGAACATTTGGATGTTCCCTGACTTATTAAGAACTGTATGAAGAGTTTCTTCCACACAATCGGCATTTTCCTTTTCTTGGTGATTATTACGTGGATTAATGGCGACGATTTGCTTTGAAGGCATGGCTGATGTGTTTTCTAACATAGATTTGAGATCAAAATGTATTGTGTGACAGTCTGTCATGTCCATGTTGTCACAATCCCTGGTTTGGTCTGATGTAACGTTGTCTTTTTCATTTCCATCCATGAATTTATGACATTTAAACATGTTAGAAATATTGCATGGAGATTCTTGTATAGACATGTCTAAAGCTCCAGTTGTGTGCACATAATCTGAACTCCCAGTTTGTCCGACAGAAAAATAGTTCTGGAAATGCTGAGCTTTGTAAATCTCGTCTCCATTGCCACGAACACAAAAGGAGAGCTTTTGATTTTTGGAATTAAGATGTGGTGTCTCCTCTAACATGGTTTGTTCTTTTTCTCGAATAGTTACATCAAAAGCCACTGTTGTCTCCATTGCGTTGTTTTCCTCATTGAAATAAAGAGATCTATTGTGATCTAAAACAGATGGGACACTCTGGATGACACTAGAGGTGCAATTAACATCAACATTTTTAGTTCGACATTGCGCAAGTCGAACGCTGTGTTGGTTATTAAAATCAGAGGATAAGGTGGGCTGAGCAGAATCTTTGTAACTTTTGATTTCCTCTATTTGGTCTTCCTTCAAAAAAGCCACAGAGGGACACCTTTGCTGTAATCCCTGTGGGTTCTCCTGGTTAGTCGTACGCTCCTTCAGTGGTTTCCTTGGAAAGTGATTCTCCTTATCTGTTTCAAATTTACTGGCACTAGTTTCACTGAAAACACCACTGAGGTGTTGAGTTTTTATAGATGGAGTAGGCAAAAAAACACTTGCAAGAAAATCATTAAAATCCGACTCCTTTACAGTACATTTATCTTTAACGGTTGCTTTGCACGGCTGAGGAACACCAATTGGTTTGGCTTGAACATTCTTTTCCCAATCCTTTTGAATTGTAATTGTTTGACTTTGAGTAAAATCCATGTTGCCAGTGTCGTCTCCGAGGAGCATGGTTTTATCCACAACGTCATCTTCTAAAACTGGGTTAGAGAAAAATGTCTCCTGCTGTGAGATAGAAAAGAAAATCCAGAGGAATCCATAAGTTGTCTTTCAGAATCATATTAACATTCTAAGTTTGAGAAAGCAGTCCAGCTTTAGGAAAACTACTTTCTAATTTGACAATGTCTGCTGAAACAATGCTTGTTTGAGGAATGCCATATAATAATTGGTTTTCTTTTGAGTTGAACTTTACCAACCTTGTTTAAGGTCTGTGATAAATAGTGAGGCGTCAATACATCAAGACCTGGTGTGGGGGTGAAAAAACAAAGAAAATTTGTTGACAAAAAAAAAATACCACAATAATCAAGCTCTCAAAGATTTTCAATACAGTTGTTCAATGTTTAATGTTTTAATTACGGTATTTTACATACTGTATATCACAAGTACCACAACGACACAATTCATACTGATGATAAAGATCATACATCAAAGAACTAGAAGAAACTGTATTTTAGCTCTTTATGTCACTCAATATTTTTATCTCAATATCTTACACTTATACTTTTTGACCAAGTTGCTAAAATGCAAATTTTCAAAATGCAAAAATTCCAAGTTAAAATTGATT
The DNA here is from genome assembly GCA_028031935.1 of Paedocypris micromegethes. Lineage (NCBI taxonomy): Eukaryota > Metazoa > Chordata > Actinopteri > Cypriniformes > Paedocypris > Paedocypris micromegethes. Next base: position 19,894,499 of record CM051501.1, on the reverse strand, counting down.
AATTCAGGGAAGTCACCAGTTCAATCTAAAGAGCGGATTACGCTCCAGACAGAACAGTCATACGACTTAAAGCTTCATTTTAAGATGAACTTTCTCGTTGTATTCTGAAACAAGCAAGCATTCTGCGCACTTTTGATGAGGGTACAACAGTATGCTGATGCAGTCTGTTCTCTTGGGGCAGACACTAGTCTTTGAGTGATTTAGATGTAAGGATCTCACATTTCTTGCTTTATTTAAAAAAAAAAACTTTATTTAAGTTTGTCCTCCGCAAGTTACAGCGCTTAACAGTTCCACTCTTATTAGAAAGTCTTAAACCAATATCACACAACATAACATTTACTGATTTTAATTTTCTAAACTAGAGAAAATTGATTCGCTCGAATCAATTTTTGATTCGAATAATTGTTAGAATTAATTAAAAATTTTTTGCTATTAAATGGCACGTTATTGGATCGCAAAAAATTTGAATAAAAATGCATATTTTTCACGAACCCTTTTTTAATTATGCATTTAATTTGTGGAAATGCAACAAACTGGATACTTAATAATGATAATAAAGAGATCAAACTATCTATACACTAATAGAAATTAAGCAAAATGTTGTCAACAATACACAATCGTTCACGGTGATAGTAAAAAAAATTAAGAAAGCTCACCGACAGTTGCATTTTGTAATGGTGAAAGAGATTCCCTCTTTGCTTCGCTGGAAAGAAAACAAAAATAAACATAAACCTTAAATTTGTTGTGTCAATTTCTCAGAAGAATAAAACCTTTACACTTACTTTGCAATCAGATGAACGTCATGTTTAGTGGCAAAACTCACTCTCCGTGAAATTCTTTTTTCAACCGGCTTGACAATTTCCTGCTGCGTAAACAAAAACAGTACAAAAAAAGTCTACTTGTGTGTGTCATATACTGTACATATATCAAAGTAACCAGAACAAAGTAAAGCAATTCATTTATGCAAACTAAAAGAGGCAACACTGTTGTTGACAAACCAACGTTGGTGACAGCGCCATGAATTTCCTACCTTTTCTTCTTCTTGTTCATTTCCAAGCACTTTCATAGATGTTCTGGGTGCTTTTAAGATCTGTCAAATGAAAAATAAAAAATGTAATATTTAAAACCAAACATTAGTATGGGAAACATTAATAAGCCACATAGATCATGCTAATCACTCTTATTAAAAAAAATAAACTGGCAATGCTATATTATAAAAAAATAACATACATACACACATGTGTGGGTAAGACACTGTAAATGACAGATAGATCTGAATAATTTAACACAATTAACATTTTTGACATGTACCGAAGAGAGTCGCCGTCTTGACGATTTCCTTGATTCGTTTCTGCCATGAATACAAAAACATTACACACAGTTGTTCAGTTCAGACATTTATACATTGCTATTTGTGTATAAATCATGCATAAATCATCTCTATCAAATCAGCCATCATTAAAGTCATTAAATCCAAAGCACACCTTTATCCATTACATCAAAACTACTTCGTTCTAGTTTATCTAAGGATGTAAATAAAATAAAAATATAATATGAAAATTAATAAATGACAAAACATTAAAAAAAAATAGTAAAATACCTAAATATAGTTACCATCTCAATGTAGTGAGTGTTTTCTAACCATGTAATTTAATACTTAAACTAACGGTTAAAGTTACTTTAATTGTTACTTTACGGATTTCAAAAATAGTAAACATAACATGAAACTAAAAGTAATATCTAAAACAGAATGTTAGCATTTCAATGCTAGTAAACATTAAACAATTAATTGTATAATGTTAAAACTAAGTAATAACTTAACTAAATAATATCAAACAAACAAACTAAACAGAAATAAGCCATACACGCTTACATTAATCCATTCACAACACAATACATTCTGATTCCTTCATTATAAATAGTTATAAAAGATCAGGCCTGATATTAGAAACAGTATCACGGTCATGTTTAAGACACAATATTTCACAATATTTCAAGGTTTTAAGAACAGTTTCAGAAGTCACTTACCCGATGTCCTGCTGCTCCATTTTTTACTTACGAGATCCAGGAGACTAATACTGAAGAAGAATAAACGACGTGGCATTAAGAAACTGTTTGTTAAAATAGTTAAACATTAGTACAATGCAAGGGTCGAACGTCATACATGGACGCAGATAGGTGCTGAATTATAATACAAAACACGCGTCATACCGACAAAACACTTCACGAAAACGCATGTAAATTTCATTTAACTGTTTTAAAAGCGAGACATATATGTGAGAAAATACAGAAATACCTTATTAGAATTTCCCTCCATTCCAGTGTCTTAAATTTTGAAACCAACCGCCACTTCTTTTCCTTTGTGATCTGAATAGTCTGACGTTACATAGCGCCGTCTAGTGGTTAGGATAATTACAAGTCGCAACGAGCACTGTTTTTAAATTAAACGTGAAAGCATAACAAAACGTATATTTTTAAAACGCAAATTATTTACACAAATAATTAATCAAATAATTTCAACCCAATCCTTAAATAAACGCTACAATTTAAGCGCTGATTAATTTAAGTGACGTACAAGCGATGCAGGAGACGGAAATGACGTGTGTTATTTTGAAAGTCAGTGGCGCTGAAATGAAGTTCGATGCGTGGTAACTATTTATTTTACGAATTTCTTAAAAAACAGATGAATCGCTGTTTTTTTTTTTTAGGTTTTACTGCATTTTATACTGCTAAACTATTTAAACCACAATGAATGCTTGTGAGATGGGTGATCTCGTAGGGTTTGATGTAAATGCGCATTTTGTCACCTGCATTTGTCATTCAGGTCCTTTTAAAATGAATTTGATGAGGAAGTCAGTCATGTAATTTAATGGACGCCATTTAATTTCAATCTCTTGTCACCAAAGTCGAAAACAGACTTATGTGAATTGCAACAGAACAGAGAAAATGAAGCGAGGGCAGAATAAAGAGACAGGGGTCACCACACAGTCCAGAACTGCACACGCCAAGACCGACATGGACATAAAGTGAGTTCAAAATCTTACTGACATTCTGCTGGAAGTGTGCTTGTCTAATCTTTCTTGTTTGTGTACTTCCACTTCCAGGAAGAACCAGCCAAGATCTCTCAAAGTGTGAGTACATTATTGTTGTCCGTGTATAATACAATATTGTTTTGTGAAAACTTGTTGATATGCTGTTGAATTGAAACATCACAGGCCAAGTACCAGGTATGGACAGCAAAATTACCTGAAGGAGCAGAACCAGCTCTTGATAGGAACAAATGAAGACCTGCAGAGGCAGCTTGAAGAAAAGAAGGTAATGATTTTAAGCTGGAGGTATTAACTTTATGGTTTAGTAGGCTGTGGCAAATGTGTGGCCTGTGTGTGTTGTGACCTTAAAGTTGCAGGATTGAATCCCGGACTGGTTGCGGCCACAACAAAAGTGTTCTTGAGCAAAATACTGAACTTTATCTGTTCATTAAGTCAGTCACTATAGGTAAAAGCATCTGACAAATAAATGCACATTTTACTGCAGGTCTGGTGTTCGTAGAGTGAACTGCTTTTATCTTCAGCTAAAGCATACTTTTAACTTTTTTTTTTTTTTTTTCAGGAAACTGTTTCTGATCTGGAGCAGCGATGCACAGACCTCCAAGAAGAAAACCGAGAAATTCAGAAACAGTTGCAAGACTGTCATGTCCTCCTTGTTGCTGAAAAGCTTGACCCAGGTGACTTGTTTAGAGATCTGGGTGATTTACAAATACATTGGTATGATAATGTCACAATTGGACATTTGCATAAAATAAATAATTGAGAAACATGCTTTTTTGCTTAAACAAAAATATAAACATTTAGTTGTTGTTACAAAGGAAAAGAAAAAAAAGCTTTGTTTAGTAAAAATAAACGTAAAAAAATATATGTTTTACAACTTCTATTCATTTATAAAAATACTTATCCATAACTTAAACAAAAATGCATGAACATGTATGTCATATGTAAAGGTAACTCTGGATTTTACTTGAATTAAAATATTTAAAAGTAACCATGTTTTCAAATTGTACTTTGTAGGCAAAATCGATTTAATTTTGCCCAGCATTAATACTGGAGAAGTTACAACCTATTTCTCTTGGTTTTTAGTTTCAGGAGAGAAACTGGGCCAGACAGCGCAACAGAAAGAAGAACAAAGGAAAGAAGTTATGGTACTAATCACATTTGACACGGAGAAATATCTAAAACATATCTTCTTTTGATTAAAATATTCATCATTTATCAAATGTTTTTTTTAATTACAGACACTTTCTCAAAGTCTTTTGACTGAGCTAAAACGGTTTAGTGAGACGACACAAGATCATGCAGAGCGTTTGCTGGTGAGGACCTGCTCAACTTGTCCTTTTTTTTAATTATGCACAACATTCAAGGAACAAAAGATAACTATTACAATTCAAATCCCAGTTTCACAACTGAGTGTCCTAGAGCAAAACACTAATGTCTAGCTTAAGCTGAAAATGTCTTTCCAATATCCTTTTGAAAATGTAAGTCGGTTTTGGGTTTCTAGCTACCAAATATTCCTATAAAAGTGCTGAACCTTTTCTGTCATCAGTACTGCATGATTGAAACCATGTGCTTGCAGGAAGTGCAGAACACTATGAAGGAAGTGACAGATGCACACGAGAAGCTCCAGCAGGAGAGAGCTTTGTTCAGCTTGGATATGGAGGAACTTGAGAAAGCTTTGGGAGACGCAGAGAAACTGTTGATGGATTGAGGGAAAGACACACTAAATGTATAATACTGCTCTGCTGAAAAGTTCATAGTATCTCCAAAATACGTTTTGTATGAGTAAAAAAAAACTTCTTAATGACTTTTTTGATTGATGTGTAATTAAAGTGTGGCTACCATGGCAGTAATTTTTTTCAGCTTGAATGTTACAATTACACTAGTAATTGTGTACTTTTCACAATTACTAGTGTAAAAATTTTGTTTGAGAAATTGAAGCTGGTTTTAACTAAACATAAAACGCATTAAAATTTGTTGAATTACAACAAAAATGATAATTCTGCCTATTGTGATGTTGTGATTTTTGTATATGCAATTTATACAAATTCAAGTGAACACATCAATGCAACATGTATGAAAATACAATCTTGTTTTACAATTTGTGCTGCTGTGGCCAATTTAATGTTGAAAGTAGCAAATTTGTGAAAATAATTGTATTGAAGTATAAATATGCAGCAAGGTTATTGCGAATGATTTTTTTTCCTCAATACAATTATTTGTTTATTCATAATTTTGACCATAAATCAGTCTACATTTTCAAAAATGTTAATTTTGAACAATTATTTTAAGACAATTAAAATAAGTTTTAGTGTATATTTTTTGTGTCAATCAACTTTTTTATAATTTGATTCATTAATATAATGTCCGTCTGATTGTGGGGAAAAATAGCAGTGCTCTAATTACATTACCACGTATACAAATCTGTGTCTTGCATTCAAATAAAACTATATAATAAAATAATCCAATAAATGCTTGGTTACTGTAACGCATATTTGATAAATCAAACCACCAAACAAATGCACACCATCAAGAACAAATCGGATCGCTTTAAAAGGCTGATCTTTTATTGTTCAATAAATAGGTTCGTTTGGATCAGAAGGCAGTGTTGCCCGGGCGATGGAACAGTACTCACATTGCACACAAATTGCCTCATTTGTTACTTTTTGAAATGAGCAACTGACTAAAGAACTATGCTGACGTGACACATCTACTCCACAGTAAAAAGTTCTGTTTGTACAAAAACCATCCTAAAAATATACACACATACAGCTTAGTGTACGTACAGTATTGCTAGCCTAAGAAAAGAGTCTGTTGTGAACGCACACTTTCTTTTTTCAGGTAAAGCGACAGTGTTTTGGTTTGATTTGTGTGCAAAGGCAAAATCTGCTTCCTTTAGTCCAGAATAAAAACATCTGTCCCCTTACACACACACTTGCATTTATATCATAGTGAGGACACACTCTTGACTTACATAAAAACAGTGCAAACTTCATCTGTTTGACCCTCAGACTGACCTTCAGAGTTGTGAATCCCAGCCAAAAGTCCCCACAAGTGACCATCGGTCCCCACATTAGTATAAAATTCTAGCATTTGAGGCCCAACTTTGACATAAATGCCTGCATACACACACACACACACACACACAGAGTTGTTTCAGTCCATGCTGTACATATTTTTAACCTACAATGGATTCAATTTCTGGGGTTCCGAGTGACAGATGAGACTGATGGACCAGTCGAATCCTGCAACGTTCCAATGAAAAGGTCATTCAGGAAAGCATTTTTTGTTTCAATTAGCATCATCTCTTGCCAAAGAGTTTCACAGTGCAAATACTCCAGGTCCTCGGGGTCACGATAGAAATCCTTCCGGAAATTCCGTCACTGTAATTCAACACAAACGAGGGGCAAACGTTCTGTGGGGACACATTCTCAGGCATCGCTCCATGAAAAGAGTTCACGTCTGGATGGAGGGATCTACTTCCTGTTTGTTAGACGAATGAGGAGAAGCCAGTCACTGGAGTGCGTGTTCCCGAGGCGGGCTGGCCGGTGGGGGTGTAGACTCCGCCCACGCTGTGTTGCGTCACCACGGTCTGATAGTAGCCCCCCTCCGCATCAGTAATGGCGCACTCCTCGTAGCCCCCTCCGCTCTTCATTCCCTTGGGTTGCCGCTTCCATGAGTTGTAATACGTGGGGTCACTCATGTAGTGGTTGACGAACGAGTGCTTGGGCTGCTCGTCCTCGTAGTCACTGTCGGTTGCCTTGGTGATAGGACGGATTAAGGGCGATGAGAAAAAAAATCCAATCGTCGGTTAATAATGTGCATTATGAATACATTTTGATTCACAGTGTGAAAAGAAAAGTGGTACAGATGTTATTCACTTGAATAAATACACACACACGGCACACATATATAATAAATACATAATAGAAGAACGTGACAAATTGACAAGTGTTAGGGTGATAGATAGATAGATAGATAGATAGATAGATAGATAGATAGATAGATAGATAGATAGATAGATAGATAGATAGATAGATAGATAGATAGATAGAAATACAGACAAACAGACAGATAGACATGCATAAGCAGACAGACTGACCGTCAGAGAGAGATGGATAGACAGACAAATAAGACAAGCAGAGAGAGAGCGAGAGAGAGGTGAACGGATAGCCAGATAAAAAAAAATAGTAAAAAAAAAGACAGACATAAACATGAAAAGCACAGGCAGGCAGACAGACAATCAGAGATAACGATAGATAGACAAAGAAAGAGATGGGTGGATAGATAGATAGATAGGTAGGTAGGTAGGTAGATAGATAGATAGACAGATAGATAGACAGACAGACACAGAGATAGATAGAAACACAGATGGACTGAGAGACTATGGGGAGCTATAGACACACACCTCTGACTCAGACAGCTGGGTGGGCTTTTCTGTGAGGATGGTGCTTTCGGTTAAAACTGCCCCGTTATAGTTGTTGCATAGGTTTTCATCAGAGTAGTGAAGCCCACCTGGACTGGGCCGCGGTGGAGACCTGTGGACATTTACATCCAGTTCAGCCATTATACGTGCAGGATTTCAGAGGCTTAGGCGAATACTGAACCTGGTTCCATTCTTTTTGAGGAAGGAGCTCTTGGCATTCAGATGTCTGCTGTTCAGCTCTAGCGCCGTGAAGCCACCATTGTCCAGCGTCACGGACTCTTCAACTGTGGAGATGTGCTTCCCTGAAACATATACAATTATGTTACGATTATGACTTTGGTTTTTTGTCTTTCAGAACCTCATTCAAAGGTGAAAAAAATGTTAATGAGTGCAGAAGAAGAGCTGTTCTCATCATGGTGGTGAACGCTCACAAGCATTACCTGTTCCACAGCTCCTGTACTTCTTGTTCTGGCCGAGCAGTAGCAGACCGAACACGACCATCAGAATGAGAATCACGCTGATCAAGGCCATGACGATCAAGAACCACCATTCCTCATAGAAGGGAGTTTCTGACAAAGCTACAACAGAACAGTTCGACACGGCATGTCAATATACATTAAAAGCTTGAATACAGTATTACACTTTTAAAGGGAGATTTTGCTAGATGATATATTTTTTTTCGACGTAGATGTAATACAGGTTGACGGGCTGACCGCTAGAGGGCAGTATAACACCAGAAGTGAAGTGGCTGGTGCAGAATAAAGCAATACAAATATACTGTATAACAAAACCATAATCTGAACACTAATAAATAAAAAAATAATGAAAAAAAAATATATAATGATTTAAAGAAACTTAATTTGAAGAAAAGTTTTACATTTTTTAAATTTATAATATATAATAACAAAACTTTTATTATGAACAATGTACAAATAATTGTGGCTCTGTCTGTGTGTGTGTGTGTGTGTGTGTGTGTGTGTGTGTGTGTGTGTGTGTTTAATTCCAAATGGTCTGCTTGCTTTGTGAATGCTGCGTATATTTCCAGCCAAGTATATTTGTTTTGAAGACTTTAACCAATCACATTTCAGCCTTCAGTTGTTGCGATACAAACAAATCTTGCCGACAAATTTCCAATACATTTTGAATACGTTTTTAACACATAAAAATGTTGATGATAGTATTTTAACAAATCAGATTTCGAAATGCTTTCACAAAAGTCATCGAGAAACTTGCAACATTGCCGTCCTTTATTAATTGCACTGGCTATAAAGAGGGACTTTTTGGTGAAGCACGAAAAATCTGTACAACTATTCGTACAAAGAGTTTTGGTGAGGGTTAGGGTTAGGATCTTTACGTTTTTAATCAGGTTTTTATGTTATATCAGTTTACGGACCAGATTTTGGTGTTATAGGAAAACAACGGAAAGTTCTTGTGAACTTGTGTTAAGTATTTATTCTATTCAAACAAGGCATTTATTGTGGCTACTTGAGTCTCTATCTTTAAGGCAGTGGCTCTTTACACTGTATTTAGATTCTGAGGGTTCAACTGAAGGCCCAGCTATGAAACACACAGCCCACCAATATGGTTTACATATACAAGTTATTAATGATAAATCACAACACAAACACAAGAAGTTGAACAAATTGGGGAATATCATTGCATTTTTTGGAAATGAAATTTACCAGACATGGCAGTAGATGGCGGACTGGGATCCCCATATCCGAAGCTATTGACAGCGATGACGCGGAATTCATAGGCCACGCCAGAGCGTAGGCGGTCTAGACTGATGCTGTACGAGTCGCTCTTTGGTGGGACATGCTTGACAAATGTATCCCATAATCCTTCATCTGAAAAGAAAGGTTTTAAAAAAGGAGAAAAACAATTGTTGGCACAGAGAGACAGACAAGGTGGAAGAAAGATTTATAGCTAAATGAAGCTGGAATAAAACAACTAACATAAGCGACAAAAATTACATGTCTAAATAGCATTGGGCTTTTTTTCACCTGATGGACGAGTCTCGATGACGTATCCTGTGACTGGCCCCGCCCCTCCAGATCCTTTTGACCAATGAAGTGTCAGAGCTGAGGCTGATTTTGTAATCGAGGTCTGCAAGGGCGAACTAGGAGAACCTATTTGGGCAAGTAAACAAATAAAAAAAATAAGCCAAAACACACACACATACACAGTATTAGAAGTACCGTATATACCGAGTGTGTGTATAGATATATATATATACACACTGTATATCTTATGTATAACTGCTGTACAAATTAAGTAATAAAAAAGCTACTCGGATTTCATGAAGGTCACTCTTAAAAGTTATTTCTTTCTCAATCTCCTTATTTTCTTTCTTTTTTTTTTCTTGAGGACCGTGACCTTTCAGAAGTTTATAGTATTTCCACTGAAAAAATAAATAAATGAATAAAAATAACCAGACAAGATCAGGCTTTCTTATAAAGAAGAATATGATATGTACTGTATATAATGTTTCAAAATAGTGCCTATTTATATACTGTAGTTTCACAAGCAAAGTTGTTTCAGAGTCTTTGAAAAGCGTTTAATAAAAAAGTAGCAAAAACTATAATGTATAATGGAGAAAGGAAACAAAAAACAGCCATATTTACATTCATTGTGACGTTCAGAGTTGAAACAACGGAAATACTTCTTACTGATAAGCAACATGTTTATGAAAAGTGTCATTTTATAACAACCTAGCAGCAGCAGTGTTCTTTCTTCTCTGGTTATTGAAGGATTTAATCTGACGTCTTGAATTATTAAACGCTGTTTTTCTGCTTTCACAGAAGCTCATACCTTCGACCGGTCCTGCTGTGACATTGGCCTCCAGGTCGGGTCCGTAGGCAATGGTTCTGGCCTGGACCCTGAAGCGGTAGACCACGTTCTTGGTCAGGTCTCGGACCTTTAGCCAGCGCTGCCAGTTCCCCTTGATGTCCACCGTAACTGTCTTACTCACGCCTGAGAAATGACGAGATAACTGTCATGAGAACTGTCAAGTAATAATGATTACTTTAATTATTTGAAATACAATTTAGTAATGATTACTCGTTTTACTGGAATTAAGACAGGGAATTATGTAAGTTTTTCTTCAAAACACAGTTTAGGTAAATGTATTCACATCATACAACTTTTACAGAATACAATTTTACCATATATTTATTTTTAAACAAACACAAATATACACTTTTCAAAACACATTTTTATGTCATAATCTATATCTCACTAACCTTTAAAACATCAATACCAAAAGTTTAAATCATCCATACCAAAAAAACCTGATTTGTGACATGAAAGCAGAGTTTGCACATCTAAAGCACATTACTCCTTAAGTAAGTACTCCCTCTGCATTTGTGTGTAAATAGCAGCATATTATTGTAGTATTAACACATCAGAGCAAGCAGTCTTATGAGTATGGTGGTCTTTAAATATTTAGAAAATATGGAAATTAATGACTGAGAAACTTTACAATGCTTTATTGCAATAATTAAGCCAGGCTAGACGTGTTTTGATCATGTGCGTGCAGTCATATTGGGTTTGAACTATTTTCAAAAATAATTTACTCCCACTGAAAGATATGTGATGAAGTAAATCTGCTTGTGGTTCACTGTAGTTCAACATCGCAGACAGTGTTTAATTAGATTCAGACTGCATTTATTTAATAATTTGTTTAATGTAAAACTTTCAGTTTTTCTGTGCCGATAAATAACTTATTCTGACATATGCAGACTACTTTTTTTGCAAATGATATGCTGGTACGTATTAACTAATATTCACTAAATGTGTAGAATATTCTAAATTAAACTAAAACCAACCCGAAAACCAAAAAGTGTTCTTACCGTGAACCGGAGCAGTGGGCTCATACATCACACGGTAGCCCTCCACCACTCCATTGGGAGGAAGAGGAGCTCCCCAAGACACATTCAGTGAGCTTCCTGTCACCTCTGAAAACACCACACGACTAGGAGCTCCAGGAGCTTGAGACAAATAAAGACAAGATACATAGATTGACGTGATTAAACAAAAAAAAAAAGAAAAAAAAATACAGTTTATGTCCAATTATGAAGTTACAATTGTATACAATTATAAATCCCTTGGTCTACTCTGCATTTAAAACATAATTTTTTGTACCCAAAATGAAATAATGAAATTCAAACAGAACCCCAATCTGTAACCTGTAGCTCCAATAATGCTATGTCTGCAAGACTAAATTGGAATATTGATATTGATTGACATTTATTTTACATTTTTGTCATTCTTCTGATGTTATCCCCTTGGATTTTTTCAACTGATTTAAACAAGAAAAAATAAATTAGGAAAATCATTTTAGTGACCTTTTGTGGCTATTTACAGACAGTTGAATGTTATGGTTAGAGAATTTCATCTGTAACTCGAAGGTCACAGGTTTGATTCCCTATACTGACAGGAAAACAAATGTGATTCCACATTTTGTATCTACAACCGTTTGGTCCTTGAGCATCAAACCACAGCTGCTCTAAAGGCTTGTGTGCCTGGTTTGTGTGTGTGTATGTGTGTGTGTGTGTGTGTGCGCTCCTCATTCCGTTTGGTTAAATGTAGAGTTCTTCTTTAAGAAGAGACCAAAAAGAGAGGTATTTTCGAGTGTTATGCAAGTAAAAATAATGCCTTTATAGGATTTCTTTGGAAAAATATAATGAATAAATTGTGTATTGTAAAATATAAACAATAAAAACAATAAGCAACAAAACACGTAGATAATTTTGTGAACATCAACTACTTTTAAGTAATTACCTTTTCAAACACATACATATTGTTCAATGAAAAGATTTGTTGTTAAATTATACAGCAATGCAAAGAGAAAGTATTTCATATTTTTCATATTATACCAACAATTCTCTTGATTCAACTTGATTTGAATCAGCAATATTCTGTTAAAGTGGTTTTGCCTGTAATTCGAGAGGAATGACAAAGTTTGCCATTATTCTGGACAAGTCAGTTGAATGGCTTGAGCGTCAGCTTCTGGATGAAGGTAAGTGGACCTCAGCGGGACTCACCAGCCTGTAAGGTGCGTCCTTTACGGGCCATGCTGAGCGGGCCGTCTCCCGCCGTGTTGAACGCAGACAGTTGCACGTGATAGCTGCTGAAAGATGTCAAGTTCTTGAGATGCACAGATGTATCCGGAACAAACAAAACTAGTTCCTTCTCTGTCTCATTCTGCCTGTCCTTTTCCCAGTAATGAACCTGTTGGCGCAGGACAAAAAACAAGTTAATAAGTTGCAATCGATATATATATATAATTATTTTTTTTTTATTGTTTAATTTTAATTGTACAAAACAATCTGCAATTTTGTGTCTTTTTGAATAGTTAAAACCCTTGAGAATATTAAAATAAACCTGTCTTACATTACTGATCCATCCTTCTCTTTTTAAAAATTATACTGTTTAAAACAAAAGCAAGGCATACAACAACAACAGCCCTGATGTAGTAAAACCAAGAAACCATTGGCAAATTTAAAAGCCATAAACCCTCCCAAAACCGTGTGGCCTTCAGATTAACTCAAGAACAATGTGCAAGGCATCTTGGAATGGGGTTCCATGTTTAAGCAACTGCATCCAAGCCTTACATGAGCGAATTTAATTCCAGAGAGGTGTGAAACCCATGGACACTTTCCATCACCATCTCTGAACGTCACTGTCTAGCAATCTGACGGACAAGCTGCAATTCTACTTTCTTACTGCATTGTTCCAGGTTTGAATTGTAGGATTTGTGTGCTTTTTTGTTGCACTGTGGTATTTGGGTCTGGCCGAACAATTAAAGTGGAAAAAGGGGTTTTAATAATTATAATAGTATGACGTTTGCACCATTTAAAATCAATTATGAAAAAAAAAAATATGAGAGTTTACAAGATTAAACTGACACAAACACTCATGATTTTTTTTTTTTTGGAAAACCTTTACAAAACATTGGAAGCAAATATGGTGTTTTTTAAGTAGGTAGGTAGGTATATACTTTCTTAATCTCTGAGGGAAGTTCTTGAGATTTCATTAACAATAGTTAATAATTTGAATAAAAATGCCTTCATTATAATATAACTTACTGTGTCTGAATGTGTGTAAAATGATCTTCTTTAAAGGTCAAGACTTGTCCCGGTTGTACAATTTTACAAAAACCATCAGATTACAAATAAAGGAAAAATACACAAAAATGTAAATATTGGCTGCTAATGTAACATTCCGGGGCTATTCGCAATTAGGGACCATATCAAAATTGTGCTCTGCATTTAATCATCTTGTGTTAGACACACACAAACCCGGAGCAGTGGGCAGCCTTAAACCGTGGTGTCCGGGCGACAAAGACCAGTTGTAGAACCAACCAGAGCATGATTTGAACCTGCAACCTCTTGGGCACAATTCCTATTTCCTACCACTTGATCCCAGACATGTTCTATGACCAAGTGTATGTGTGCGTGCACTCGTGTGTGTGTGATACCCACATCCTTATCACAGGAAGTGCCGACAAAGGACATTAACGTTCATATCCATGATTATGAAAACGCTGGAAAATGTTAAAACAATACAGCATGTAATGACTCCAACTGCATGAAAGAGCACGGTTATAACAGGATTGAAGAAGCATTAAAGGACCAAAAACTGACCAAATGCTAATTTTCCCGCACTCAACAATCTTCTAAACAAGCAAACATGCTTAAAAACAAGATATGAATGAAATTTGGAAAATTATGAATAGATACTTTAGTGTTTTTCTGGTAGAACAGAAGGTTACACAAGCAATTCAAGAACAAATGTCTGTCAGAGGCAGATGTACAGATGGCAGAAATGTGAAAACAACGATGGAAGCCAATCTGGCGGAATTAACAGATGACAGTGAGATAACAGAAGACAGACTGCAGATGAACGGCAGTTTATTTATGCAGGTAAACAGATGGACTGCTTGATTGATTTTGGAAACACTTTCCATAAAAGTTCATGTTAGGACTCGCACCTGAAGAAACAGTTTGTTACATATTCATACTTGGAAACATATGCATTTTAAATCAAAATAACTAGCTTGGAATATTGTGTTTACAGCAGTTTTGTCTCATTTTAGATCTAAATATTATTCTGATAATGAAAGTATGGATCTAATATTATTATTATTATTATTAATAATAATAATAATTTGAATGATTTTATATCCATATAAATATATGTGAATTTGTACAAATTAAAATCACCTTGTATCCCTGAATGTTCCCATTTTGCGTCTCTAAAGGAGGGGGCTGCCACTCTACATCCAGTTGGGAGGAGGAAATGGGTTTCACTTGAATATTCTGTGGAGGTACTGAGGGAGCTGTAGACAAGCACACAGATAAGAAATTATTTTCTGAAAATCAAGAACAAGAACACAAAAAAATGCAAGGTCAAGAAAAGCATTAAACAAGAACCCCAGCGTATGGAAACCATTTACTTTCCATCTGTCACGTGTAAAGGTTTAACGTCAACTGATATTCCTGTGTCAATGAAGGAAAGAGATTATGTGGTGGAGAATCTAACAATTTGTTAATTGTTACGAAATAATTTACCTTCCTGCAGGCTTTGCCACATTATTTCAAAATGCTAACTTTTTTTTATTTCTGCTATTGTTAAAAATTGTTGAATATTTTGACGCCATACATAACGTGTAAATAGAAGTTTATATAAAAAAATAGTAAACATGTTATTCTTCAGTGTTGTATATTTGTATATAGTTGTATATTTTATTTTTGTATCTTTGTTTTTTAATAGTTTAAAATACATCAAAGTATTTGTAACAAGTTGCCTATATTTTTGCCTTTAATGCTTTTCCCTTTATGTTTGTACATATGTATAAACGTGCATGTGGATCAACATATTTTATTTTTATTTAAAAAAAAAGTTTGTGTACTGTGTTTTTACAGTTAGTGAGTTTATAATAAGTAAAATGGTGATTAGGGGGGTTTCATGGTGTTAATCTAAATCTGATCAAACTTCTATTCCAGCTCAATCTACACTTCTGTAATGAGAAAAAAAGTGATTAAAATTGCCTTGTTGTCCCTGTGTGTTAAAGTCAAGCCAGGGGAACCATAGTTTTTAATGATGTGCCATCCCGCTCGTTCAGAGCTTTCCGAGAGGTCAGATGTGCACACTAATCTGATTTGTGCGCCTGGCTCATTTTTTAAATGAGCTTAGGTAATGAGCTTTCATAATGCTCTACATATTAGATGTGTTTAGATTGTAATTCGCTTTGACATGTTCTTTCACACATGCTAACAAATAAACAGAGACCAGATATGTATGAAAGCATAATATCCCCATTCTGACCTAAATGTAGTACTGTAGTACTATATAGTACTGTTTATATTTTACTAGCTTTTTTTGTAACCTACAGTCATTTATACTAATTCCACACTACTTGGTTGCTGTTCTGATTATATACAGTGCATACCGTATTTGACACTTGCTTTGTCTGTTTGTGGTGGTTTAGAGAAAACATTTGGCATTATTATATACCTTTACATTTTGTTTTCTCAACATAATGCCAAACTTAAAATTGTATTGTATTGTTATATAATTACTTTATATAGCTATATCAATAATCTAAAATTAATAACTAAATAATATTATATAACAATATATAATATTATATGCATTCATCAAAAGTGAGTTTCAAAATTGGCAGATCAGTGTCTTGCTCACTAACACATTAGTTATAAAACCATAATTCATAAATATATCATAATTGTTTACTGTAAAGGATTTTAAGTAAAACTCTTTTTTACAAATTAAATAATACATTTATGTGTTTATGTTGTCGCTAAACAGTAAGTAGTCAAGATTGAGAACAGGTCAAAAACTTTGTTTGATTTGGTTTCTAAAGGTTGTTGTTGTATTTAGGCAGATATGCATGAATACAACAGTTATGCGGATGCTTTAATACAGTAGCTATATTGCAATCATTTATTTATTTATTTTTATCCATCAAAGAACTTTGTGCTTTCCTTGGGAATTGAACCCATAACAATTGGTGTTCCTAGCACCGGAAAATTACACCTACAAGACTTTCTGCGCTAAACAAACGTCTGGGTTTTATAACAACTTTCCACAGAATGTCTTTTTGCATTAGATTAGGCGATAAATAATCCTCACAGAGAGACTGAGCGAAGCAAGGACGGGCAACTTGCACACAGTAAAGACTTTGCTGTGAAGTCTTGGCTGTGAAAAGATGAGACTTTCACTCTTAACAAACTGTAAATCCATATGTTCCAGAATTATGATCCAGATCTGAAACTAGGACTAAACAAGGCTCTAGTCTGCTTTATTTTTTAATTGTGCTTTATTCTAAAATGTTCCTAGAAAGCGACATCATTATCACAGAGTCGTTAATTCATACACCATTGAAATCCAGAACCGGAGCGATGCAAGATCTCACCTGCTTCTCCCACAAACACCTCGACAGGCGCACTGGGCGGACTCTCGCCAACAACATTAAACGCAGTCATCAGAATTTCATAGCGTCTGTACTTGCTGAGCTCTGAAACACAATTATAGAGATTTACTATATTTGAAGGCTGAGAATGTGTTCTATGTCAAAAATAAATTGTCAGGTTGTTCTGAAAAGATAATTTAGAAAATATTAGGAACAAAAATATTAAAAGTGGAACAAAAAAAAAGCACTAAATGCATTTCCATGTAAGCTTCGTTACAGCAAATCATGTCGTATAAACACCTGATTTGAGGCTGATGGCAGTGGTTCGGGAATATGAAAAGGATGGAGAAAAGTTTAAAAGCCATTGGGCTTGTGACTTTGAGCTCTACAGAGATTTCAGCTCTGGGAACAACAATATACAGTATTCATATAAATATATTATTACTTACGTGTTAATTCAAATTCCGTTAATGAAGAGCTGCTCACTGTCTTAAAAGTGCTCTTAGCTGTTTGAGTAGAGAGAAAAAAAATGACATAAAAATTACAGCAGTAAAAAACAGAAAAAAGCAGAACAAACCTTTCAAAAATAGTTAATAAACTGTAGTTGGAAGTTTGTCTTTTATTTGGTGGTTGTTAGGTTTAAAACAAATGTAGTCTTTAGAACATTTAAATTCGGAATTTTATTGGCCCTAAAGGTGAAAAAAAAAAACATTATAAATGGAACATAAATCAAAGAAGTTTTTTAATATTATTTTAATACTAGAGTTTTGTACTAGTATTAAACTAGAAATTTTAAATACAGTGACAAATCATCCACATTTGACTATTTCTCATTTTCTCTAAACATTTCCTCTTATACTGCACTGTTGAGACACTGAAATTGACATCATAAAAGACAATTTGACATTTTTAAAAACAATTTTAAGAACATTTAAATATTCTAATAAAAAATTACATTTGTTTTAAACACACCAACCACCAAATAAAGGTTGATCCCCTATATTTTTATATATATATATATAATTTTATGTAAGTGAAGAAACTACGTTATAGAAAACACCTTGACAGATGCATAATTAAGAATAAATCTACTTATATAACTTTCTACATACTCAAAAATTTACAGAGAACCGAAACGGTGCATATTGAACTATGCGAAGGATTTAAAGAATGACATAACCAGTGGAAGCTCAAACCTCTGTACTCAAGATTCATTGCTGTTTGGTTGTCCGCCGTTTTTGATTCAGCAGAGCTGTTCTGACGTGAAAGTTCCCGATAATACACACGGAATCCTACCAGCACGCCGTTGACGGTGGCTTCCTGAGGAGGCTACAGACAGACAAACCAGTTCATTCATCAGTAAACTGCACTTCAGCGACTCATTTACCTATTTAACTCCAGATTACACAATATGAATATTAACTACAGTCGCCTGTCACCTTCTAATTAGCGGTTAAGAAACGAGGACGGTGAGTAATTACGAAACAATACACGCTTACAAAAAAACCCCATCGCACATCAACTGAAGACCAGTTGGCCGAGAGCACAGGTCAGCGACAGAGCGGTGGGGTTGTTCTCTTGTACTGTGCTCCTCATTCTTCTGTTCCATTATGGACGTGTCTATTTAGTATGTGATCAGTGTCATATGCAAAGTTAATTAAGAGAGGGTCAAAGCGGGTGGGCTGTGTGAATGTATCCGTAAGTGTGTGAACATGGAGCCAAGGAATGTGAAGGGAATGCTAAGAAGCGGGAGGCTAAAGAGTAAGACTGGGAACCCGCTCGCCAAACATAATTAACATCGAGAGGGCAGCGGGATGCTTGTCTGCCGCTAAACGTGACTGGACAATTTGAACTTTTGCACTTTTGAGAAATGGGAAAAGTTTCTGGGAGCTGCAGAATTTAGTTTTAGAGTGTCTGGAAAGCGTTATAAAATGGTCTTGGTCTCCCTGAAGCCCTAATCAAAAGTATGGCAATTCAAAAGTATCAGTAAATAACTCCACATGTCCTGTTGAAAAAAAGAAAATGTAGGCAACTTACTTCCCACTGGACAACCACAGATGTTGTGGTTGATGGTTTAACATTCAAAATTACTGGAGCCTTCTCAGGTGCTGCAAAACAAACACACACACACAAACAAAATAATTTAATCATTAATACACTGACATACAGTATTCATATTTTTGCATTAAACATTTGTACTCAAAGTGGCAAACACAGAATTTCACTTTTGCATCTAAAAAAACTAAAAACGAAAAAAAAACAATCAATCAATCAATCAATCATTCAATAATTCAATAAATCAATCAATCAATCAATCAATCTATGTCTGTCCATCTGTCTGTATGTTTGTATATGTTCATCCATCATTTTGCCAAAAAGTTTTTGTAAATTTACTATGATTCTACATACCTAATATTCCTTCTATCAACCACCATTCATTGTTTTAATAACTTGTCATTTTATCACTAAATAATCAATACATCCATCCATCCATCCAGCCACCCATCCATCCATTTAATTTAATATCAACATAATCATCTCTTTATTGTTCATTCAACCAGTCATTTAATATCCTGTTATACACTCCTCTATTGTCTATCCATTCATTCATTCATTAGTCACTCTAAGCCAGACATTGGCAAACCACGGCCCACATGTGGCCCCTTAAATGTTTTATTTTCTTTATTAACACATTTTAATAAACAAAACCACATACACAAAATGTGCGTAAAATAATTGTTAACATATTTTTTACATTTCCGGAGTTTTATATGTTTTTGGAGGTATATTATTATATTTTTGGAGGTATATTTTTATGAAATTTATAAAGTTTGTGAACCGAGTTAACCAATGTATTTCCTCCATAACCCAAATCGTGTATTTTCGTCCAGCCAGGTCTCTTTGTCAAATGTTAGAACCCAATGTGGGCCGTGA
The DNA here is from genome assembly GCA_028031935.1 of Paedocypris micromegethes. Lineage (NCBI taxonomy): Eukaryota > Metazoa > Chordata > Actinopteri > Cypriniformes > Paedocypris > Paedocypris micromegethes. The sequence goes on along the minus strand of CM051501.1, from coordinate 19,874,656 downwards.
ATCTAAATATTTGCCCACCCTTGCTCTAAGCTCTAAGCATGAAAAAAAAAATTCACGTGAATCATTTTTTAAAACCATTTTACAGAAAAGGCAGAATATAGAATTACCATCTTGCAGAGTTGTAACCGGTTCCGTTTCCTTGCTGAAGGCGCTGTGTCCCACATCATTCGTGGCCATCATTCGAAATTTGTAAGAGGTGTATGGCTTTAGCCTATGAAAAATATAATTAGAATTGAAATAAACAGACAAATGTTAAAAAGCTCTGAGAATGTTCTTTCTATGAATACAGTCTACTTTAAAACACATTAATGGCTGAAGACCTCTACCTACAGTACTAAATGAGGAGCCTGCTAAACCCACAATGCTTGCTGAAGTGCGGTTCTGTGCGCTCCAGTGGACACATGATTCTTCTCTGAAAATGTTCCTACTGTGTCTTTTTTCATTTATCAGTAGTTTACAGTTAATCAAGTGTGAAAGTTTGTTTGGGCTTTTCTAACTTTGGGGGCTCATGGAAAGGAGACACAGCAGGAGATGAGTGGGCCGTCAGGGAAAGTTGTGTGTGTGTGTGTGTGTGTTTGATTAGGGATTTAAAATAAGTACTTGCATCGTTCTGAATGTGTGTGTCTGTGTGTGTGTGTGTGTGTGTGTGTGTGTGTGTGTGTGTGTGTGTGCGAGTGTGTGGTTATAATTAGGCTGTTGAAGACAGGGATTGTTGGTGGCATTTCTGTTTTAATAGCTGAAGGCGTTTGCTCCACTGAGAATCAAGATGGTTTGAACACAAACAAAAGGTTGAAAACACATGGTTCATGCAATTATTAAGAAAGTGTGTGTGCTCAACAAAGAGACTGGAAAAATATGAGAAAATAAACAATAGAAATTGTTTTGAAAATCTCTCTACAAGACCAAGAAATCGTAACACTTACTGCACTAATATTTTCCCAACATAGCGTTTCTGAAATGCTCATGAGTAACAACTGACTGTAATTCAGCTGACGATTCATTCGGGATCGAATTGGTCATGCAGGAAGAGCAGGAAATTGAAATCGGAATGACGGGAAGAGTAACTCACTAAGTTGAAATTCAGATGAATTCACACAAGCATGGATTTCAATTGGACTAACCCAAACACGAGAGAACATGATTTAGTAATGGATGTAAAATACTTTTAATGGATTTAGCTTGATTTACACTTTGAGAAATGTTGTTACTGGGAATTTTAAGATGCAAATTTAAACCAAGTCATGGATTAAAAAATGTAATGCAATTCCAAGAGTGGAACCGTTTTTGTTTGATTGAGACACTTGTCCATCAAACTGTGACACATCTTAAAGACTCCATAAACAAATTCATAGTTCGGATTAAAATATAGAATTTAGGAATAGATTGAGTAGATTATACATGTATGTGTTAAATGTATTGGTTTAGACAAATTTTGCAGTTACACAGTAAATGCGGCCTTTAATCATTTAGCACAAATGCAATAATTTTCACAGTGTATTTATTCCACAGTTTTGAATATTAACTAAAAAAAACCTAAGGGCATTTCAACAAAGACTAATTTAGGCTGTGAGTAATCGAGTATCATTGAGTTCAGCATCAACCCCTGGATTACTTTACAAAACAGGAGGGTGTATATAGCGTTCCGCCTAATGCGTGTGGACATTTCAAGATGTAAATGAATAAGACAGCATGAATCACAGCCGTGAGGATGAGAGGAAGAGGCAGGTGAAAGAATGTACGGCAGCGATGCAGTGCTGAGGGATGAAGGGAACGCAGGTTAGTTATCGGGCAGAGCTGAATGGACGCGTGATTAGATATCAGGCCACCGATGGTCAGCTTGATTATGATTGCCGTCTGCAGCCTCTATCACACTTTCTGTTTTTCTGTTGCTCTGCCACTCATTTCCTTCCCAGGATGTCTTATATGTGTCACTGCATTTGCATGATCTAAAACATCTTTCATCAGAGTTTAATTGAATTTGATAAGCGTTTGCTTGATTTAGTGCTATCAGGGTCGTGAACAAACTGCCCTTTCTATTACACTTCTTAATGTTAAGACGGTATGGGCATTTGTGATTTATCAGGGTTGTGGCCTGATAAGGCTTAAGCCTATTTTATTTGCACACATTCAGCCCTTCAGGTGCTTTTTGGTCAGACAGGAAGTGCAATTTCAGAAAAAAATTTGGTTATATTTATGAATATTAAACTCTGCATTACTCGGTTCCTCTTATTATATAAGCAAAATTGGCTGCTCATGCATAATAAAACAAATATTTAAGGCTTTAGGCATGTGTAGCTCGGGTTAATGTCAAAAATGCACAATCATCCCAAAATAGAATGAATGATTGTCTCTTGACAATCTCTGATTGATCGCTGTTGTATTTAAACAAAGCAAAAAAAAAAGATTTAGTATATATTACGGTATGTAATGTATGTAGAATAAACACACACACACACACGCACGCAGGCACGCACACACAGTTTTTGACAATTATATTAGCATACAAATAAGGTGTTGTATTAAAAGTATTGCAGAAGTGCTTTTAAACAGAGCAGACAGAATTAATAGCTTTTGTAGTTAATTTAACCTAGTTAGATTTCATCGTCATCTCTTGCCAAAGGACTTTTGTGTTTTGTCTATTGTCATCCACCAATCTTTAAAGGAAAAAATAAACAAATTTATATATACAGAATTCAAGTCTATGTTGTTTTGGTGGATGCGCGTTTACTCTTTTTGGTTACTAAACTTGTGTGATTTCAAGGGCAACTTGGCTTCATTTTTCTCCCTTTGTTTGCATACTTAAAATACAAACCTATAATGACCCCAAGCACAACACGTATTTCAATGCTTACAGTCTGTCAGTGCTGAAGGATTATGCTATAAATAGTAAATGTTCTTGAACCAGGCATTGCCTGCAAAGGCAGTTATGACTGGAGAGAGAAATGTGCAATACCTCTCCACCTCCCAGGAGGAGTTATTATGACCAATGGAGGATGTGTGGTTCTTCCAAACACTGTCCGGTAGCTCCAGCGTCTGCAGGGTGAAGTAGCGCACAGGGGAAGAGCCGTCACCAGCTGTCATCCAATGAACTCGCAGCTTGTGGGACTCCACCCCTTTCTGAGGCACCATCAGTCGGCGAGGAGGCTGAGGACGCTCTGTGCGAGAGTGGTAATGAGTCACTGCTGGGCATATGCATGTGTCAAAGCCCTGGCTCGGGACTCATTTTCAACTCGCGTTTCAATGTAGTCAGCTCCGAAGGGCCACATACTGTTTTGACAGTGATCTTCATCAGCTTTTTTACAGACATAACGACTGACCGACTCTCTCAAACATGAGACTTTCGGTAAATGTCAATGGTTCCTTACTGGGGAATGATTCCACTTGCTTGACTGTGAAACATACCTCGCTTCTCTGTAGTTACGACGATAGCCTCCTCTGCTGGTCCCCAGCCCCGCTGAGTCCGGGCCGCGATTTGGAACACGTACGCCGATTCAGGGATGAGTCCAGTTACGGTGAACTGCCGGGTGTTGGAGCCCACCTCCACTGTGCTGTATTTGCTGGGGTCATTAATATCCAAGCGATATGAGATCTGATAACCTATAAGACAAAGATGATATTATTATCCAACCCAGGTTTGTGCATATATCTGACAACACTTTTCATATTTAGAAGACTTGCATCACTGTTACAAACTGCAAGTCTATTAACAACATTATATTTGAATGGGAATTTACACTGTCACTCCTTTAAGTTTCTACGAGACTGGGGAACAAAAAAAGACATTGTGATTGTTCTAACCGCATGATCTACTGTAGCAGCTACAGGAAGCAACAAGAATACACACAGATGTTAAATTACACTTGGTAAATGTTTCAACAAACAACTAAATATTACAGAACAAATTTTGGTAAAAAAACAAAACAAAAAAAACTAACAAAAAAAACAAACAAAAAAAAAAAACGTATTACGGCAAAATTCAAAGTTAATCTATAATGAAGATGGAAGGAGACAGAACAAACTATTTGTTGAACTAAAAAGAGAATGATGGATTGATAGAATATGGGTGAATAAGTAGGATGAATCAAAAAGAAAATAAACATTTAAAGATGACAAATGATGGGTAGATGGATGGATGGATAAATGAATAGATGGAAGGAACCACAAGACTAATCTTTAAAGAGTGGATAGTGGATAGATAAAAGGACAGAAAGATGGAATAAAACGAATTAAAGACGACGGATGATGATCAGATAGATAGATAGATAGATAGATAGATAGACACAGACAGACAGACAGACAGATAGATAGATAGATTTGTAAAGATGGATGAATTAATAGAAAGAACCACGCAGTTATAGATAGAAAATAATTAATGGATAGATCATCGAAGAGAAAAATGTATGGATACAAGGAACCCCAGCGTAAATATCAGAGGAACGATGAATAGAAGGATGGAAGGGTAGAAGATAGAACATTGTAAAAATTAAGAAGATATATGATAGAAGGATGAATGAATATTTAAACAAATCTATAAAGAGGATGGTTGAATGGAATGATGAATGGATGGTCCAAAGAAACACCCAAGTCAATGTAAAATATAATGAATGGACGAACAAATAAATGACAAATGTAAAAACAGAGAGATGGAGTATGGAAACATTGATGGATGATGGAACTAAAACATAAAACACTCGAAACCGGCAGTTTGGGAATTCTTCAGGATGGCATTATTACAGTACAATTCTGAAACACATGAGCGGACGCATTCGCAAGCTAAATATCTAAGGTCATTACGCGAGTGTGCGACAGCAGCCTTCCTTCGCAGCAGTTAATAATCCTTTCTAACGGTGGACACGGCTCATTTCATTTTAATGCAATTGCTCGGACCAAAGTGTCCCGTGAACGATTTCCATAGCACGCTTTAACCTGGAAACGTTTACTGCTGTTGAAAGGGCGTCTGTGACATGAGCTGGTGGAGAGATGAAGTGTTAAGTGCCCTGTAAACGGTGGAATCTACGGTACGGCCATGAGAGGTTTTTTATCTCCGTCACATGGGGCGTTGGGTGTTAGCTGCTCCGTTTGGAGGATTAGCGCAGAACTACAGAGCCAAAGCTTCTTTAATTCAATGACTTTTTCCCTGCCTTGTCTTTTAGATTCCTTTTCTCCTTTCCTCTTTTCTTTCTTTCTCTTTCCTCTTGCACAGCTTGCTAAGATCCTTCTTTATTAGGAGGCTATTGCTAACCCGACTCAAAAAGCCCGGAGGGGTCTATGCAAAATCCTATGCTTTTCCCGCTTGTTCCTGATCCCCCTTTTGATGGTTTCTTTCCTTTTTATGCGTGTTACGCCAGGGGCAGAAATCAACTCGAGCACTCTTTTTCTTTTTTTCTTTTGCTTTCCAGAGTAACTTTAGCGCTGGAAATTGCCAAAAGACAGCATAGGATTAAAAAAAATACATCCAGGAATCAAATGCTCAGACTTTGTATTTTTTTTTCTCCGATATCTATCACAGAAGAGCTGTGACCCGTGTCCAGTGGTTGGCTAGTCATTTTTTAATGTCTGGGCTGCTGTGGTAAAGGCAGTAAGCCGTGTAATTGGTCGGATCGTCGCCCTCTCAGTCAGGCACATTTTATTTGCTCGGCCTGTTACCACAGCAATCACTGATCCCTATAGCCACAGGATGTATTAACGTAGACACTCGGCAATATGAGAGAAATATTGGGCCAAAAACCCTACTGAACACAATCGAGGCCATACACATTTTATTCACATCCTTACATATCAAGACTCGAGATTCCACATCATACGATACAAGGTAAACAAATACACTCTGAAACACACAAACATGGAGACACGCAAGCACTTAAAACTTTTACTCTTTTAAGATTTAGGTTTTTTTTTGTAACTTAATGTAGCATTAAATTACATTTAATTTAACAGGAAAATATTATTGAGGTTGTTAATGAATGTCAGTGGTGTACAGTTCTTGAGTAAATAGACTTTGTTACTTTTTGAGTAAGTTGTACTTGTAATGAGTATCAAAAATATAAGTTCAAATATAAATATAACTTTTACTCTCGACTACTTTTTTGAGTGAGCGTATGTACTCTTTACTCCATTACATTTGAATGGACACTTACCTGTAACATTGTGATTGTGCGCAACAAGTCTGCATCTTATACCGTGGTTAATTTCTTAGGTAGACAAGGCAATATTGCCATCTGCAGGGTGCTGAATGTACTGGATGCTATTTATGAGCTAAATCACGTGAATTAGCTGTTGCGCTGTTTTTGCACATTTGAGTTTGACTGAGACTGACTTTTCAGATTATATTTATATATCGCTGATGTCATAATGATGCAAATATAGTTATTCAATATTTAATTATTATGTAATTTATGTAATTTTAATTCTAATTTTATGTAATTTTAATCTATGCAATTTTAAATGTTATGTAATATATTATTCTTCATTTCATTTTTGTTGTAACATCAGAAATTGAACTCTGAACTAATGAGTCATACTGGAATTTTCTAAATGGTACTGTACTGTGCTGCTTGAGGGGCCGAACTCTAATTACTTACATTCTCAAAAATAAGAACATGTCCATGAAGCTTCCAACGTTCTACATTTGTAGAAGAGGATCAATAAAATGAAAACAAATTATGTCAATATAATTTGATGATTATATATACTGATTTAATGACTATAATAGTGCGTGAAAGGCTTTCTGAAGTTGGTGAGCAGAGACTGAGGTTCGTTCAGAGTGTAGAAGCCTCACCAGTTTAGAACCCCTTTGACTGCTGTTAAAGAAAATCAAAAGAGAAGAATGAAATGCTCCTCAGAAAGTCACATTATCGATGTGAATCATCACATATGAAATACATTACAAAGACTTGAGTGGATAAAATGAGCACTGGAACCGTTCTGGGCTCTGATTGAAGATCTTTGGTTTATTTCACTCAAGCCAGAGAACGATTGATCCAATCAAGCGAAAGCTTGATCTGTGAGTGTGCGAGTAGAAACCAGACAGAAGGCAAGAGATCATCCGAGGTAAAGAGGCTTCTCGTTTTATCACTATTAAGAGATTATATGATCCATTATGGGTGGTTGAGTGTCCATAATCCAGTCATCTATAGTGGTGTTTTCACTTCAGTGTGGCCTGTAATTGCGATTTGTAATGTCAAAATCTAGGCTGTTCAATCTCAATACATGACGGAGGTGCCAATACACTAGAGAATATAAATAAATATAGCTGCAAGAAGCAATATGGGGGTTCAGCTTGGTGGTTGGTAGCTTTAAAATTCTACAGATATTGTGTGTAGAAAATAATATTTAGAAGTTTGGCCTCAAAGGAACGTAACCCCTTTTGTATTTTTTTTAAAAGCTGGGGGATTTTAAATAAATCTAAAATCCAAAAGTTTATATGGATTTTAGCACAATTTATTGAATTAATAGCACAATTATTATTATTTTGCACCAAATGGATGACTGTTTAAATCCGCCAATATATTGTATTGTATTTCTATTATTATATTATACTATTATTTAACTAACATACAATGTACACTACCGTTCAAATGTTTGGGGTCACTTACAATGTTTTTGAAAGAAAAGCACTGTTTTTGTCAATGAAAATAACTTTAAACAAATCAGAAATACACTTTATACATTGCTATTGTGGTAAATAACTATTCTAGCTGTAAATGTCTGGTTTTTGGTGCAATATCTACATAAGAGGCTCATTTCCAGAAAATAGAGAACTTTCAAGAAACTTGACAGTCTATCTTTGTTCTCAGAAATGATGACTATTCCTTGCGAGAAATTGCCAAGAAACTGAATATTTGTCCTCAAACTTTGGAACGATAGTGTATGTTACATGCATACATACAATTTCTTGTTTTTTATATTGTATAGCTATCTACAGGTTGAAACTGATAAGGAAAAGTAAAAAAAGGTGGAAAAAAACAGAAAAAAGGTGTACAAGACACTTTAGTTACAAAAGTACTGAGAAGAGAGAAAGGTGAAGGTCATGGAAATGAAGATGTTCAGGTTCACTTGACAGATTTTAAAGCGAGACACATCGCAGGCTCTGGACTAGTCGGTTATTTATGGGACATGGTCGGCCAGGCAAGATCATGCTATTTTGTCAAGTGCGATGAAGATAGAGTGGAGACATAGTAGACAAATGGTGGAGTTGAAGTTGTAAGGCAGAAATTAGGAGGAGTGCCAAAGACGAAATGTATGGAATTATTGAAAATAGTCAAATCATGGTGAATGTGAAATGTGGAAGCAGAGGAACCCGGCCGCTCTGTTTAATGATGAGTCTCAAAAACTCTCAAACCTGCGAAAAGTTTTTGACAAGTGTGAAGATTTAAAAAGAACTATGCTACTCAGCTTCCTACAGCTAACCAGTCTCCTCCAAAACCATTTGGAGCATTTTATCGTAATCCTTGGACCATACAGAATCAATTTTTTTTAGTTACTGTGGAAAAAGATTAGGAAATAGACTTAAAATACAAAGAGCTTAATAGTCCGAAAATGATGGTATATGCATTAAAAACTACATGAGACGTCATTACATTGGCAAGCCATTCTACGATTGCTCAGCCCCAATGTAAGAAAGTCTCCCACTTACCCATAACAACACCGTTGGGTTGTGAGGGTGGCTGCCAGACAACCCTGACGGATGTAAGACGCACTTCTGGAAACACCAACCTGACAGGCGGACCAGGAACTGAGGAGAGGGAAGAGAAGACAGCGTGGATCAGCTGAACAAGGTCTTTGAAATAGATTACAGCAATGCAGCTATGAGTTCTTGTAAGAAACCAAAATATTATTTCAGGCTTTTGGAGCGTGTGTTTGTGAACCCAAGCTCTTATCTTAGCAACGATAAATATGAGGTGTTAATCGTGTGATGCACATTCCCACTGACGAGTCTCAGTGTCAACTTGAATCCATAAGCGCTATAGTGTGCGAGTGTGCGTGTGTGAGAGAGAGAGAGAGAGAGAGAGAGAGAGAGAGAGAGAGAGAGAGAGAGAGAGAGAGAGAGAGATAGAGAGACAAATAGAGGGAAAGGGGGGTGGATCAAAAGAGAGAGAAAGAGAGTTTAAAAGAGAGGGAGAGAAAGCGATAAAGAAAGCATGAAAGAAATAGATGGTAAGAGTGATAAAAGAGCAAGAGAGAAAATGATAGAGAAAAAAGACAAGGAAGAAAGAGAAATATTGAGAGAGAACAAGAGATAAAGAGAGAGGAGGAGATATAAAGAGTGTGAGAAAATAAAAAGAAAACTGAACTTAGAGAGAGAAATAGAAAAAGATAGCAAAAAGAGGGTGCGAGAGAGATCAAAAGAACGGCAAACAAATAAAGAGCAATATGGAGAGGGAGAGAGAAAAAGAGAGAGAGAGAGAGAGATGACGAGAGAGAAGGATAAAGGCAGAGAGAGAGAGAGAGAGAGAGAGAGAGAGAGAGAGAGAGAGAGAGAAGGATGAAGATGGAGAGATAGCAAGATATATGCGGAAAATAATCACATATACATTGCAGTATCTGGTTTCCCGGGTTTCTCCCAACATTTCCGAATGAATGTAGTTCCATTGAGCCGATTAAGAGAAATGACAGAAAGAGGGCATTTGTCATTCCACTGGCACGTCTCCACAGTGCACATATGAACACACTCACTCATTTTAAAAAAGGGAAAATGGCAGATTTTTTCTGTGCTGTGAAATTAAACTGAAAAAAAAAAAGAAAGTTCATTTTTTTGCAGATTATTTATTTCATTTTCAGTATTTAAGATTAGATAATACAAAAATAATAAATTAATAAAAGCTCAACAATAATCACATTGATACTACATATAAATATATTTTATATAATCACACAAATAGATATATAGGTAAATGGAAGGATAGATAGAAATACGTACATTAAAATTGTATACGTCTAACATAATTGAATATAATAATCATACCTATGGTCAAACTATTTATTTATCTAAACGATATTTATTCATCTAAATTATTATTTAGTTAAATGACATAAATAATTTTTGTTGAAACGCACAAATCACAATTCAAAATGTTAGGCTAGTATTGTCAATATTGCCAATGATGGATCATAGAATTTCTTTCGTTTGTTACAGAAAAAATAATGATCAGAGAATCTTAAAGATGCGGTCAAGCAGGGGTTGCCCACAGCAGCGCCACCAAGAGGCTGAGCAAGAGCGTGCGTGGATGCCTGTGTCTGCTGCTACTACCAACTCCATTATGAATGCTGGGCACAGCTGGAAACCAGCAGAGCATGAAGCAAGACACAACTTTGAGCTGCCATTATAAATGTGCGTACGTGTGTACTGGTGTGCAAGTGCAGCAGGAACATCTGCTAAATAGGCGGCTTTCATTCAACGTCCAATTTCCCCCCTATATGTGTCAGTAGAATGATATTCCCGAGATCCGTCATCACCAGCACGGGCATTTAAGAACAGACAGAGATTTTGCGATTTCTCACTACGCATAAGACACATTTGCTTGCCGTCTAATACAGTGGTTTTATTGGTTGCGTACCATCATCCTTGGTTCTCTGAGCGATGGGGGGAAGGCTCGGTGGTCCGTCTCCAAGGCGAGTAAAAGCAAGCACTTGAACCTCATACAGGATGAACTTGCTAAGGTTTCTCAAAAGTATAGAGTGAATCTGGTTCCCGGTCACCAGCATGACCCTGGGAGCCTGCTCAGAGTCCTTTTGTCGATACAACACCTAAAGAACATGAAGCAGATCAGAATATGAATGGCTACAGTATATCGGTAAGAAACACAGTGCAGGCTAAATGTCATAACACTATTGTTACCATTCTATGATGACAATAATTGTTATGTTATGAGTTGAAATTATATTATACAATTATAAATGTAAAATAAATATTGTTAATAACACACATAACATTTCATTATAATTATACATTAAAATACGTCATATCATGTAAATTTGTAACATTTTCCTTAAAATTAAAAAGTGAAAAAAATAAAGCTCAATTAGCTGAATTAAAGCATTACTGTACATTTTATTTTTAAAAAATTTAGCAAAATTCATGAGAATATTATTAGGCTAATTTCATGAGGTGTTTTGTTTCAGCGTGTGAACGATTGTACAGACGTTTAGCAATAATATAAAGCCAAGCAATGACTCCAGCGGAACTACATAAATTACTAATGGCGGAACACCAAATTTTATCACTCTTCACTTAAAAAGAAAAGACAAATCAAATCTTGCCTTAGTGAGGTCTCAACTTCACAAGAAATCAATAATTAATTATGTTATTTCATTTTTCCCCTTTTTCTACAGAGTAAGCATTTTATCAATTACTTTTCCTCCTACAGTGTACAAAGTAAAGACCATTTCAGCAATTTCAGGATCTTGCATCATGTCGCTTTATAACGCCCAAGCAGAAAAATTGAGAAAGTCTTTTTAAAAAGGAACACTACTCAAGAGTTTTCAATAGCTTCAGACAGTTTTTAGACGTGTGCAGCATAATGCGAGCTGCTCGGTCAAACTTACAGAATCAAAGAGGAACCATAGCACTTATGAATACAAAATCTGTCATTGTCTTATTAAAAAAAAGAATTTACATTCAAAGTTTCTGACACATCTTTAAAATATTGCTACACTGGGAATATTTTTATGGTTTCCAAAAAAGTGTAGCATATTCTAGCCAGAGGAAGTGGTGGAAGATGACTCGGATTGTCAATGGCTTCAGATGAACAAGCTATTCAACACGGTCTGTGTAGGGTTGTAAAGTTCACTTTTCTATAGTTATCACACCTTATATCCCAAGATGTGTCCATTCTTCTGGCGCTCAGGAACGGACCCCCATGTCACCATGATACTTGTGGAGCTCAGGGCTTCGGTACTCACATTTCCTGGTCCCCCAGAAGGAACTAAAGAGAACGCAACAACGCAAAATCTATAATGCATCTCTTAATGTTCATGCTATAGCAAGAACTTCGTAAGATGCTTGTTTTCTTGTGAATGAGGCTTCTGTTGTTTTTAAAATCATTATTTTTGATCATCAGAAAAGCAAATCTTGAAAAAAAGAACCAAACAAAACACATTTTTCACAGGTCTTTTACCTGATTCTCTTGTCTTGCCCAGAACTGGACTGCTCCATGGCCCAAACCCAATGCTGTTGAAGGCCTGAATGCTCAGCTCATATTCCGTCCACTCATCCAATCCATCAACTGTCGTTTCCCTAGTCAGGTGCTCAGGGACCGTCTCAATCCGGTGTGGTCCAAGGCGGTCCGCTCTCTGAACACGCACATGGTAACCCACACTTTCAGGATTACTGTTATAAGCTTCCAATGGAAGGGGCTAGAAGAAGATAAAGAGAGAAAAAGATTGGGTCTGTTGAGAGCTTGTCGGAAGCTACAATCAGAATTTGATCTGCAAACCCCCAAAGAAATAAAATAGACTTTAAATCCTAAAATGGTTAAGCATTCAAAGATATAATCGTTGCAGTGCCGACAAGACCCTTTCTGCAGCGACCTACATGTCCCAAACTCATATTTTAGTGTTTGTTCCTGGAAATTACTTTCAATCATTCAAAAAATAATTATTTTCAGGGTTTATCTAGGCTACACTTCTTCATTTACATGTATGAAAACATTACATTTTTTGTCCAATCTGATTTCAGCTTTTCCTGGCCGTCCAATCAGAATCATCAGAGCTGTTCAGCGTAGCGACTTTCAAATCCCTAATGCTACAGCACTTTAAACAAGCTGCTAATTTATTTTCTAACCAATTAGAATCCAAGCTGGATTTAGCTAGTTTATCAGCACTTATTAATTGTGTGATTGGTTGGACAGTGAATTGGACATGTATTTAAACAATTTGTAAATTGTATATCACGAATGTATGCACGACAATCATTGAACATTACTATTCATAAGTTTAATAGGTTTAGTTCCGAAATGTCTTTATCGTCTTCTACAGATTAATACCACTAGCTTGATTTTGATGGTTCTGGAGGTCTTTTATATTTCAAAAGCCCCATGTCCTGCACATAAATGGACTGTCCGTCCATCCATCCATCCATCTTCTACAAATGTATCCATATCTGGGCTACATCTCAGCAACTCTGGGCCTGTGATGGGATTGGTTGCACTTGGACGGGCCAAAAATAAAATATGAGTTTTATCCTGTTGCCAAGCGAGTAAACATCTATACAGCTGTATGTGTGCACGCAAGTTCATCCAAATGATGGTCTGGATGAATGGAGACAGGCGTCACCGGCATCAAATTAAGTGCACCCAACAGAAAGAAGGTTCCCTAATCTCCTCATAAACATAAATTAAATGGCATTAAAAATTGGCTGTAACACAACTCATTCCTTTCCCTGCCTCAGCCGCAGGTTCCACACTGGCACACAGAGATATATTCCGACGTCGAGTGCCAAGACTTGGCACATGGTTAGTTGTCAGGTCTTTCATTTCCTTTTAAACTTTGTGATATTTATTTTTTTGATGTTTTCTTTGTTTTTGTCTTTTGTTAAAAAGTGAAATACAGTCAAATTCTGCGTTATTTTGATGAATCCTGTGCGCTGTCAAAAAAAAAAAACAATTAAAAGTTTAGCGGTTTTTGCTCTTCCCGACGTTTAAATTCTTCTAAAGCACACCAAATCACCACAGCGACAAGAAATAAAATGCATCTTGGAAGAGAAATTCTCCTCATTATAGACATTAACAGAGGACACTCGGTTACTTGGTAAACGACATGTGAGCCGTAAAAATGTCACTTTTTGTTCAGTGGCGACTATGTGCAAGTTTAAGTATGAATAAAAAAAATGACTGCCCATAAAGCAGGGTTAGACGTCACATTTCTTTTTCACTACTTGCATTGAGTAATGCTTTAAGCTTTGTTTTATTCTAAGATGGTATTTAGCACTCGCATTTAACAACTGTATAACTATAAAATTCAAACCCCATCTTACAAAACAACAGCTCTTACATTCAGCCTCTACAACTCAAATTCTTCGATCACTCCTCAGCCTCTGAAAAGGTGAAAAAAGGGAGACGACGAAGAAGAAAATAGCAGCAATTACATCTGATGCTGACAGACACTATGGCTGGAGAAGGAAGGAAAGCAGACAGGAAAAATAAGCCGTCAATCTTTTTAAATTTCTATGAATAAATACGTTGCTGTGTGTACATTTCTATATTATTTTCTCAATTTTGTATGATCTTGTTGCAAAATATGTACCCAATATTACTCCATGTAAACATGAATACAGTATACCTAAAAAAATTATTACGCACCTACAGCATACGTTCAAACACAAATGCACAAGTTTTCAAAACCATTTATTCTAATTTTCTTGTTTGTTTGTATATTTTATGTATGTACAATTGTGGATTTATTAATTGTTCATGAATTGTAGCACGTAAAAATAATGTTAGTATTACAAAATGTGTTAATTTACATAGCTTTTTAGAGGTTTGTCAAAAGATTTTCAAAGTTTGACAATTGTTAATCTTGAGCAGGTAATGTCGCCAGTCCAGTTTTGTGTGATCGATTTATGGAACATCAGGTCTGGCACAACACGAGTGCTTTCTTCCTGAAAGTGCATGAAGAGCTGATTAAGATGTGGTTGAGGCTTGTCTCTCTTTTTTATTATTTTTATGGTTTATTTTGTCACATTATCTATACTGAGTTTTAACATTCCATCCACTCATAATGCTATTTTTCACTGTGTGGTTTTGAGGGCTACTTTCTTTATCTTTATTTGCAAGGAATACACACAAACAAAAAAGTAGAAAATGTGGCCTTTCTGTGAACTTCAGTGTACCAGTTTGGGGATTACATGTGTGTGAGATTCTTTACCTCCCAGCGAACCCTCAGGCTGGTCTCACTGGTTGAAAACACTGAAAGCCCTGTTGGTGCCACATCGGGACTAGCCTGCAGAGTCTGGATCATCCGAGAAGGCTCACTGAAAGGACTCGAACCCACAATGTTCACCTGCTTCATTCTGAATCTGAAATAAAAAAGTACAATTAGATACAGTTCCACCTCAACCCTGAGATCTTACTGTTTGTGCGGCGAGAGGACATGGGCATTCCAGAAGGGATTTAAGATCTCAGCAGTGTCTGATCATGTGTAATTCCTCTTTGACAAGATAGTGTACTGAAGGTGTACTTTTGTTTTGGTGTTGTACTGAAGAAAATCACAAGAAAGCTAAAAACATATACAAGAGGAGGAACCGGAAAACTGAAAGTTCTTGCAGTACGTCATTAACTGAAATAGTTTTTTACAGAAATGGTTGCAGATGATGCCTTTCTTTTCCACCAGTTTGACGAGTAATAAAGACTCACCTGTATTTTGTGAAAGGGCTGAGATTAGGAATCTCCATATTATCAGAGGTCGGGGGGTTATTTATCGCGTATAAAACTTTCCATTCCTCTTCTTCATCCACCTGTGAACAGAGAACAAAAATCTTTATATGAAACAACAAACACAGGATTACGCAGTGAAGATTAATCACATCAAACCATAATTTTAACCAGAGTTTCCCTGTCTTTATTTGTATTCCATTTATTTTAATTATTTTTGATACTTGAAAGCACACATGACTAATTATACCTCATTAAACATTTATTATTGGGTTTTTAAGAATCAGTTGACTGCTAAACAGAACTACATTTGGTGAACATTGATGAACAGAGCTAAATAGAGACTTCCTCAATTTGCCAACGCTTCCTTCTCACTGCTGTCATCACAACGCCTTTTTGACTATTACCTCATTTTTTTTTACCTCATTTACCTGACCTTTACCTACAAGTCCATTTCTTTGTGAATACCCTCTACGTATGTTAGATTGTTAGTTAGATGTTTAACTGAAGCTTAATTAATGATTTAAAGAATGTAGTTATTATGAAGTGCTTCCCATAGACTTCAGAATAAAATAATTCACTGAGGAATTACTTAAAGCAAACAGGTAGACTAGGAGATTGTTCTCAGAACCTTTTGTCATAAAAATGTAAAATATGAATATGTGGAAAAACAAATTACTCACGTAATGAATATAATTTTAACTAAATAATTATAATTACCTAACAAAAAACTGTCTTAAGATCACAAATACTGTGCGAAAATTATATATATTTTTAACAATGGATCAAAACACACACACACACACACACACACACGCACACACACACACACACCCACACACACACACACGCCAGTTTTACACACCGTGTTACAGAATTGCACAGTCTGACATCAAGAAACATCTCTAAATAATAAAAGGTTTCCTATTAACACAGTGTCTCCATAGCGGGAGATTGTCCGGGAACACATTGTGCCATTTTGCTCTAATAGTGTAAAAAGGTACAAGATTACGAAGAGAAACGCCACTGGCAAAGGCAAACAACATACAGCTGTGAAGAAGTCATCTGTAAAAACCTCCCCTACACAAGCTGATTTCTAACCCATAGACTTAGGACCCCATTAGTGCCACCTCAGTACCTCTAATCTTCTATTTTCCCTCCGCTCATCCCTCCTTCTGACTCCCACCGTCCTGCTTCCCCCCGATTAAACGGTATTAAAAAGAGAAGAAAAAACATCTGGAAAAAGGGAGGGTCTCATTAGGAGCCGTTTTTCTCTTCATGCTGCACAAACCTGGACGCCATTCAAGAGAGGCTTAAAACACACACACAAACACACACACACAGACACACACACAACTACTGTAAAAGCGGAACGACATGGTGCGTGACATCTCCTTAGCCTCTTTGTACCATGTCAAATACAGAGTACAACTTTGCATGTGTGCACTTTCTCTGGGGAGAAAATGTTTTAGAGAAGAAGCAAGCCTGTTTTTACCCTGGAGATGAAGTACCTGCCAGACAACGCCACCTTCAGTGAAGCACAACTTCAGACAAGGGCAACAAACACACCCTACACACACACTCACACACACACACACACACACACACACTTGTGCGCGCACACCTACACACACACACACACACACACACACACACACACACACAAATAGTTTACTGTCAAGTCATTGATAAAACATCCAGGATGGAGGTGATATTGCTAAAGTTACAGTATTAACAAACTATATTATTAGTAGTAAAGCATACAATTGTATATTTAGATTTTTCTGTTTTGAACTTCTAAAACAATGTAAACAAAATATTATGAGTCTGCCATTTATGATTCATCCATAAGTGCCCTGTCTTTAACATGAACGTTCGAAAAAGCTGTACACATTGTTTAATATTAAAAAAATATATAAATTAAGCTAAATGAGTTCAGATATCGTATTTTCGAAGACATATCACAATGTGTTTGTAATTGTTTCATCACATTGTCTTGCAGCAAAAGCATCAGTTAAGCTTATAGTAATTTTAGAATCAGAACAGTTGCTGAGAAAAACTGATTTTTCTGAAGTGTTTCTGAAGACAAAACATTTTAATTAAAAAAACTTTCAAAAATGGTCGTGAATTCCATAGTGTGCCTTTCTCAAGATCAACTCTCGATCAACTCTCGCACACTGAACTGGTTAACAATCTGGAAGAGTATCACTCTCAGACTCAGCTGCTTGTGACTAATAAACAGAAAAGGTTTAGAAAATTAATAAATGAAAGTGAACAAAAAAAGTCAATTTTAAGAGAATTAAACAAAGGTATGATCAAATGGAATATGGAATGTTCCTTGATGTCATGATCAATCACTTCTTCTCAAAATGAAAGTCAAAAAGTGGCAAGCCTTACACGTTAATGGACAAAACATCATTTATAATGCAATTCATCCAATCACATTGTTACACTGTGCTTTCCCAAACTCTTCCATTGTCATGTCTTCAGCCTTGAGTCTAGAATTGATATTAACCTTCAGTCAGAGTGATTGTCTCCTCTCAAGCAACTCCACTGTTCCTTAAAACTCTCAAATCTGTAGAAATTTCTAATAATGTAAAACCAATGAACAGTTCGATTATAATCAGTGATGAGTAGTGATTGCTATTACACAACACAAATTAAATGTAATTAAAATGCTTAATAAAAGGTTTAACACAAAATACATGCCATGTGATATGACATACATGAGTACACACACACATACACACACACACACACACACACACACACACACACAATTTATATACAATTTATTGCAGTATTATTTAAAATAAATGTTGGTAACATTAACAATATCGATGTGTAATGCTATATGTAGAAACGTAAATGCTCCAAGTTCCCATGACTCAGAAATGAAGATGGATGGTTGTCGTGAATAACAAAACATGAAAGTATGTTTTGTAGTTAATACATATTTTAATCACTAATTATTAATACTACTTAAGACTGCTGCACTAGTGCATTCTGGGGAAAAAAACATACCTGAGAAGATTTGTAAAATCCTGCTTTTGGATCGATGACAAACAATAGTGATAAACAAATTTGAGACAATTAATTTTTAATATTAATTAATTTTTTATTTTAATTAATTAGACACTGATTTAAATGCAGACTGGCTCTTGAAATTAAGTATAAACCAAAATGTATCAACAAGAACAAAAAGCAGTTGACGTGGTTTGATCCAGAAAATAATTTCCAAAGGTAAAAAAATACACATATAAATTAGGATTGAGAAGGACTAACACCGTTTTCCTCGTTTCTCAGATTACAATAATTGAAGGAAAAAGCAGGAAGCTGCGTTGACTAACCAGACTAATCCAACAGCAACAATTAAACACTTGTTTTAGATCTATACATTAAATGTTTTATGATTGTACAACTCTACTTGTTTTATTGAAAAGATGGCCACACACCTGCCCTTCCACAATCCATTGGGAGATGGCAGTTTTGCCATCACTGCCAGGAAGGAATCTCACGGTGGCCGATCGTGGACTGATGTTGGAGATGACCAGATTGGAGGGCGCACCAGGAAGCTCTGCTCATCAACAACAACAAAAACAAATTATTGGTCGCTTCCTTGGCGTCAAACACTTGGAAATGCTCAGCTTTGTTCTGTTTGTATTTGCCTTCCTGCATCTTCATTATCCTTCAAAGAAAACTTCGATAAATGGGCCCATAACTCACTTCAGAGTCGATTAAGTTTTGTATACAGCAGTGCTCTTTGTGTTTGGGTCTATGATTAATTGGTAATTAAATGGATTGATAATGATATTTGGGTGGTTCACAGTGGCTCATTCAACAGTAGATAAAGCTCGTTCTCTCTTTGACTCCACAGCATATCAGTGGGAGATAATGAGAGTAGCTTGCCTTTTGGTCATCATCATTTATTTCATGTTCGTGTCTGCTATCTAACACACACACACACACACACAAACACACACACACGCACTGCATCCCCAAGAGCTTTGTACCAACTCTGTGTGATGTATTACAGTCTTACTGACTGTGTCTCGGCTTGCTGGTCTATGTGAAATACACCCCACCACCCCACACTCTGCCCCAACATTTGGTTCAATGTGTTGCATTTCATTCCGATTTATACGCCAGTGACTATCATAGGCCCTCAAGAGAGACTTTGATGCATTAAAGTGATGCTAGTACTGAAGTGTGTGCTGTGTGTGCGTAGTGGGGACCTGATGTGTGTGTGTGGGTGTGTGTGTGCATGGTGGGGACCTGGTGGCAGTCCAGTGGAGATGGTGGATGAGGTGGCAGCACCGGCTCCGGCCTGAGTTATGGCCGCCACCTGCAGAGCGTATGAGGTGAGTGAAGCCAGGCCGGTTACTTTGTATTCCAGGGTGGAGTTAGACAAGGTCTGTGACACACGGGTTTCATTCTGCCCAACCTCCTCCCAACACAAGGTGTAACCTACAGCGAGATGGAAATAGAAGTAGCTTAATCATTCCAATGGATTGGTTTGGAGAACTACTTTGCTTTGGCAGATTCCCACCGGGTGGGACACGTGCAAACCAGATCGGACTTTCTCGTTGTGTTTCATTGGCAAACAGTTGATTAAAGAAAAGTCATACTAAATAATTTTGTTGATGTTATTTATCAATTTGGCAGTTTCATGTTACACAATAAAAATGTGTATTTGTTATATCAAAGCAATTGATATATTTTTTTATGTTGGAAAAACTAGCTTGATTCAATTGTCTTGTGTATTATGTACATACAGTATGTGTGTACAGTATATACAAAATATGTGTGGGTTTGTGTGTGTTTTATTTGTGTATGTTCATATACAGTATGTATATCATGTTTGTGTATACGTTTTATATTGTGGAAGTATTGTGTGTGTTTTTGATGGTGTGTGTGTGTTCAGAACAAAAATATTAGCCCCCCTAATTGTCATTGTTTTTGTAAGTATTTCAATAGTGCTTTGAAACTTACAAACAAAATATATAGTTAGAGTATTTTTAAGAATTTGACCAAATACAAATTTGTAGATATCTAACTAGGATGTCTGAAAAAGCTTGTTTGCTAATTATTTTTACAAATCAGAATCCAAATCAAAATCTTTCATTTACATACTATATATAGTATAAAATGTATACAGTATTTCCACATTACAATTCAGGGCAGACTACAAGGCACTAAGACAAAAAGTTTATTATATAAATAATTAAAAAGCATACATACAGTTTTACAACGTATTGCCTTCATTTTATTGTATCATGTACAACAGACTCCAAATAAAAAAAAAATAATAAGATTGTAATTGCAGCATCTGAAGTGATTTGTAAAATTCTCCACAGTGTTGGCATTTCACCTGTAATGATGCCGTTCTTGTCTTCGGGCTCTTGCCAGCTGACTCTCAGAGACATGTCCAAAATCTCAGTGAAGCTCAGCTGAATCACAGGGCCTGGTTCTGTGACACAAACACCAGGCTTATTTTAGTTTTATTTTTTTATTAGGAATGTTTCTTCTATTTGTCTTCAGAATTGACAATAGCTACACAGTAAACGTCAATCGTTATTTAAAAAAATACTTTGAAAACCATCTGTTTGAACTTTCTGATTTCCAATAGTGACATTTATTCAAAATTCCGAGCACAACGACGCTTAGCCATGATGTTTATGGACTGTATAAACCTTTAACACCATCATATGAAATGCAATATATATTTATTTATGGATGCGAAGAAATCCTAGCAAGTAAACCAATGCAAATGGTGTCTGAATTAGATGTACTGCAGAAGGTCACCTTTAAAACTAGTAGATGTAAAAAGATTAAAATCTTTAAACAACACAGCTTTATGATTCCATTGTGTGAGGCAATGTACAACCATGAATACATAGAAGGTATGTCATCACTCCTGCAAGCACATGTGAGAGAGAGTGGAACGAAGCTTGTTGTTTATTTTGCAGTACTTCATTGATGCTTTAAAACCCATTTATGGTAAAAGATTATACCACAATCACCACGCCAGACCATAATAATAATCTAACAGCTTGTTGCCATGGAACTGCTGTATCGTAAATGCAAATAGGTAGAAGCAAATTATGTGTTTGCTGGTAATTACCCTCACAAGTTAACAGTCATTTAGTGGTTAATCAATCATGTGCGCACACACACCCTCCTGAACAATATATCTGACAGCCGAAACATGACAGTTGCCCAGAAAGATCCGTGTTTAAAGTGTGAAAATAAAGCCTCAATCTCATTAGATCCAACACAATGTTGCTAAAGCTTGTCCCGTGCCTGTCAAGCAGACCTAATCATGGCATTGTCGACATGCTAGAATGATGGGTTAATCCATCACACAACTTCATGAAAAGTATAACTCTATTACAGTTCCATTTTACTATAAACCTGTTACTTTCCCACCAAAAATGTTGTTTTATCGAGCCAGTCAGTTTAGGTTCAGCTGAAAGAAACACACACACACATTCACCCAAACTTAGATTTTTTACCACCCAAACAGAAACGCAATCAAAACGAGAAGAAAACACAAATTCAATATTTTATAGTCAGAAAGACATGTTTCGAGCAAAAAGACAAAAGTAAATGTACATTATAATGTGAGTTTCCTGAGTGCCAATGTTGATGTTTGGCAACATACTGTGCCACGGTAACCCAAGTCCAGGAAGACGTGCCAGTATCCAGGTGTTGTAAAAGTGTGGCAGATGCCCTCTTAAGACGAAGAGCCCTTGTGGCCCAACATTGGCCTATCTATGGCCACACTAACAACTGAAACACGGCCTTTCTTCCTTCAGCCTGACTCCACAGACTGTGCAAATTTAGGCAGGAGGGACCCTTGGCTGGGCCACACTGGCTCTCCACAAGCTGGCTGTCTGACCTTCCTGCCCCGACCCACTTCTCTCCAAGAAGAGCAACTCCGAGAGTAAACTCACCATCAGGCATTCATGGACGCTCCAAGCCAGGCAGGTGCAATCTGCCCAAGAGACCATTGCTCAGGCCAAGCACCCCCATCACCAATCACAGGCTTCTTGCCACTTGAACACTTTGGCACACCTTGCCTACGGTGCTGATACCATAAGGGCAGTGGTAAAACACATCTTGCTTCCAGTATTACTTACGCCCATCATCTTCACAAGGATCTACAGAGTGACATAGTTTGAATATCCACTCAGATCTTATCATGAACTCAAACAGGTACTACCAAGAAGTAAGCCTGTGTGGGTGTCACTCAATCGCAGTTCTTTCTCTTCAGGTGACAATCCCTATGTCAGTAGAAAGAGAAAGAAAAGAAGAAAGTAAGTGGGTTTGTCAATATTGCTACTAGGGACCATCTTGAAATTGTGCTCTGCATTTAACCATCCAGTGTAGATACATACACACAATCAAGTGATCACACACAAACCCGGAGCAGTGGGCAGCCTTAAGACATGGCGCCCAGGGGGCATGTGGGGGTAATTGAAACCCACCAGAAGTTTAAACTCTGCCACAAACGGGTGGCAGGTGCAACTCCCCACCACTAGACCATAACTGTCACCCATTGAGTGGCTTCTCTTCCGGCTCTCGACACGAGAAGACGTGTTTCCACCCTCTCCTGCTCTGCTTATCTATCGCTGAAGGCTTTTGTCAATTTCTGTGTTTTTCGAAGCTCTGCTGGTTTTTCTTTCAAGGAACACTAACACTTTAAATTAGACACATAGAGCACTTTAGCCTACCCTATGCTGTAATGTCAATAAACTACTATGCTATCCTATTCTAACATAAACCAAGACCATGAACCTGACCTAAACAGAGCGTTCACTACAAATTCTAGTAAGAACTCTCGTCTCTCCTACTAGTTCAGCAGGCTTTTGAGGCAGCAGCGCTACCAACTGTGCCACCATGCCGCCCACGTGATATATTCATGTGCAAATGTATTCACACAATTGACAACTCTTTAAAGGCTTTTCAGGAAACTGATGTTTGGCAAGTTTTTTTGGCCTACTTGTGATTAGAAAACAATAGCCATATAAATTTAAAATTTGCTAATGCGCGATTTAGAAAATGTTGAAATTGAATTGAATTCAACACGGCTAGTTTCCAGTCTAATCACACTTTTTTAAATTCTAAATAAAACAGTATATGTATGTGTTACCTGTTTGTGTGATTGAGCTATTCATGGGAAACGCACCCCTGTGGTTCAACAGCGTGGAAAATACCACATGCCGCTATCATCGGATGAAAATCACATTGTCTGTTAACAGCTGTATGTGCATTCGAGCACATATCTTTGTGTGCACACACACTGTGGGGACAATCAATGGAAAGTGCATGTGCTTTTGAATGACGGGAGTGATCCTGCTTCGGTAATTGCAGGTTAGCCAGGGCCGAGTCTCTGCGCTCACGGGGTAGTGCCGCTTGGTTGGCCAATATATACACACACCAAAAGACCAATCAATGGCGATGTAAGAAGCACAATTACATGGCAAATTGCAGTATGCAAAGTGAATGGGTCAGGTTTCTCCGCTGTATTGATCGTGATGACTGAAATGTCAAACAAACCGAGCTGTTTTTGTTCAGAACGATATCCTTCTCAATGCCCACTGGACATTATTCAACAGGAGAGCGAACTGTTAGTCGATTGTCTCCAATTAACAATGGACTGTCTGTATGTGTGCGTGGGTATCTGTAAATTGGCATTGAGCACGAAATATGCTTTAACATGTCGGGAGTCCAAGGAAAACACAAAATCCCAGAGGATGTGTTTATTGCTAATGGTTGCTCATCCAGTGTTCAATAGTTATTTAGCCTTGGGCTTTCTAATCGGACACATCCCGGTACCAGTTTTTTTTTTCCAATTGTCCTAAAATGTTTTTCTTTTAAGCAAATATATTCAGATGCTAATCGCTAAAATATAAGTTGTAAACACAGCTGCTTGTAAACAAGAGATTACCTTGAGAAAAAACACTGGGGTGCTTAAATGTGAATTGTGAGTTTTATGAGCTTCATTGACAACACTTTGTCAATTTAAAAGCTGACGGTACCTGAAGCAGCATATAAAGCAGCTTGATAAAATCATTAGGGTACATTTTACAAGGCCGACAGGATTGAAATTACCAAATGAGCCCATCAAGCTACACTGTTTTGGTTTGTTCAACTTTTGACCAAAAAAAAAGAAAAAAAAATACTAGTACATTTTAAGTAAATTTTTTCCCCAAAAGTACAGTACTTAAGAAATATAAATAATAATAATAATTATTTTCATTTTAAGGCTCCTTTTGGGACCCTCAAGGTCACCAAGTTCACTCATAGTGAACAGTGATCTCAGGCAACAAAGTACAGTAACAGTTACTAATTTGGGTTAATTTTAATTTGGAAAATTCATACTTTCCTTGGATGACTCTAAATTGTACTCCACATGTGCTGACCTATTCGGTCCTATTATGGTTTACTCACATTTTAATTCAGGAAAAAATTTAGTTAGGTTGAAGATTACTTCTCCAAATTAAATAGGGCAAAATACATTGTGCTGTCATCCTTTCAGTGGCAGTCATGTAGACAACTGCTAGAGTCTGAAAAAATAAGAACTATTTCCAATGGAATGAAAAAGTATAATAAAAAAGTGTAATAAAATATGTGTTATTCTTGTTGAAGACATCAAGGCTTTGTGGCATCACTTTCACTTGAAGATTGTAAATTGTACTAATTTGTGTTGGAGGGAACCTGCCAATACTGTATGTGGATCCCTTCAAGTGCAAACCCTTCAGGTTGTCAACTTTCCAACACCCAATTTCAAACATGTTCTCAAACTACTGTATTGATTGAACTGTCTATTAGGACAGGTTTTTGTGGTGATCTCTCTCAGTGTGAATCAGAACACCGAAGCTGTGGAAATGTTTGAACTCTAACAATAAGGTTTCAGTAGATTCAGACTCATTGATATTCATTGGCATTCAGACTCACTGGTATTGCAGCTTACTGTAGGGAATACACCAAAGGTGAGCCGTGCATTTCACAGCGGGTCTTCAGTAGTGTACGTCTCAATCAACAATAGTTATAAACTATTAAAGTTATAATCTTAACATGCAGAAAAACAGTAAAAAAAGGCATTTGTGCAATTACATCTTTATTTAATAGACAAACCAGGAGTGAAGAACTCATGCAGGCTATATACTATATGATACGCCCTACATTACTGTATATATCACTACTAGAAGTCACTTTTGGGGACTTTTGGCTGGTTCTCACCACTTTGAAGGCTTGTTTGAGGGTTAAGGTTGTATTTTAGGGCCGAGGTCACAGTTCAGTTTTGAGTGTGTGTGTGTGTGTGTGTGTCTTTCCTGGTTTGTCTGGCTTTCGAAAGGTTTTCCAAAAGGTTTCCACCAGTGGTCGCATTACTGACTGTGACCTTTCTCAGAGTGAGCGTGTTTGTCAGTGTATGTCGGTACTCACTGTCAGCATGCGTCTGGATGAGCTGTTGTGTGCTGGCAGGTCCGTCGCCTGGCGTGGTGAAACACAGCACTGCCGTTTCATACCATGTAAACTTTTTCAAATTGCTAACATAACCATAGTGACGTGAACCATGGAACTCTGGGGCAATAGTCATTGTAGTGATGCACTCAAGGCAATTTTCTGGCCAAACTAGAAGCTGGGAGAAAACACATGAGCATGGCATTACAATTGTATTTTGTTATTTCATTGAACTGGCTTAAAACCAAATCAAATCGAATCTGTAATGATTTCTCTTACCTTGTAACCCTGATTGATGCCATTGATGAACTGCTGAGGTGGCGGTGTCCAGGTGAATTTAATGGTGGTGGAGTTTAGTGCAACAGCTTCTACGTCCTGAGGGGGCGCTGTGGGCACTGCACAAAAAAAATGTCGCAATTTGTGATTTGAAGGAGTGGCAAAACACCAATGTAAAACATAATTTTTAGCTTGAAAATCAGATGGCAAATTTAAAAGTGAGTGAATAGATTACAGATTGACGTACACTTTTTGATTATTGTCGTTGGGTTTTTAATAATCTTCTATTTAATGTAACAATTAAAATAATCCTCACAATCTATCTAATTGTCTATCAGGATTTATCAATCAACTTTATTGATTTGGCTAAGCTTTACCATTTTTGTAAAAAAAAAAAAAAAAAAAAAAAAAAAAAAAACCTCACGAACTAGTCACAAAACTAGATAGACAAGTTTAAGCAGCCTGTGAGGAACAACACATTTTATCAACATGAAAAGACTTTCAATTGTTTGAATAGTTGCCCACTATTTCAGACTAGCATCATTTCAAATGCCATTGAAAATTGATTCAACTATTAAAATCTACACTTTGAACTCAACAACTGTTTAGCAATGGTTAAAAAACAATCCTTCTGGTTTTGCACGCTAAACCAAAAAGCTCATTGTTTTTGCAACTCCTCAATCTTGTATTCACCTCCAGCTCTTCGACATCAGCTCTGATAAACACATATCTATTGGTTTTTGAGGCTCCATTAATTTGCTTTACTTCCAACTTCCTTTAGCCTAGCGGAACACTGCAGACCTGACCGTAGCAGAGAGCTTAATATTTCCATAAAGACTCTGTGCCGCTTATACTTAATGTGCTTGAGATGGCTCCTTTAAGGTCAGGCCTAGCAAGTCGAGTACAGATTAGACATTTCTCAATTGGATTGGGCATCCAGATTCGTCCTGCTGCCCTTTTCACTTCATACACAATCGCACAAGGTTACGCTATTCTTTAAGAAAATCTGAGAGCCGGACGGAACTGAAAAAACGGTCAGCATCCACCCATTCAGCACAATCTCGGCGGCCTCTTTAATGCAAACACTGGGTCTCCATTAATCTCAGCAGGAGTATCATTACATTGACATAAAATATGAATAATCACGGCTCATGGCTCTCCGAACTCCCCCACGCTCCCTTGCGCACACAAATTCACGCACATAAAGCAAATTAAATTAATTAATGAGCTACGGTCACTGTTTGCCCAGAGTCTATAAATTTACTCCTCTAAGAAACACTCTTTCAGATGGGCGATCTGCGCGCTAATGGATTTTACGGTTCCCATGGTAACTCTAGATCCTTCGCGATATCGCTGGATTAATAAGAAAAGAGGCTCTTTTTGACACAGACACACTCGCTGAAAGATGCAGCAAATCAAGAGGTTGTGATGCTTGATAAGACTTCTTTGAAACGGCGTTCCATCTGAGATGACATTGTTTGTGAGTGTGTGTGAGCGTGATTGTCTAACCCCCTTGCAGTGTGTATTCAGTCACAGACTGGCTGAAAGCCCCCAGGCCTGCTCCAGTGTAGGCGGCCACTTGGATCTCATACTGCGTCCAGATGATGAGCTCTCCAATCAGACAGTAATTAATCTCTGCACTGGTGATGTTCTTCTGCTGGAACTCGCCGGGCAGACCTGCCAATCTATACCTGAGTGGGAGGGAAAGAGGATTTTTGTCTTTAATGAATAGGCTTCAATTCTGGATATTTTTGCCCATCTTGTATTGTTGTTTTTGTGGTAAAAAAAAGGAAGTCAAGAAAACAAACAAACAAACAAACAAGCCAACACAAACATGGTGCAATGCTGTGCCTTTGTGGGCGACTGTCTGGTCATATTTACAAGACAGCTACTGTGTTCTGGTTTATTTATTCATTGTTTTATACAGTCAAACAGGCTAATTATCAAAAAAAATTATAAACGGTACATTGACTTACATTTGTAATAAACACAGAATTTCATTGCAGTCAATTCAGGTTAATCTTGACATGATCAATATGTTATAATAAAGTGGCATTGACCCACTGTAGTCACAATAAAAAGAGAAATACCATATGGAACAAGAAAATGTCATTATGACATTGATTGTTTGAATTGTTTTAAGTTTAAAGCATAATGCTTTGAATAAAGATCGAGTAAAGTGCACCACGTCACAAAATATTCAAAAAATAAATGTAATATAAAAGTAACACGATGGTCAAACATGCATCACAAGACAAATGACACATAACGAAGCACATCTGGAGCATCATTTGTTCTTTTTCTTTTGACTGTGCATATCCTTAGTTCCACTGATCTGTTCCTGCAAGAGCCAGAAACAGTTGTTCTGATAAAATGGTAACATTGCTGTGGTGCGCCGGCACCTTGTGCTTTTTTTCCCCCATTTTCATTCTAACTTTTTAAAGTCCCCTTTAAGTGGAACTTTGTCCCAAATAACCAAACAAATAAAAATTATGTTATAGGAGTTGGTTTGACACTTTTGGGAAAGTATTGGTTCCAAAAAACTGCTGCCCCAATTAACCGGAAACAACTCCATTCCCACAGAAATATGTTGATAAACTGAATAAAAAAAGCTTGTAAAAACAAAAAACTGTAAAAGATTATATAGAATATACAAACATTTTATAATTTAAACTGTTCTGACTCAATCAATTGAAATCAAATGCAAGGCCTGTTATGTCTGGCCAAATCGTTGCTCAGATTTACCAACTTAAATTGAAAATGAAATTTTTGCCTTGTCTGTCAGTTTCACTCTGTCTTCTCTCACATATTTAGTATATTTGGCCGTAGGACAAAATGTCCTGCCAGAGGAAGCTATTTCTTTCCAGGACTCTCAGTTTTGTGCTGAACAAATTCAAGGTGATTTATGAGTTTTTGAGCATTTAAAAAATGAACATTTACAAAAGTTTAAAAATGCCTTAACTACTGAACATAACTACTGTAGCTTGATACGCAGGGTCTACTCTATAACAATGATTCACCTCATATTTTACTAAGTGTATTAGCACAAATACCTGAGCACATATCCCCTCAACACGCCATTGAGCTGAGGTTCTGGCGGTGGCTGCCACTGGACCATGATGCTTTGATTGGTTCGACCACTGGCTACAATGTTTTTAGGAGGAGCACTGGGAGGTTCCTCACGGAGCATTAACCTGAAATATTTAAAACAAGTAGAATTAGTAATA
>CM051501.1:19822815-19840315 GCA_028031935.1 Paedocypris micromegethes | reverse complement strand
TTACCCACTACGTATGTTGTTGTGAAAATAAAGGTGAGTGTGTGTGTGTGTGTGTGTGTGTGTGTGTGTGTGTGTGCGTGTGTGTGTGTGTGTGTTACAATTACCAATCAGAACATTGTGCCAAACTGAGCTTTTTTGGAATCAATCTTGATATTGTGTAGAGACTTTGCTAAAAAAAATAAATAAACGTATTACTTTAATTGATCCGTAATTTCTAATATAATTATTTCAATTTTTAAAAAATATATATTCCATTGAAATTGCATTGATTGTGAACAGGGCACAGGCTTTTAGATTTAGGACATCCTCACGATTTTTAATAATCAACACTGCTTTAACATGCACCCTACTTCACCAGTGATGCATGTTCTCTGTCATTTGTGTTACTCAGTGTGTTTCATCTCCTTCAAGAATCGATGCAATCCGTTCACATGACAATAGGTGGGACCGAAACATCCATTTAAAAAGTGCAAACGAGAGTGTGCAATGAGATTCTGTGTCACTGAAAGGAAGCAACTTGGTGATAGTGGTGATAATCATAGCTTTAGACATCAGCCTTGTCTTCTTCAAATTTTGCAACACGCACACCTACACACTTGCAATTACACCATAGTGGAGACCCACCATTGAATTACATACAAAACAACACGTGCCCTCCCTCCTATACTCTAAAATTGACTTATTATTATTATTATTATTATTATTAGGCTCATTATTCAGTAGGCTCTAAAATTCAATCTTGAACCAGTTCAAGAAACACTGTATCAGTTGAAACCCTAAATCAGTTCTTCAAAGTTGTGGGTACCACACAAGTGACCATAGGGACACACTTGTTTTAAGCCTAGTATTCAGGGCCCTACTTTGACCTAAAAACCTGTACACACACACACACACACACACACACGCACAATCCCAGCTGTTTCATCCACTGCCCTGTAATTACATCTAATTTCTAGATGTTCTTTTGGCTTCAGAACAACCACTGGGATTCAAACGTCCTCCAAAAGACACTACTTAATGAAGTGAGTGTTTGTTCTGAGCAGAACTATTGGCAAATGCATGTGTCTGAGTGTCTTACATGACTTCCAGTCGAGCAGATTTTGAATCGTTCCCAGCGGATGACGTGACACTACAGGTGTAGTCTCCGATGTCTCCAGACCAGGTCTGGCCGATGTGGAGCGAACCTTCCTTCATCGCCACTCTCCCGCCGATGGTCACGCTCAAGGCTTTGGGTCCTTTCTTCCACGCATATCTAGAGAGAATAAGGCGAGATGACTCACAATCCACCAAAAATATCACACTACAAAGATCGGTGAAACACGCTACTTCTCGGGGGAACCGGAATGCGACGGCAACACTCTTGATATGGGTAAAAGCTTTTCTTTAGCTAAAAGAAGAAATGTAAATCATAAAGCACTCACAACACAAGCATAAAAATGTATGTGTGTGTGTGTGTGTCAAGATTTACTTATGAATGTTCAGAAGTGTGTGTGTGTGTGTGTGTGTGTCTGTCTCTTGTGTGTTTCTGTTCTGTTTTCTGTGTTGTTGGAGTGCGTCTTGTTTGTTTGAGTATTGCGTTTTGTGTTGTGTGTGTGTGTGTGTGTTGGGTGTGTGTGTGTGTGTGTGTGTGTGTGTGTGTGTGTGTGTGTGTACATTTTGTGTTTCTGTTCGGTGTGTGCATGTGTATTAAGTTCTTCTTTTTTGCATGATTGTAATTGTGAACGTATTTATTGTCACAGAGATTATATTTACATTTATAAAGACTATATTTATTTTCAGATTTCTTAATTCATTAACTCTTTTTTTTGCTCGTTTCTTCCTGCCATACAACATTTCACTGTACTGCTCATCGAGTGTCAAACACATTTCAAGCACATAAAGTTACATTAATTAGAAAACTAAATTCCAATCTGAATCTAGTGTATAGAAGTAAGTTGTGTGTGCATGTGTATGCGTAATGTGTATGGATTCTGTGTTTCTGTTCTGTGTGTGTGTGTGTGTGTGTGTGTGTGTGTGTGTGTGTGTGTGAGGTTGTCTCTATGCCACTTTTGGTGACTTTTAATGATTAAAGTTAAATTGTAATAGACCTAATGCTCAGCTTTTCTGACACAGGTTCCTGTGAAATGAACTATTCTAAAGTGTAGAAGTCACCTGACATTGACCCTGGGGTCATGGGTCGCTGCACAGCTCAGCACGGCAGTCGTTCCCTTAATAACACGCTGATCCTCGGGCGGCGTTGAAATGAAGGTTCGACCTGATTCATACAAACCAGTTTAAAACATTCAGCAATAACGTGACCGAATATTCCAAAGATCATCTCTTGTCTGTAAACCACTGGTACCAATTGGACAGAGTTAACAGATTTGTAATTAATACTTGTGTTAAAATATAATGTGTTTTCTGCAAATTATGTTGCTTTTTTGCAAAAGTTGCAAGTTTTTTCAGCTGAAATGACAAGTTTTACATAACAGAATAGATACAAACAAATACGGTATTCATTGAATTAAAAGTGTATAGCAAAAAAATATATAAATGAAAAGAGATGCATTCAATATTGCAGTTCACAATCATTCCAATCCACAAGGAAAATTAATTTTTTTTCAAATGTTGTTTTTAAAATAAATTTTAAGAATTAAACATTTTTTTGAATAAAAGTAAAAACAAAATATCATACTCAAGACAGTCAGCTCCAAAGTCGCGTCGATCTGACCCTCCATATTTGACGCAGAGCATGTATAGTTCCCCGCGTCGCTAAGCATTATGGGTAATATCTGTAAGCCTCCAGATTCCAGCAGTGTGAAACGTGTCAACTGCACCGCGCCACTGGCTAAAATCTGAGAACCTGTAAAATCCAAATCATCAACGATTGTAAAAAAAATTATAAAATAACAATTAGGCTGCCATTATTATTTACCTTTTCTCCAAATTATGGCAGGTTTGGGAGCACCGGAGACCTGACAGCTAAATAGAGCTGATGCTCCATCAGTCACAGTGATGTCAGAAGGAGGACTGATGAAAGATGGTGCCATGCCTGCAGAAAAAATGTACATTTAAAACACACACACACACACACACACACACACATAAACGCATACACTAACATATGTATTTTTATGAATCTGCGGTCCACTAAAATAATTTTTGTTTTAAAAGTGTAGAAAACAAACTGAATAATATAAAATGCAGAAGAAATAAAAAATAGTGTTTTAAAAAAAGAAAAAAAAAGGGGAAGTTTAAGTTTTATTTTTTTAAAGGAAAAACAATTCCATGCATATTCCCCAACTACAAAGTGCAGTAGCATTTGTTAAAAGCACACTGTTCTCTAATCCAACATCTTTACTTTTTAATTAAACTCACATGACGGACTAGTCTTGAAAACTCTCAAACTCAAAAAAAGAAGTGTGAAGTGAATTTGTAGAAATGGGGAGAAGAAAAAGATGAGGATGACTAAGCAGGAAAGAGGGAGAAGAGCTGAAGGTGTTGATTAAGTGCTGCATGTGTGTGTGTGTGTGTGTGTGTGTGTGTGTGTGTGTCTGTGTGTGTGTGTTAAAGGCTGATCTCTCAGTAGACACTGATTAATTACACAGATCAATGAGGGGACTCTGATCCCCCCCAATCAATTCACAACCCCAGAGCGAGAAAATGGAGAGAGATCGGTGACTTTTCAAGTGAAACATTCCAGAATGCATCTATGGATCAAGTTCACTTTAACCGTAAAAACACATTTCAATATAAATAGAAAATGTATATGATTAAATGCGAAGCCACATGATTTATTATCCAACCGAACATGGATGATTAGGGAAAGTTTGATTCTTACTTGTGACAACCAAGTTGGTGTAGGTTTGGATTTCCCCGGCTGAGTTCTTAGCAAAGCACTGGAATATTCCGGCATCGTCGGGCTGTATTTTCTGCACTTGCAGAACCATTGACGAGGACGTGAGTTGGTAGCGAGAATTGTTAAGTGTTGAGAGGTGGACGGCATCTTTGTACCACTCTAGTGTTGGTGTGGGAAAGCCTAAAACACAGACAGCAGGAGATTTCCCAGACAAATCACAGGCAATCGATTAATCATGATTGAAAATGTAGTTTATGTCTAACATTAATCCATACATAAACGGTGTCACGGTCAAGCAATCACAGAGCTAGAGGGCTGGATCCCAATGCACAGCATAGAAGGTGTCGGGAGGCAAGGGGTTAAATATCCCAAGCGGTTTATTCCAAGACAAAGCGAGACAAGACGATACAAGAGCACTGAACATAACAGACAACCCGACAAAGAACTGTGACAAAACCTGTGCTTAAATAACAAACAAATGACGAGACCAATGACGAACACCTGGAACATAACCAGACACTTAACACGATCACGGAAAACAGGACGTGACGTGAAAACAGCTGATCGCAACAACAGACACACGCAGGGAAAAACCAGGAAGACACGAGACAGCTGGGCAGACAAAACAAACCGGAAACCAGGAAGTGACGTGATACAAAGTCCGTGTCAAAATAAAAATTCAGCCCGGCTTCCGTTCCGGGATCCGTAGATCGGTAGGTATAGTAGACCACTGATTTTACTGAATTGTGGAATGCAGCATTGGAATGCACAAAGCTTTTCATTATGTTTACTTGACACTTATTCAAATATTTACAGAATGACAGATCTTGCCCGAGAAAACTTCAGTTGTGGTACCTATCAATCCCGGATTCAACCTGCAAATCCAACTATTTATTACCATTATGTATCAAATATTGGCCACACATCTTAAGGTGATTAGCTTTTTCTGCTACACAAACAAAAGTATTGCGACTTAAAAAAAAAAAAGTTTATTACTTTCGTATTTTTTCTTGTTGTTTATTATTAATTCTACTGTCTCTAAATTGTGAGTCTTTATCTCAAAATTGCAACTTAACAACTCGGAATTTCAACATTTAATCATAGATTTTCAAAATATAAACTCAGAATTGTGATGATTTATGTCAGAATTTTGTCTTCTGAGTTAAAGTTTGGTTTATTTATATAGCATTTCTTACAGTTGTAGACTGTTCCAAAGCCGCTGTGCGACTGAATGTAAGTGTAAGAGACCTTTAAGGGCTTATTTGGGATTTTTTGGCTTGTGTTGTTTCATATAAAAGAAACATTGTTTCAAGCTCAGTCTCTTGAACAAATTGAAATGTATCAGTTGTTGCAAAAGCGCAATAAAACCGATGAGACAGAAGTGTCACGTTTGATAAACCGCAGCATCGAGGAGACACACGACAGCTAGCGGTGGAAGCACCAGAAATGTTGGATGTTAGATTCTGAAGTAAAAAGTCAGAAATCAGATGTTATACTTTATATTATACAATTCTGAAAAAAACAAGTTTGGACTTTAATGTTTGAGAAATAAAGTCGGAAATTCTGACTTTATATACTCCCATTTGAGAAAGACAGTTGGAATTGGACAATTCAGAAAAAACAGTTGGTATCCTTGCTTTATAACTTTATTCTACGATACAAAGTCGCAGAACTTACTTTTTATTTTAATAGTAGGATCAGGATTCCGTATATGAGAGATTAACTCTGGGCTTTATGAAATAGTTATTTTTAGTGTGTTTTTTTTTCTAAATCACTGAATAAATCTTGGTTTTATTGCAAAACTGTTGGGTTTACTGTACACACACAGACACACTTACACGCACACACACACACACACACACACACACACACACACACACACACAAAAGCAGCAGATATATAGGTGTACATAATTATTCCAAGCCATTTTGTGGAGAAGAAAATTATTACCAGAGCAGACACACTCCCCTTCACACATCACTTGATTTATTGTGAAGTTAACATTTTCATCAATAGACCTTCATCAGGGCACACTTTGCTTTAATTAATGAAAATTTAATCTAATAAATTGGCTTTGATTGATTAAACTTCCAATAAAAATTTTACATACTCCACTGGTAAAATGTAGGCGATCTGGAGATGTGGATAATTATGTGTTTCCATGCGCGTGTGTACGTGCGTGTGTGTGTGTGTGTGTTAACAATTAAACACAAAAGTAATAAATGTAAAATGAGTTCATCTGCAGAAAGTTACGATATGCAATCGTGATATGCA
This sequence comes from Paedocypris micromegethes, assembly GCA_028031935.1. Lineage (NCBI taxonomy): Eukaryota > Metazoa > Chordata > Actinopteri > Cypriniformes > Paedocypris > Paedocypris micromegethes. The sequence goes on along the minus strand of CM051501.1, from coordinate 19,834,203 downwards.
AATCAGAACTACATTAAAGCATATATAATAGATAAATCCCACGGGTAAATGCTTTAAAAGGTCACAAAGACCTAATGAAATGTCTCCCTACCGCCCACCTAGCCTTACGTCAGCGGTCGTGTCGCACAAGAACCCAAAGGAAGTATGTTAAAATAGTTCTGTCAAAAACAAGCGTTGTAATTAAAACCCCGACAGTTTGTGACAAAGTACGTGCAAAGTCTGCTTCACACCCTCATGAAAGTGCAAAAGGGGGAGCAGGATTCTCAGCAAGCGCAAATTGCGAGGGTTCATTCTTCGCCACGAAAAAAGAAGAAAGTCTCAGTAGTTTTAGAAAGTTTCATAAAAGAGGAAACTGTCCAGATTTCTGTATGAGAGAGAGGAACAAAATATTACAAACGAAAGGAGGATAGAACAAAGAACCTTTTTCACAAAATCCCATAAAAAAGTGAAACTTTCGGGCGCTTTGTAGCTGAAATGTAGGTCAGATTTACACAGCTTGTTAAAAGGATTTTCGAGTGAGATCCTGCTCCTTCTGAGCCAATGATATACCTAATATCTCTTAACTAGATGTTAACATGGTACGAACGCTGAGTCTAATTAGCCGCTAATGCTATTAGCGCCTCACTCGCCTTTTCTAATGCGACCCTCTATTTTGGAATGCTCATTTGGCCAATTAAAATAAAATGAATTGAATAAAGTGTTATGGATGGACTTAGTTGAGGTCGATAGGATGATCTTCACGGAAAGGTCAATTGCTTAAGATAAAAAAAAAGAAAATCATCTAAGCAAAAGCGTAAAGCTAAAGGTTGACTCAGCAAATTAGCTGAGACTTACTGAGAGGAAATGGTCGTCTAAAAGCACATGGCAACATTAAAATGAACCTGCGATGGGTTTTACACACATTGTGGAGAAATGGGATCATTAGGCGGCCTGGGCTTTTAAACCGGAATGTTGAACCTTCAGGACTGACAAGCATTGCCCACTCGACGTTAAGAGTCTCTTTGTGCAAATGCTGGCACTTTTCAACTTGAGACAGTTTAAAGATTATAGCTTCTTGTAGAAAAAAAAAGCTATATATTGAGGCACATCGCTTTTATATAACCCCAAATTCTTGCTTCAAACACAGAGTTACCTTTAACTTGACACTGAAGCTCCACGGTTTTCTCGACTTCTGTTAACACCGTCCTCTTTGACTTTGACGTAAACGATGGGGGCTCTGCAGTCATAAGAACAACAAATCATTAAATTTTACTCCATAATATCAAAGCTTTACAGTGAAATTCTAAACAGTGATTTTTTGATCAGGAATTACTATTTTAGGTTTTTTTTTTTTTTTTTTTTCAAAATACGCCTCTGTTGAGATCGACAAACGCAAAACGCAGTCAACAGTTGTGAGTACTGACGGTCCTGTTGTGAAATGCATGGACCACCATTGCCTATCGTTTTTTACTAAAGGCGCACTGAATTTGAATGCATACCAATAACAAACCTCTTTTTTCTCATTTTGTATTCACATGTTGTTTTCACACACAACTTAATATTAGATCTTTATCTGGTTTATAATGTGCCCAGTAAATATTTTGGGATTTTGAGTGTGCTTTATAGTACAAATAGTATAGTAAAGTACACATAATATGTACTAATATTCAATTTTTCCTTGAAAAAAATGTCTTTAGGCCAAGAGTTGCTGGGAAGCCCTGTGACCCAGAAAAAGAGTAAGCAGTAGGTATGGACGGATGGATGGATAATGGTTTCAAAACCAATTTTACTTTAACAACCTGTGTGTTATGACTCTTTTACCAACAAACAATTATTTTGATGTGGTGATGAAAGAATGGACGTGTACGTTGAGTAAAGCACATGTAAGAAGTGTAAAGTGAGCCCACACGGTCTCTGCTGCCCCACTTAGCTCATCACGCTAGTAAAAAAAGCTCCAGCCTTTTAAAGGCCTTTCATGCGCTGCACTTTTATTTTTTACTTTTATTTTTGAAATGTGTGACAGAAAGAGAGCAAAGAACCTGTTCGCTTCCCCACATACACCTGACATTTGTTTTGCTTTTTTATCACCTTATTTGAATCGCTTCAAATGAAAGAGCACAAAGCTCTTAATCCTCCTACTGATAAAAGCTTTTCACTTAGCACAAATTATATTAGGAAAAAAAAATCCAACAAACAAAAATACTAAGAAACCACAAAATAATCCCTCAAATAATGTTTTTTTTCTCGTATTCCTCTACTCGTTTTTCCTTTCCTCCTAGCCTTTCTTCCCACAAATCAGCTCTAATTCATTATCATTGTGGGTTTATGCTTATCAGGTTATGCAAATTCATCTTGGATTCGTTTCAGATGCAGAAACAATCAAAAGCTCCTCCATCTTTCTTCTTTTCCAGCACTATCTGCTCTGACATGTTCACTTTATCTTTCTATAAAAGTCTCCAATGGTCCCAGTTTTATTCATCACTCCGTTTCCTGCCTACTGAATATGCATGACTCCCATTTGCCCCATCATGTAAACTACACACCTGTCCAATAAGCTTATTGAATGAATATTCGTTGCTGATTAAGAACAGTTGTAAATATTCAAATCAAATCTTTGGCAGAAGACGGTGGGGCAGAGTGATGTGTGTTTTGGATCAAAGAGTAGCGGTTTAAAGGATGCTGATAATATTTAAGCCCATTGACCTTCTGAAAGCGGAGTAAGCTGAGATCTGTGATTCCGGTGACGTGCGAGACATACTGGATGAACAGCGCGTCTGCTCTGACCGGAGAGTTTCTCCCGCAGCCTATTAGTAACCAGGATCAATGGCTTCTAAAATCACTTCTGTTTCTCACATAATCACACGTTTTCGGCAAAGAGTCCTGAGAAATGTAATTGTCGTTAAATATTCATGAGGAATGGACACATTTGCATTCAAGGTGCAATCAGACAGGTGAAGGGTTTCCCAAACAATCTGGGTGTTAGGGTTTTAAGTATTTGCCAGTTTTTTCCATAATCATGAATTTGCCAAGACATTGTGAGCGTATGAGTGCAAATATTTGAAAGAGACAGACAGACACAGAGACAGTGGTGTAAAATACTTGAGTAAATTGACACCCCCCTCCCCCTCCTAAAAACTGAGTGTCACAAATATAGGCATTGTTTTACGCTCTACTTGACTGCATTTTGATTGAGTAAGTGTACTCTTTACTCCAGTACATTTGAATGCACACTTACCATTACTTGTAACATAGTGATTTTGAGCGACAAGTCGGCATCTTTTTCTACCGGTTAATTTCTTGGTCGGACAAGATCTCCATTTTCAGGTTGCTGAAGGTATTGGGTGTGAATTACCGGTTGCACTTTTTTGCATATTTGAGTTTGACTGAGACTGACTTTTTGTTTAACTTTTTAAATCAATTTCTTCAGCCATTTTGAAACATTGAGGTGATAAATTTAATTTCTATATTAGAAAAGAAACCCTCAAAAAAAAGGGTCTTGTTTTTCAAATGTATTAGATTTTTTTGAGATTAAAATCAGTACGATTAAAATACTTAGTAAGTTGCTTAAAAATCAGAGACTTTACGACTTCCACTCGTCTTCTTGAAATTGGTGACTTGTAACTTAATGTAAAGTCATTTTTGCAGTAAAGTACTTTTACTCAATTATGGTTTTCAGGTACTCTTTATGTCTCTGCACACAGACAAATGATGATGGAAAGATATAAACATTCAGATTTAACCAGGGTGAACACTAAGGCAAGAATCAATGCCTAAAAAGTGTATAGAAATATAAAAATACAAACTGCAACGAATACCTATAATTAGAAAGTGATTTAGAAAAGACACCAGAGACCAGAGCACAAAGAAGCACCTTTTGTCTCTTACCTAATACTGAAAGATAGACTTTGGCCTCTGTGCTCTTCTGACTGCTGTTTCTTAGAGCTGCCTCACACACGTACTGACCCACGTCGGCTGAGCCGGGGTTACTGATGACCAGTCTGCGGCCAAACGAGTCCACTCCTGTTGTTAGTCTCACCCCATTACGCTTCCAGAACACCTGCAGCCTGTCGAGGGATCTGGTCCACACACACACACACACACACACACACACACACACACACAAGAAACATATATCAGTTCTCAAAATAGTTTTGTAATATTTTAATAATTATTTGTAATGTACTTATTATTCAATTTGCAATTCAATTATTCAAAAGATTATTTAATCACATGTATTTATTTACACTGCATAATTGCATTTTAACCTAATGCAGATGGTTATATTTTTTCAAAAGTAGCACTTCCAAATATTTGCTCCATCAAAATGTATTGTTGAACAGTATCTGATTATTTTTGACTTGTAAAACATCGATGGCAAACATCGGTGAGACTTTCAGAAAGCAATCCTGCCAGTGAGTCACTGCATTCAAGGGCGACCCACCTCGCATTAGCCACACATTCAAGAGTCGCCTTGTTCGTCCCAGCAACCACTGATGTGTTCCTGGGTGCAATCACAATCACCGGGGCCACCAATTCCGCAGGGGCAATGATGTCTAAGATGAGAGAGAGAGAGAGAGAGAGAGAGGTAGAAAGAGAAAGGAAAGGAGATATAAGAAGAGATGGAGAGAGACAGAGGGAGAGAGAAGCAGATATTGATTAACAGTTCAACCTTAGCATCACAAGTTCATGGGAATTTTGTTCATAGGAGTTCGTAGGTACTGTTTTAACTCTTGCTCTAAAATTCCTTTACTATTCTTTTATCAAACTTCTCCAGTTTGACAAGCAGAAGAAGTGACAACATTAATCTGAAAGAGAACAGTATGAAGAGAAAGAAAGGGGAGAACAACACGTGATTGCGTGATCGTTAAAAGGCTAGTTCACTCGAGAGACAGACACGTCATCATTTTTTAAAAGTTACTATTAAATAAATGGACAATTTTTACATCAAATATCATTGTGAACTGACATTTCATTTTTCAAAAGCACCTTAAGAGTGACTCATGCACTGCCGACTAATTGTTCTTACTGTGAATTGCATTCATTAAATACGTAAATCTTGACATTTGACACCTCTTCCTTTAGGTGTCTGTTCTAATAATTTCTTATGAGTGTTGCTTTTTCGTTCTCGGAAACGGTTGAACAAATTTATAAAACGGAGCTATACATAATTATTAGTTCTGGGAACTGGACTAGTGCAATTTTTGAGCTTATTCACATGACTATGTTTCGGAAGATTGATTGATTAGTTAACTAGGAAAGGTTTTCTTTAGCCTAAAAATAAAAGATAAAATATTAATGTGAAAGCATCAATGGTAAAATAATTTCATGTTTTTTGAATATGGTTTGTATTATGGTTCTAAAAATTCTAAGAAATAGTCCTCAAAAAATGATTTATATTTTAAATGACTTTATAATAATATTTATATATTTTGCTCCAAATGATCCACAGTGGTTTATTTTGGATAAGTATATGCAAAAACACAGAATCAGTGAAACGTTACATTAAAAAAAAAAAAAATAAAAAATGGCGATTTTAAGAGTTGATTCACAATATAGTTAATTTCACAGAAAGGTTTAGAAAATACATTTTTGGTTTGTGTTCACATTAAAGCAAAGAAAAGTGACATGCAAATTCCCTCCCAGACACAAGGTGGCGCTACATCATCCAAATCAAATGCTTGGCAATCCTGAATAATAGATCCCAAATCATAATCTGTAGTGATAAAAAAACAACAACAAAAAAACAAAGGTTGGTTTTCAATTTTATGTTTAAAATTTAACTAAATAATCCCAATCCATTTCCTATGTTTAATAATCCAAGTGTTTAAGACCGCACACAGTAGAACATATTGGCGGTGATCTGATCTGTGCTCAGAAAGTGCAAAGCATTCTTACAACCTCCACACAGCATGATAGATGCTCAAAGTTTTGTAATCTCCGTGAAACGAATGTAATTTATGCATTCATCTCACCACAACTCATCATTCAAAAATATGACAAAAAACCTTTCAGGAAGACTTAGAGCGAAATTGAAACACAGAGAATCACAGAGTGCGAATGGGATTGGAAAGGAAAAGTCAATAAGACGAAGAAGAAGATATATAGCAGTGGTGTTTTTGAAAAGTCTGAAAACTAAAAGCTATTCCTCAATCTGAGTGTGTGTGTGTGTGTGTGTGTGTGTGTGTGTGTGTGTGTGTGTGTGTGTGTGTGTGTGCCCACATATGTGTTGAAACCTACGACATTTATGTCCAGCATACACAGGGCTAGAAAGAACAAGAATGGCAATAGGTTCTAATTATGTCACAAGTTGCATAATGCGGTGTTAAATATCTGCACCTAGTGTCAAAGGGTCAACATGCAATCTATTTTAAACATGTAATGTATGGAACAATTTATGTTTTGCTTTGGTTACGGTTGCTTTGTAGATCAATAATGTTTTTTAAAGACTATTAATGTGATTGAATGATTTAAATTTTTAAATATGCTTTATTATGCTTGAATAACCAACTTTGTCTGATAAAAATATGTAATGTGAACTTTAAGCTTTATTTTGAAAAAACTCAAAATAAAGAGAAAATTTACTTTCAATCTGCAAGGCCAAGAATGTCTGAAGGCCAAAAAAATTGTCCGGCTCAAAGAGACGTAACCCCTACTGTTTTTGTAATTATTTCGCCTTCAGGCTTCTTCTGCAGTTCATGACTTTTAACCAATCATGGCTCTGAACATTTGCAGAATTGGGCGTTAGTAAATGTTTTTTTTTTCAACACTATAAGGGATATTTAGTCATCCTGAGATTCAACACAACAGTAGATGTCAAACGTTTAAAAAACATACGTGAAAGACAGAAAGAATCATGGCTGGCCACATCGCTCATGACCCCTGACAGAATAATTTAGCGAGTATATTTGTTGTAATGTTGCTCTGTGGTTTTTCACAGTGTTTCTGTGAGCAGAGAATGCTGCACATAAAAAAGCGGAATTTCACTCAAGGGAAGAGACAGTGAGCTACGCTTCTGTGCTAATGTCACTGCCAGAATGTTCCCCACTTCCCAACACGCACGTCTTGACAGTGTTGACATGCTGTTGTGTTGTTCCCGTGTTGCCTTTCATCAAGCACAGGGATTAGCGGCCTCAAGTGTGTCGAGGTGATCATAAAACAATGTAGGCCACCGTCACAGCCGTCCTTCTGTGTGTGTGTTTGAGGAAAGGGGTCAGTCAGCATGATCGAATGTAATAATCTTAATCCAGTGTCTACATGACTCCTAAGTGAGATTATGACATGCGGAGATATTAAATTTGCCTCTGAGGAGAACCCATTATCTTAAGCTTCTGACAAATCCAACTGAACACTGGGGAGATTATACAAGGGGAAAAACCTAGAAAGCAAGTGTAAAAGTGGAGAGGATTGGGACATTTTTTTTCGTGTTTGCTGTTTGAAGAAAAAAAAAAGCGTTGATCTAACATTGCAGACAGGGTAAATCACTATCATGATTTGATGCGGTTTCTGATTTTATCTTATATGTAGACATTATTATTATAATTTAAATTAAATTAAGCTTAATGTTAGAAGCAGGCAATATTAAGAGGCTGATATGACCCCTGATTTATCTTTATACTCCAGGATGATACTCAAAAACATGTTCGTTAAATCTACAGTAAAAAAAAAAAACTATAAAGCAATGACAATTAAAAGAAATGTGTTGGCTAGTACTATATTGTGTATTAGCATAATTTGTACTCTTTACATTTACATATTTCGAGGAAATACATAATAGAGAACTTTCTTGTAAATTGAAATAGGACCACTTCTCATTCCAGTAATTACCCTAAATTACACGTCAGATTTTACATAGATACATTCGGAAACTGAAATTAAACATTGCAGTAAAATGAGGTAAACATTCACTGATAGAGTAATTACTGTAATAACTCATTACTTACTGTCACATGTCACAACTCGCTTTTTACTCGCAGACTGTTAATTATAGTGTAGAACGTGTGTTCTAAACAGTGAGATTAAACGTAAATGGAAGTAAAAACGACAGGCTTTTTCTCTTTATCCATCTACAGAGCATCGTTTCAAACGTCTCGAGTTGCCAGAGTGTGTGTTAATGTTCATCCTCCAGGCAATCACACTGAAAAATGCCAAAAGGACAAACGTTCACTCCGTATTTCAAAGTTTTAATGCAGATGAAACTCAGAAGTCATCAAAACAAGTAGAGAGGAAAGACAAGATGGGAATGAGAGCAGATAGTGAGAGGAAGGGCGACGATAACAAGCTTTAGGAGTTCATTAAAATATCTTACCAAGAGAACCACGGTTCCTCTTGTTTACTGCTCGCCAGGCGACCGGGAAATAGGAAAATAATCAGAAAAAAAGTCAATTAAGCAAGTCATGACTAATTATGGATATTTGTTTACCAGTATTTATTTAACAAGAATGTGATCCACAGCTTAAAGACACATTGACCAACAAAGAAAATGTTTCTGCAAAGTTGTTGTTATTGTCAAAATTAAGTCTAGAATAGTCTTATACAAAAGCAAAATGGAATGTCTATCCATTTAAAACACACACACACACACACACATTTATGGTGTCAATTGTTCGCTTATTTTTACCATTTTTACTTAATTTCCTCCCGAAAACTTTATAAACTCCCACAAGGTCGAATCACAAAGCGTCTGATAAAGTTTCAGGGCGGAAGACGATGTGCTGGGGCAAATGAAGAGGAAAATGAAGAGAGAGAAAAAATAACATGCAAAGTGTAAGAAAAAACAGATGAAAGAAATGAAACAGGATGAGGACGAGGGAGGAAGTGAGAATGAGAGAAGGGTCATGAAAGATTTACATCATCAGGAACTGACAGAGGAACCCCAGCAGCATCAAATACATGATGAGAGAGAGAGAGAGAAGGAGAGAGAGATTTAATGAATGCATTCTGGATTATCATTCACTTTTTGTTTTTAAAATTGTATAAAACATTACGTTTTTTATATTCTTAAAAATAGACAATACCGTATTTATTCATAAAAAATTTCATTTGTTATAGAAATTATAGGTACAAATAAATAATGTTTTTGTAAAAAAATATTAAGAACAAATAGATATGAATATATATTATAAACAGTCTAAGCCATGTTCATATTGTGTGTGTGTGTGTGTGTGTGTGTGTGTGTGTGTGTGTGTGTGTGTGTGTGTGTGTGTGTGTGAGAGAGAGTGTGTGAGTAGGTGTGTGTGTGTGTGTAGGTGTGTGTGTGTGTGTGTGTGTGTGTGCGTGTGTGTGTAATCATATACAAATAATAGAAATGTATTTTTCACTTTGAAAGATGTAAAGTACTGTATGTATGAACGCATTGCAAAGCAGCTGTTACAATCAGCGAAAAGCGCACATGTGAGATCTAGCAACCACACAAACAGATATAGTCTGGAGATCCCTCTTCTTTCCCCTCTCACACAGCCACCTATTGACCCTTCTGGTCCCAGTGTCACTCAGTCTAATGAACAAGAAAGCCGGAGAAAAAAGAAGCCGATTGGGACAGAAAGGGCTGTCTGCTCCTGAGGTGTAATTCTAGGCCGTTCTTCCACTTACCCTCACATAACAAAAAGACGCAAAGCCACTTTGCTGTTATCGAGTATTCCCACAATCCAAATCAAACCAGTTTGTTTCTCAACAGCTCGGTTAGACAAGACAGGGAAAGGAAAGTCTGAAAAGCAACTTGGCTTCCAGTCCTGGTTGGTGTCTAAGTAAATCCAGAAGAAATGGATCTGAGTCTGCCCCTTGAGAGAGCTACAGACTTGGCTATTAATATACTTGCAGGGTTCATTTTAATCGAAAGCAGCTCCATGTTCAGTCGGCGAGATCTTTTGATCATGCCAGGAACGCAGGAGAGATGTCAGGTAATTAAAAAGTACGACCCTAAACAACCGCACACTTCATTTTTGAACATGTCAGTGGACAGCAAATTGGTTCATCTGAAAGCTGAAAAAGAAAAGTTTCACTCTTTTTTAGATGTGAGTGTATTAGTGTGTCATAAAGTGATAAAGCCATTTCCCCCCTTTATTAAGATGGCGCTTCAAAACCGGCGAAATCAGACGGCTTTCAAATCAGCCTTGAAAGAAAAGCAAATTTAAGAAATAATGTTTGTCTGTCTATCCATTTAATATATGAATTAATAAACAAGTCTTCTAAACAAAAACAAATTACAAAATAAATGCTACAAAATAGAACACAGTTAGACAAAGAAATGCATCTGTTGTAATCTCATGTAAAAAAAACAACATCACAAGCAGTAAACAAAAAAAATGTGTAATGCTTGTATACATGGTGTGTTTTATAAAGTACAAAATAAGTGCAAACATCTGAAGTTGGTTACATTGATTTACCTCAATTTCAAAATGCTAATCTAATTCCACAACGTTTATTATTACTATGCTTATGAAGATAATAATTTATCATATTGTAAATCACAGCTAATACAAATCGGGCGCATTTAATGATGCAGAACTAAATTTCACTTTACTTTAATCAAATACTCTAAAATTACATCTAATTATTAGCACGTAAGCCTTGCTAGTAAACACTCCAAACTGAACTGAACTATGCCTACAGAGCGCAGTGCATCTACAAAGAACTGCTTATGGAGTTTCTGAATAATGCTTTTTGACGTCAAGTTAAATTGGCATGGAAACTATTAAATGTCCAGAAGATATCTTCAGTTAAAGAACTGTTCTTTCAGTTCTGGTTGCCTAGTTTTTTTTTTTATCTTATTTTTTTAGCTAAAGCATGTCTGGTCATGTTTAATGATCCAGCGGCAAAACCATTGGCCTACGTCAGGGTCAGAATGGTCTCTAGAGTTTTGGCACTAATGAGTTGTGATGTTGTGCTAGGTCATCCATTATTTTAACACATATCATGTATCACCGGGCGTAAACACAGAACATTTCTGGATCTCTGCTGTATGGTTATCATCATTTACATGACAATCCCCCAAGAACAGCAGTGCAAACTACAGATCTCTTACATACACCTAACAGTGTTCGTTAATTAAAGGTGTCAAACTCGTCCATCCATAGAGGACAAAATTGAAAAGGTGACTCTGGAATGGTTTAGTGGCATTACTCAGCGACGTTGTGATCCACCTACAGCAGGTCCTGCTGTCAGACTCATTACAGCCGTGTATCCATAAAGGTTAGACTGGGAAATATCTCAAACCTGAGCTGATTAAAATTGGGCAGTAAAAAGCAGTAATAAGGTTCACAGGGTTTACAACTGCAAATTTAATATTGAAAAGATTAATTAAAATAATTAACAGCTTTCATAAAAGTTGTTTAGGTAAGAATGGGGATAAAAAAAAAACTTGGAGTTTGAAGTCCCACACACACACACACACACACACGTACGCACGCACGC
>CM051501.1:19771219-19822801 GCA_028031935.1 Paedocypris micromegethes | reverse complement strand
CACGCACGCACGCACGCACACACACACACACACACACACACAAACACACGCACGCACACACTCACACATTCTGAAACTATTAGGTTCCCAATCAGTCAATCAGGTCAATGAGAAGAATCCAAATGTGCATGTAAATGATAAATCAAATTTTCAACTTAGGTTCCAGTCATTTTAGAAAAAAAACGTTCAAAACAAGTACCACTTTCTACTGCTTGTTTCAGGAGTTTCAATTGCTTGACATAAATTATATGCTGCACATTGTTTGCTTTAAAAACATTCGGCTATTTGAATATTCACTGCATTGTTTTTCACGCACATAGTCACATATGCAGTAACTATTAGGCACAATAAAACCTGTAAATTATCAATTGTCAAAACTGTACCTGCTACGTATAGATTATAAATTGTCATATATTTATTCACTTTAGATTCCTCTGCTTCTCATTACCCGCTTCAACCATCTAGTCACTCATGCATCCATTTTCTCAGCAAGTCACTAACATATATCTTCACTCATTCACCTCGTCGCTAAATCCGCTAACTGCACTGCTTTTCTCTACATGTCAGACATGGACGTTTTCACACGTAAAGAGCTAAACATGGATTATAGCGGATCACGATGCTGCTACAGCGAAACACTCTGACAAACATGAATTAATCCCGGTCATAACCAAAAGAGTGAGTCATAAGGTTTCGCTGAGGGACGCGTCGAGCGGAAACAAAATAAATGAAATGTTTCTGGTGAAAACACACATTTAGACACGACACTTGGCAAAAAAAAAAAAAAACATTTAGAAATGTATAGAATTCTGCCAAACCACAATACCTGACGATACATCAAAGAGATGAATATTGAAATATTGGTGAAGATAGAATAAACATGTATGAAAACATAAATCACTTTTCTGTAATTGCAATGTTTACGCCTAGTTAAAACAACTATAAATATAAAATCTCTATTGGCCTAAAGATGACCTGAAAGATAAAAGAGTAGGACAATATTCAGTCTTTGTTGCTAGTTTAAAGTGTATGTTTTTTATTTTTTTAACAGGCTCTAATAAAATCCATGCTAAAGAAATAAGACCTTTACATCCACAACTGCAGACTTTATAGCTCCTTGTTATTTCAGAGACAGTTATGTTTTATAGAAGGGTTCCTACTGACTGCATGAATCCCCCCGAAGCAAAGGATTTAAATGACACACTGAAGTGTGCGTTGATAACAGAAGAGGATTGAGATTTCACTGTGTTTCTTTGAAATCCACTCTGCGATGAACTCGCAGCCTTTATGTCTGCTGTCCAGATTCTTAAACAACACTATCAGCCTTGCTCGGAAAGCAGAACACGACTTATGATGAAACCGAGAATCAACAACAACAAAAAACAACAACAAAAACATAAGCAAGCAGCCATTTAGACTGTGGAATGAATATTCTAATTTAATTTCAGTGTGTGTGTGTGTGTGTGTTTATTTTGACATAAAATTAATATTTTATATTATACATTAATATTTTATAGCCAATGAAATCATCAGATTTGAAAAGAGTAAAATTTAACTATTAGTTGAGTTAAAAAATGCACATATTTTATAAATAAAAATAAGGAATTGTAATTTGAGGCTTCCTTGTCTTGATTCTGTGTGATACAACCCAATGAGATCTCACAAACACATCCACAATTTAAAAATGAGAAGATAATGAACAAAACGGAAAAAGATCTCTCAGAAAAATCTAAAGCAAGTACCTACAGCAACCACTATATTGCCACACTTTTCCATTTCTCTCTGAAATCATTTGTTTAATTCTCTTGAAGGAGACTCGCATGTTGTGAGACTAGGCTGCCATTGCGAGATAAACATTTGGCCAGCGTGTTGTAACTGGCGACAACAAGACCCCGCAGAGGTCACACTCACAATCAGACACACACTGAATCAACAGAAGAAAATGGCTGCAATCTTACACGGCTCGAAAAAATCATTCCGGATCAAATGAAACGAGTAAATGATCTTTGAGGATTAAATTATTACAGAACAAGTTGTCGGACCGGATTTGGCACAAAATTATTTCAAAATCTAGCAATAGTTCTCCAGTTGCTAGACCAGACTGGACTATTCAAAAACCCTTCATCCACAAATTAACTAAGATACGTCTCAAGCAAGGCATTTGCATACTTTTCGTCGCTGCACAATTTTCCATTGCAGTGTTGATTCTGTTCATCGTTCGTTTACACTTATTGTACCATCCGCACATTCTTGTACATTTTGTAAAATTGTTGTTACATGTCCAGTTGTTGTCTACAGTATATGTGTGCATTGTTTACTTATGTGTTTTCAAGTAAGGGACAAGGGGAAAATTGAAATTTAGACTCTCTGTCCGTTCCGTATGTATAGCAGAGTTGACAATAAAGCTGACTTGCTTTTTTTTTTTTCGCGACAGGCAGATAACAGAAGAACAAAAACAAAATAACTACAAAAAAAATGTTAATCGTGTACGTACTTGACCAATTAAACAAATTTTCCAATTCGTTAGATTAAAAACAAAAAAACATTCAAAATGATAAATGACTTTTAGCTACTTTGGAGTGTTGGAAAATAAACAATAATCTACAGCAGAGAAAGAAGCTGGAAACTTTGCAATGGTTTGTGTTTGGGGAGGGAAGATGTTTAGAAGTGACTGTGATTGATTCTGACATACAGTAGGTCTCCTGAAGCGAAACAACAGGATGCAGCTCTTTTAAACTTCTTTTGAAGCAACAGAAAGTCAACTCCCTAATACTTAGAGAATACGCAAGCAGGGAGAAAAATATAATAATAATACATAAAAAACAGACAGTTAAAATGCAATACATTGTAATAGCTCAGTGTATGTACGCATACGTTTGTAAAAGAGCATAAACAATAACAATATGCAACACTGCACATGCTAGAAATATAATGTAAACCTTTTTTATTATTTTAAAAATTATTAAAAATTGAACATCTATCCCTAGTTTTCTTTCTAAAGTTTTTGAAATATGTCACTTCCTGCCTTTGATGTTTGTCTTACCACATGTGTTGACAAAAAATGCTTTTACAGTGCAAAACTACAGTAAAATTTCTATAATTTATTCTAATTAAAAAAACTGTGGCAAACCTAATCTATTGTGAGCCAAATCAAGAATACGTGTAAATAATAGTTCTATTTAATCCCATCTGAAGATTAAAGAGTATGTAATTTGGCAGATGTGTTAATCCTGAACTGGATCTGTTTTAATCTAAAGGATTAGACATTCACAAGAAAAATACACTTGACAGGATTTAGAGTTGGTGGCATTTTGATGCTTTTATTGTACAAAAAGAAAATGTTCAGATTCTGAAACAAGCTCTACATATAACTCGCTTTGTTGGAAAATGCCACAAATACATTTCAAATTGACAAATATATTTATTTGTAACATATATACGAACATATTTCATTTATTATAGCTACTTTTACTTTTATTATAGCATTGAATTGTAAACTATTTAGGAAGCAAAATGAAATGTAAACGTGAAGCAGATTTACTGCTTTAGTTTTAGCGTCTTAAAACTCTCCTGCTGTGTGTTCTCTATTTGTCCTTCCTTTATTCTCTTCTCACTTGTGTCCTTGTCATATTCGTTCAACTCATAACTGTGTTTGCTGAAGATCAGTCCATGTTAAACTACTTTCAACATCTCCTTCATCTTCTCCCTCTCAATTTTTGATTAGGAAAAATAAGATTTGTCCATATGCTGGATTTGAGTGACAGATGTGAACCTAAACCCCCATATAGTACGGAGCAAACAACTTATGCAGCTATTTTTATACAGACAAACATGAAATAACGATTTAATATTTTCATTTCTTTGAGCTATCTCTTAATTTAAAAAATGTACATACAGTGTATATATATATATATCTATATAATATATATATATATATATATATATATATATATTCTACCATATTTGCACATGGTGAAAGTAGTTTTTAGAAAGTAGCTAGTATCTTTTTTTTTGTTTTTCCAAAAAGTCCTTAGGTCAGGGAATTTGTAACCACTTGAAAGGTTGTAACATACTCGGTGTGCCAAAGCATCGCACAATACAGTACATTAACAATGTTGAAACTTACTTGATATACTCAGATAAATGGAAGGGCTGGTTTTGTTTTCACCACTGCGTTCATTTACTGCTTGAACGTAATACCGTCCTGCGTCTGCTGCTGTTGTTCCCAAAACCACCAGCTGATTGTCGAGAGTTATTGCCCTAAAATAATAAGGGGAAAAAAAAACAACATAGAAAGCACACGTAAGCATGATTAATCCACTTGTGCTTTTACTTTACCATGTCAGACTGACCTGAAAATTATCAATTTGTCTTATTTTGGACTGAGGGACTATTAGCAGAAACATTTGACACAAAAACCACATAAGCATCGTATTATTAGAGTCCCGATGTTCTCATCGGTGAAAGCCACAAGATAATTACTCATTTCAGCATGTGCACCAATCAATATGTCGCACAGCGAAAAAAACTGATTTATAACCCGAGGTGCTTCAGAAGCAGATATTTTTATCCGTCGGTGACTTGGAGAAAAATATGGAACTCGCTTAATAAAAAAACAAAACATAATAAATAAGGAAAGACAGGAGAGTGGTCTTTCGTGTTCCACTCCGGTTGGTGTTCAATACTCTTCTTGTGAGAAATGTCGATAGCGCTTTAAAATGTTCACACACAACACAATCGCACCTTTATATGTGGAAAGTTTTAAAAGCTCTAAGAGCCCGGCCTTTCCAACTAGAAAAGAAGCAAAAAGCCTAAATAACATTATACTTTTGTCTGTCAGAATGCCTTTTTTAGCTTTATTTATTTTTTAAAGACTCAATTCTGCGGCCTTTAATATATTGCAATTGTTTCAGACAGTAGATGTTTATGAGTTTATCGTACTAAATCAAATTCATCACTTTAATGCAAATCATAAACGCTGCACTTTGTAGCAATTATCTTCTGATATGGCCTTTAAATGTACATACATGCACTGCAAACACCTGCATAGCACCATGAAAATCCATTTTACTTTCTAAACTGAAGTTGTTGAAGGCCTAGGGTAACATACATACACATTTTCGGCATATATGTCCGTATGTTGCGCCTTCTTAAAACTAAAAAGGCAGATGTACCTAAAACTACAAGTTCCCTGAACAGAAGAGCCTAGCGTTTTAATGCCTGTCACTGTGTAACGCCTATAAAGTCAAGTCAAGGGTGACCATCCACATTTAAATATATATAGAGCTGCTCTGTTGAGAATTCAGATTGTGCGCTTGCTTTGACCACTCAATGTTTTTGCACACTAAAAATGCACGCATGCAGACCCCATGGCGTTAGAAATTAAACTGTATTTGCTAAGCTGTTTATACTTTTATATTGCAGAGTATTTAGGAATAGCATTGTAAGACGGACAGGCAACCAAGCATGAGATGTGAAAGACAACATAAAGGTAAGCCTTTGAGTTATTTAACGCCAACTAGTTGTGGATCATGTGACGTTCAAGGTGAACAAAAGTCAAAAAGCGAGAGGAAGAGAGAGGAAGAAAAGACAGACCGTGAACAAAAAGAGTGAGAAACCACATGATAACAGCAAGAATAAGCGTTCTAATCCATCTCTTCTAAGGAAAAAAATTCCCTTTGAACTGAGGGTCTTTAATTCCAGCTTCTCTATCCGGAGAAAAGGAAATAGGGGGAAAAGAGGGGAAAAAAGACTGAAGAGGACTCACTCTCTGGCTCAGTCCAAAATAATTCCAGTAGAAAAAATCTCAGCAAGGGATGTTTTTACACTTTTAAATTCAACTTTTATAAAAATATTTATTTATAAAAATTTAGTTGGCACATTTGGGCCAGAAAAAAAAATATGTGTATAAAATGTGTTTTTTTTAATGCTTAACTCTTTCTCCACAAGCACAATAAATAAACCAAAAATAGTGACTTCAGGTTGACCTCCCATTACCACTCAGGATGTTACCCTATTCAATGTAACTGTGATTGTTCCCATTTTCTGTAATTAAGTGTATACTGTATATGCAGATTTTCTCAACATAGGCACTTATTTTGGGTCATAGTTTATGCCGTTTATATTTAAGCGTTGTTGTTTTTTCTCTTTTCTTTTAAGTGACCAAAGGTTGTGAGCTCTGAAACAAAGGAGAATTTCCACAAGATGAATAAAGAATTCCTGATTCTTGATAAATGCCATGCGAAAATCCAGTCTGGGAAAACCCAAATCTGATTTTATGAATTGCAGTAATTGTTACTCTAACTGCAAATGCCATGTGTTACATAATGTTAAATTAATTATTTTCAATTATTAAATATTTTCATCATTCAATTTCTGAATGTCAGATGTCGAACCTTTTCCGTAACTATAACTTCAACAACAAATGAACACATTAAAATAAATACTGTAATGAGAAAATATAAAGACAACAACTGAAAAATGTATTTTATAAATAAAAGAAAAAACAACTAGACTAACAGTGCTGGAGAGAAAATACTAGCAAGTGGAATTAAAATAAAGAACACCCAATAAACTGTAAAAATCAATGTATATGCTTCTCTGGTCTAAAAGTTCAGATTTTTGTCAATTTGCAATGAATTGCAGTGAATTGATGCGACACAATTGAAGAAGTACTTTAGTAAATACAAACGTGGTAATATGTATTAGTCATATAATTACAATTATCACCAAGATGTTCAATTTATTTCACTTTCACTATTGATTTGCTTTATTGACTCAGTATTTGCTTTCCACTTAAGGGAAAACTTAAAAAAAAAACCTACTGTGGTGCCAGCTGAGTCACTGATGTTGGCAGGGTCGTGGAGGTTTGTGTGTCCCTCTTTAAGTCTACAATCATCTCTAAAGGTTTTAAAGCAGCCGGCCTCAGGTTAGTGTGTCACCACCACCAGCTCAACAGCTGCTCAACCTCCATGTCGGCACTTTTACTGCTGCTGATGCTTTTTTAAAATGTAAATGTTATTACTATCATCGTCGTTTCATGACTCAAATTTAGAGAAAACTATTGAACAAAACATCAGCACTAAATTGGCAATAGGGCTATTTGAAGATCGTTCAAGCCCATACGAAATAAAATCCAAACAAAAATCAATAAATTGAGGTTCAGTGTTTTAATTTAGCATTCTTGTTTATGTTTTCTTACTAACCGTAGCCAAGACAGTGTGTGCAACTGCTTGATTTGTTTTGAGTTGTTTTGAGTGGTTGATGAGGTCATTTTATTTTTTAACTTTGCGGTTTCACCATTTTTTAAATCACTGCTCAAAGTGTAGTTCTTGCATCTTCTACCTTTTGTTCGTTTTGCACTCTCTTCTCACACCTCAAGACTGCTTCTGTTTCGTTAGTTTTAGCAGCTTGACAAAGTGCGGTGGATGTTCTCAAGTTGCTCACTGTGTTTAAAAGAGTTTGAATAAATAATTAATGACTTAAGAGAAACTGTTGATGCTGCAATAAACAAGGGTGGACTGTTTAAACGTAAACAGCTAAATTCGGGCAAGAATGAGAATATGATTACGTGTGTGACAAAAAGCACGATGACACTCCATCATGTGCCATCAGACTGTGTTAAAGAACCAAAGAGCCAATTCAATTATCACAATCAGAGCAGGAAGACGCAAACATGATGGGGAGAGGTGGGGGGGTACTTAGATGAAGAAGGCATGGAAAGAGTGAAAGCTAGAAGAGAGGTAGACGAGAGCCTGACTGGAAAGCTGAAGTTCAAAGAGTAATCAGGAGGAATGAGTAAAGATGGAAATGATATTTCATGCAGATAACAGCAACAGGAAGACAGCGTTTTGAACTCATACTCTTGATTTACACTCTTGATTTATACGCCAAACACGAGCCAAGCTATCCGACACCAATTATACCTCCATATAAACATCTGTCCTTTAAAGTTCTTTTTATGTGTCTCAGCCCCATAAAACATATGTCAATTGCCAAATAAATATTTAAATTTTTTTAATAAATTGGTAAAAATATGAACATTTCCTGCACACACACACACACACACACACACACACACACACACACACTTGCAACATAGTGGGGACAGCATAGTGGGGACCCATTGACTTGCATGCAAAACTGTATGTTCCCTCATCCAACCCCCTCTATGAAAATACCCCCTTTCCTCTAACCATAACTTAAACTCAATTGTAACCTAAAATCCCATCTTGACCCCCAAACAGGCTTCAAAGTTGTGAAACCTAGCTTGAGGTCCTCACAATTCACCCTAGAGCACTGTTTTGTGTGTGTGTGTTTACTTACAGATATTGCTTAATAGGATTGTCACACAGCTTTAATGCGAGGCGGTGCCATAACTAGGATTTGGTGAGCTACCCTACTCTCTGCCAGGAAAGTCTGATGCCCTGCCGGGTCAACCTTGTAACTAACATAGAAGTATGCATTTCTACAATTAAGCATATTTATAACAGTAATAGTAACATGTTCAATAACTAATACTAACAATAGGATGGCTGTATAAGGTAGAAGCCCCGGAACCGAACCTCACCTGCACCAACATCACTACTATTATTATTATTGTCTTAGAGCCCTTCAAAGTGCTAATAGCTTTTGTTCTTGCTCGTTTCACACCCCTGCCGAGGTCCTGAGTGAACCACATCCCTGCCGGAAGAGTGTCATTACCATCAGGATGGAGAAAAGGCCGCTTGGAATGTCGTACCACTGGATCGTAGATAACATCGCTTGGAGGAGTGTCAGTATCACCAGGATGGCGATGACGTTGTTTTGAGGAGTTTTCGATCAGGAGCCACTGTGTCGTAATGGGAGGGAAGAGCCGCCACACTTTACGCCCCGCAAGACATAACGTCTGGAACCATTTTCACCAATGACTTTGTAAAGTTAGCCACTGTCCCGCTAGCCACTGTCGTGATCTAGCTTGCTCTTCTGCTCATAGCCCGTAGTGTGAACATCGATGAACAATGGACATTTATCTTTTTAAACTGACTCTTTTTCCTAATTTTTGAACACAGATAAACAATGAAGATTTTTCTTTGTTAAAGACTATTTTTTTCCTAATTCAGCATAGCGACTTTGCGTTGGTCTAGAACTAAGAAAAGAACTATATAAATAAACTTGAACAAGTACGCTGGAATGGTTACCGGCAAGACATGCTGGTTTCTTTTACACAATAAGTGAATATTATGAAGCACATCATTGTCTTTGAGGAAACAAATGCAATTTCTCCAAACACGTGGTAGACAGTGATAGATTTAACGTAATCCCGAACGTGTGTGTGAACCAGAAGAGCGCACACCAGGGTTGCCGCGCTTCAGACAGAATTTTCGGTTAAGAATACATTAACATAATGAATTTAAGCAGGTTGCTGTCGATACACATTGATCATGCAAATTATTTGCTCTGCGATTTATTTACACTCACGCCAATTCAGACCTGCATGACCCTCTGCTGCGGCACAAACACACCCACAAGATTTTAAAAAGAAAATCTAAGCTGTTTTAAAGACATTATTTTCAATTTTGCAAGGTGAAGAAACAATGTCAGCATCGTTACTGTTAGAATTTAGAGGCTTGAGTCTTAAGCTACGCAAAACAAAAAAATCAAATCTTAACCGCAATATCAGTGTAAACGTTTATGTGACAATTATTTTGAAATATTTAATAACAAAAGAATTTAACCAGATGTCGTTGCAATAAAAAGACATATTTTCCCATATTTGTAAAACATATTTTCCAAAAAACATATTTTCCAAAACATATTTGTCACATGATAGCTAACAAAATATAAAATAGCACTTTTATAGTTAATGCGGTTAATAATGCATCATTAATCAATACATGGCACCGAAAATCTTACATTAAATCATTGTACAAATCATTGTAACTTACACTCGATGGTTAGGGATGATCTTGTATCCGTCTCTGAACCATGTGACCTGGGGACGCGGGTAACTGGTCACAGCGGGAGGATTCAGAATGGCAGCCCTGCCTTGAGAAACAGTTTTTCTCTGTTCCAGTTCGGGAAATTCATCCATATCTGAAAAAAAGAGAGGCATGAAGTACACAGAAGTTTGAGTTAGAATCCCCTAATTCTGTGGCTGAATACTGTAATCAATAAGAAAAAAATTGTACTTCAAAACAACATCCAATAAGAAAATGTCAAATAAAATTACAAGAATTTAATCTGACATTTTCTTCATTTATAAATACTTAAAAAGATTTCTTTATAACATGAATGAAGTTGCTTTTTTAAATTTATAAATCATTGATTTTGTTATAATATATAATGTTTTAGACTAGAAAGAAAAGCGTAAAAAAATAAATTCATTTTTTTTATTTAAAAAAAAAAACAAAAACAAAAAAACAAGCACAAACAAAAGAAACTGAAAAACGAGGACTGGTACAGTATACTAGAGTTTTTTTAAAAGGGTGACCAATGAGATCCTTTTTAGACGGGTCCATCACCAGAAAGCCGTAGTCCATGGGAGACAAATAACATACAATGTATTGACTAAATTTGATGAGAACTTACATAGAAACTGAGGAACATGACGATGGTGCAACGACAACAATTGACAGAACAATGGCACAGGTGAAGACTTAAATGCACAGACAGATGAGGAAAAGGTGGCAACAATGAAAGACAGATGACTCAGATGAAGGCAAGAAGCAAAGGCTCCTGGGGAATGGAGTTTATATGTGACAGTCCGTGCACGTGACACACCGCACATGCATCACAATTGTAAGTTCAATTTTAAGTTTAAAAAAGTAACATTTGGTCTAGAATGACATTCCAGTCTTTTAAATTCATATTTAAAACGTTAAAAAAAACAATTTTATTTGAACGTGTTTTTTAAATGTGCCTTTTTGGCCCCTGAATTGAAGTGCTGAATTGCGATGAGTTTGACGCCCTCGCTCTATCCATTCAGAAATGCAGTTTACATTAGCTAGAACAAATCCAGCATATTAGATGGATTTATTTTGACTCTGAACATTTTTAAATACAGAAGAATATATTTTATTTAATGCCCTAAATGAAAATCTAGTAACTTGCACTTCAGCTGCTTTGAGACAAAAACAAGTTATTAATAAATGAACTTAAACTGAACTTTGATAGAGAATGAGAGGGAACACGGAGTGAGAATACTCAAAACAATTAGCATTTTAAAACAAAATATTCCTTTTCATGTGCTTTTGTATTTTTTCATGTAAAAACAACAATGTGTCAACAAGAGTATGTAAATATGAAAAACTAAATCTGACAAACGCTTTGGTTGTATCATGATTACATTTTAATTAATTACAGAGAATTGATTTTAAAAAAATGTGTGGGCGGGAAACTAACAGATTTCTACAAATGTTTTCTCAAAAGTCTACCATTTATTTTAGGGCATCTTCAAACAACAAAAATGAATTAATATTGAGAAACGGACATTCAAACTGGACCGCAAATGGTGCAGTGTGTCGCAGTTTTCCTCCAACAGTCAAAAAACATACAATAAAAAGAAGTTAAGACGCAAAATTCCCAAAAGAAAGACACATTTTTCTGTCCTGCTCTGTGATTGACTTTTTGTTGAATCTCAAGATATCAAACATACTTTGCCCTTTGTCTAGAAGGTCATCCGGTTCAAATCCCAAGTCCTTGAGGAAGACTGAATGGTAAAATGCAGAGCACAATTTCATAACAGTACCTAGTGGCCATTTTGACAAGCTAATTAACTTTATTTTACTTTAAATTAGGTCTGGACTAGTATTCTGTGTGTTATAATACATTGGTGAGCCACCCATTCAGGAACAGTCGACAGCAAAACGCACATATACTTACAAGCCACACGAACATCCGCTCTTGTCTGGATCAGCGCTCCCATCCTGTTCCTCACAGCGCACTGATAAACACCCGCGTCTTCACGGTTTAAAGACAAAATCGTGTACCTACAAAAAGAAGAAGGATATGAAGCATTTCCGCTTGCATAATTAACATTCTCATCACCTACGTGTCTGACTAGCAGCATGTTGTCCTCAATGTGTCAACCAAACAGTTCGATAAGCAGACGAGAAGATAGAAGAGGGTGGCTAACAAGAGCACGGATTTATGAACAGATGGAAGTGAGAGTGTTTGCAGTTTAACAAGAACGATTACAAGCCCAGAGGGTCAGAGCTGCTCAGATCGGTGTTGATTCAGATTTAACAGATCACCGTGTTAAAGGCAGAACCGATGGTTGGCACGGACAAAATGCAGAATTCCGACTGAGCTCATAAAAACTCAACGCCTTGTCAGTTCTGCCCGGGTCTGAGACGAGTGCTAAAACTCAGTTTAATACATCTAAACATTGCATAAAGAATCACGTCATATGCTTTACAACCTTTTTATAACACGCTAAACAATAATTTTTACAATACTAGGATTTCAATAACACAATCCTTGGAAATTTATTTCTTAAAATAAGGAGTTTGGGAAAAAAAAAGGGGGGAAAAGGCAAACACTAATATACAAATCCAGTTTAAATGTAATTGCCGTTTTGCCTGTTACAGCTTTAAATTTAGAGTGTATATGCTTTTAATTAATTCGAAACCTACTTTTGATAAAATACTTAAAATATTTGTTGTTAAATTATTTATTATTTTTAATAGTTCAACATATTAAATGTTAATTGATGATTAATTGATTTTAAACTGATGTATGCAGTTATTTCCAAAATAAAATCATGTTTCAATACATAAATGTGTTTGTATGTATTTTGACTTAACAAAAACATTTCTACAATCGCATATAGATATTTGTGCCTCAAAAATAGAACAAAAATATAAAATGTTCCTCAAATCATGAAACTCTTCCATCTCTGTTTCTTTAGTTTTATATCTGATCAATTATTATTCACAACTTTAGTTTTGCTCTGATCACAAATTCTTGGTCAAAAATCCCAAGGTCAAAGATGAATGACCAGAAAAGCGAAAGAGGCCAAAGAAGCCACAGGGCTTTCACAGCCTTGTTTTGTTCCATACACGCTATTTTCTGCAGTCCGGGTTTGTACTGAACCTCCGACACAAAATGTAAAGACATGGGCAGTAGACAGTAAAAAATTGATCAATATAAAAAGCACATAGTAATACGGTCAAAAACACATACACTGAGTCATGCAGTGTATGAGTTTTTAAATTGAAAGCTGCTGTATTTGATGCATTTTAAAAGGCCCACTGATCAAATGACCTTGAGCTTTAAATAAGTTAAATATGTGTGAAAATCAGACTGTAATTGAAAGTGTGTGAACCTTAGTACCTGTATTCCGGAGTGTATTCCGTGATGTCTGTGTAGTTTCGGATCCATTTGAACTCCAGTGGCCAGCTGCCCTCGGCCAGACAGGTGAGGACCAGTCTATTCCCTTCCAGATGAGTCTGTGCAGTCCCTGCCTCGGTTTTAAAATACGGAGATACATCTGTTAAAACAAGAAAAATGAAGTTGTAGATGAATTCACTTGGGAAAACATGGCAGTAAATGTGATAATTAGGAAAAAGTAATACCATAAATCAATATAATTTCTATAATATAAAATGGTAAATGAATTCATACATTTCAAGTAATGTATATACATATGGAAATTGCCACACTGAAGAAAGCAGAGGCATGGAAATCTGAGGAAGGGTACGACAAAAATAAGACTGTAAGCTCACACTTTATAGTTTCTTTATAGGAAAAACTATTTGTTTAAGTAGCAGAAAGAAAGAAAGAAAGAAAGAAAGAAAGAAAGAAAGAAAGAAAGACAAAAATAAAAGAAAGAAAGAAAGAAAGAAAGAAAGAAAGAAAGAAAGAAAGAAAGAAAGAAAGAAAGAAAGAAAGAAAGAGCCCACTTGCTGTTTACTTTCTCATGTGAAACATAAATAATAGGTTGACACTAAATTGTAAATAAAAAGTCAATACAGTTTATCTAAAATGGCATAATAGTTAACATAAAATGTGTTTAACAAAGTGATCAAATTGTTCTCACATTCCCAAACAGACAAATCCATTCTGCAAAATTCACTACAGTGGCCCAATATTTAAAACCTGAGACAGAAATCTTTCACACTCAGACAAACATTTCACAATTAAATTTGATCTAAAAATTGAGTTCATATTTGTATTGTGTCGTAGTCCACAGGCAAATAAAACGACTTTAATGTAAAAGCTGAAATTTAGCGTCCAACTGATAGAAGATCAGGAAAGAAACAATACAGAGATCAGACGAGACTCAAACCAAGAAAAATCAAATGGAAAACGAGATAAACGGCAAATAAAAATGGTAGTGAGAATAATACTTGAGTAAACAAACAATTTCCATGACAAGCTGTTGTACAAACAATTGTGGTAAATAGAGTTCCATGGTGCGTTGACATAATTCAGAGACCCTGTGGCTAAGTTACAGTATCGATTTCAAGACATGCGTTGCTGTCTTCTAACAATTGCGTTTCTGAGTCCTTGAGCCGTTCATTGAACTCCATATGTGAATTCAACACAAAAGAGTGATTTTTTTCAAACGATTGCAATTACACTATTTATTCTGAAGTCTCAAAAGAAACATTCTATCCAAAACCGACTAACAATCATTGGATTGTCCCATTGTGCATGAAAAAAAAAACAACTTATCTCACCATCTTCATTCAGACTGGCCTCAGATGACATCACTATTCTCCGAAGAACTGCCGATTCAAACCAGCGAATGGATAAAACTGATAAAAAGAATTCTCCCACCCCATTTGTCTTTGTACAACCAGGAAGGCATTTCAAACTTCATGCATCAGTGACCAAACATTCGTTTCTAGAATTAATGCTCGAGCATTAAAATGGGGAAAAATTGGGGAAAAGATGAAACATTGCAATTATTTCAGACAAACATGAAAGTTAGAAAGTACTTTGTTAAAAAAAAATGTACACACTTTAAAATATTGAATTAATAAAAAAAAGACATTCAAACTCAAAAGATTAAAAAGTTTCTGTTGCACATTTAGTAAAATATGATGCCAGCAACCCGAAGGTAGATGGTTTGATTCGCATAAAAAGCTACATACAGTAATTGTAAATAACTATGTAAACCTTGTAAAATTGAATGATAATGTTACTATTAAATAGTATTAATAGTAATGTTACTATTAAAAGATATAATGCATCTGCAAAATCGACGTGAATGTCAATTACTCCAGTCTACAGGACCTATCTTATGACGCATAAATACATCAAGCTGTACAGAAAGGTCAAACACAGTCTTGAACGATCCCTTAAACTACACGCACATACTGTATTTGCTATAACACTGGATTGCAAAAAAGAAAGAAAAAAAAACACTTCAGGCTGCTATTGTGAAGCAAAAGGCCAACGCCTCAGTGTCTTCCGGCATACTTGTTAGTAAATTACTCGGCATTTAACAGATTCATTCATCCGAAAACGACTAATTGCACGAAAGGCCCTTCAAGAGCCACTAAGTGCTTTTCTTAAATGCACCAAGGTGACAGAAGGTGATTCACTCAAGATTAATACAAATGTTGCTTTTCTCTGTTCTGTTTTTTGAAAATGCAACAACATGTCATGAACCATGTGCGACACACGGTGAAATATTATCCGCAGGGTGATGGGTTATAAATGACCACTACAAATTAACTCGTAATAACTGTCCAGTTCATCTCTCCCTCCTTGACTTGTAATCAGTACGTAAATCCATTCACCTCAATCTCCTCAAGGTTACTAGTCGTGGATCACGAGGAATGGCTTTGTTAGGATCTGTTGCTGGGAATGGCTCAAGTTCAAAGGAAAGGAAAGGCGGTTCTACTACATCTATGAAAAATCAGCAAATCATTTTTTAAGAATTGTTACTACAATAATAGACATTAGTATGTTTATAAATATTACTATAAAGGCTTTATTCATAAAAAAGTCAAGTACAGTACAAGTACAGTGTACTAGCTGTAATCAGTGTTTTCAGTAAGTTTAAGTGAAGTCGCCACTACTGTATTTACACAATGCAAAGCATTCTTAAATGACATTTAAAACATCAGTTGTCTACTAAAAACTCCAATCTAATAAAACAAAACAAAGCACAAACTAAAAGAAACAGACCATCAAACATGATTTAATGATCTAATGTTTATACAATGTTTTAGAAATGATAAATACATTTTTATGCATAACTAATGATCAATAGCATGTTGTTAGTCAAAAATGTTACCAATCTAGACTGAGACCCTGCCGAAGTGGTGGGGTCTTCTCAGTCTGGTTCCTAAACTGGACGTTTTAACGTGCTTTAAACATTTTCTCAGAAAACTGTTCATGACTTGAAATGCAGCTTTGTAGACTCATAAGAAGTGAAAAAATTACAGGCTTCTTTAAAATAAGCAGACAATGGTACAACAATGGAAACTCGTCTTACTGGGTGATAAGATATTGTTTAAGAATTTCTGTTCAATGAGTGAATAATCATATGAATATTTACACAAAATCTACACAATTTTTCCAATAGTATTACAATTTAAAAAATTTTAAATTAAAATTAAAAGATCTTTAAATCTAGGGGTGCACCGACACCGGCATCGAGTATCGGGCTCGATACCACATTTTCTAAAGAACTCGTAACCGTTAAAAGTCGGATATCAGAAGCTGATACCACCGTCTGGGAAACGAGTAGCGTGTAAAGGGTTAATCCCCACCGTGGATTACGTCAGCCGCGTGTGTTTCAAAGTGAATGAAGACAACAAAATGGCAGACCGCAAATTGTCCAGAAGCGCAAAAAATAGCGCATTTAACACAAATAATTTAATCAAGCACCTAGAATCCTAACACAACAATGAGTACAAAGAGTTTGCTTCAAAACCAACACAACTCACGCTACAGCAAACTCTTGCAAGAGAAACATATTGTTTATTGAATTATTGTGCACTAAATAGCAAATATTTCTTATTACAGTTTTTCTCAAATGCTAAAACACAAAAGCCAATCCCCTAAACCAAATGACCAGTCATCTAAACACATTTACCAAATCTAACCATCATTCTCCAATACCATAAACACAATTCACATGAAGACACAATTCACAAAACACAATGTCTGTTCTCATAACTCTAAACACACTTGTCCTTGCTAAAACATAAGATGCAAAATAACTCTGCTCATATTCTCAAATTAAAGCTCATGTGATGCAAAATGCTTGACACAGTCAGCAATATTTGAACACAATGAACACACCTGGCGTCATTTACTACACACAACAACTCAAAATTGAAGACATTTGTTGCTAATGCTGTGACTACAGGTATAAAAGCAAGTTCAGAGTGCAAAGTTTGCTGAAGATTCCAAACAAACACAATGGATGAAGGCAGAGTCAGGGGAAGAGAAATTCTAGTCACAGGAAAGAGAAGAGCTGGTCATGGAAGAAGAGATGCAGGCCAATGAGGAACAGAAGGAGGCCAACAAAGGAGAGGACAAGGTCCAAGAGGAAGAGCAAGACAACCTCGCACCGCCATTATGGACGAGATGCGAGCAACATTGACCATGTCATTGTCCATGGCATGACAATGGCTGAACCTGAGTAGGTTCACTGTGGCCACCATTATCAGAGTATTCAGACAACACAACATGGTACTCTATTGCTTTGTTTGTCACAATACAATTTTGCAAGCCTGTGAAAGTAGTCTATTGGTTTCAAATCAGTTGTTACTGTAGTTGAAAGAATGCCACATACTGTAGAGGTGGGAGGGTTACCATATTTACAGTGGCATAAGAAACACTCATTGTGGATATAGTTCGTGAGAACAACCTCATCAGACTCCGGCAAAGTAATTGCCGATACGTAATGTCAATGTTGAGAGCATTGATGATGTCAATAGACAGAGTTCTCCGGCGCCAAAAGATGCGGATGAAACAGGTCTAAGGGTTCCCTTTGAGCGCAACTCTGCGCAACACAAGTATACATCCATATTCACAGTACAGTTAGTGGGCTCAGTGGTCAACGTTGGTCAACGTTACTTCTATACTATCTAATACTATACTACCTGATTGACTGTTGTTCTGAACACCTGTACACTTTCACATTTTCACAGAGGATATTACAGTTGGACACGATGGCCAGACCTCTTCCTGGATGAGGCTGGCTTCAACGAAACAAAGGCAAAGAGGCTGTAACTTCACTGGCCAAAGAACCATCACTGAGGTTCCTGGCCATGGGGGGCAATCAGAGGGCAATTCACCAGCATGCTGAACCCAGAGGGTAACCAATGCCGGGGGGGGCATTGGTTGCCCCCCTTGCCCCCCCGCCATTGGTTACCCTCTGGGTTCAGCATTTTGCCCAAAGTGGAACAAGCACTTGGTTGCAGAAGAACTACGACTAGTTCTACAACTAAGTGTCCTTGGGCAAGACAATGAACCCCACATGCCCCCCGGGGCGCCGCACTGTGTGGCTGCCCACAGCTCCGAGTTTGTGTCTGATCGGATGGGTTAAATGCAGAGGAAAAATTTCCCCATGAGGGACTAATAAAGGTTCAATTATTATTATTAGAACCAGCTGTAGAGGGGATTCGAACCTGCAACCTTTCGGAAACGAGTCCATGTCTCCTACCACTGGACCACAACTCTCATTTATGTTATCAGAACGAACAAAGTCAGAGTGGTTCACCACCAACAGTAATCACTTTTTAAACATCTGTCTGCAGAAATATAAGATTTTTAACTTTCCATTTCTGCAAAATTTCTACAAATATGCATTGGCGGTTATGAATCAAGGAATCTTCTCACCGACCGAGAATTGTGTTTTCAGTTGTTTAGACATTGGTGTTGTAAACGGGTGTTGTGCTTAGACATTGGGTAACATGCAGGGATCATTTGTGAAATGTGTTTTAGCATTTGAGAAAAACTGTAATAAGTAATTAAGTAATAATACATAATTATTAAATTGGAATTGAATTGAATTGAATTGAATTGAATTGAATTGAACTGAACTGAACTGAATTGAATTGAAAAGCCTTTAATAGTCCCACAGTGGGGAAATTTCACGTCACAACTAGCAGCATCAAATCTAAACAAATAAACAAACATCACCATAACGCACTGCACGCATCATAATAAACAAACAAACAAACAAACCATAAGTACTTGGTATCGGCAAGTACTGAAATGAACTGAAATGAAACTGCTCGCTTTCTATTTCAATCAATACATTTGAATGGAACAGCACAGTGTCTTAGTGGCTAGCATTTTCACCTCACAACATGAAAGACCAGTTCAAGACACAACTATAAGATCCGAGGGTTGTTTTTCTGTGCAGAGATTGCAAGTTCTTGTGATTTTGTGGGTTTTCTACAGGTCCATCCAGGGTGTGTGTCCCACCTTCAGGCCCAGAGTTGCTGGGATTGGCACAAGCTCCTCGTGACCCCTCTTGTTAAATGACTCCTCGAGAAATGGAAAAGTGGCCCAGAAGATGGAGCAAAATATTCTGGATAATTCCCCAGGACGATGTCAATTCCACATCCTTAAAAAATATGCAAATGAAATAGGCTCCGAATATAACGCCATGAATGTGTGAATACAGAGTCTTGGAAGCATGTGAGAGTGTTCTGTTATTCGGACAGCTTGACACATCTTCGCACAAACCAACACACACACACACGTGTCTAGCATGGATCTGGCATGCCATTTGACCTTTACTGATTTGGGGGTTTAATAAGAAGGTGTCACAGCATTGTGCTCACTACACAGATTTAGAGAGTAAAATGACCCCCCACCAATAATCTAAAGTCTTTCCCACTAGCCTTGGGATACAGCTTCCCGGATCCAAGCGTAAAGTCAGGTAACAGCAAGCGCGGCTAATCAGGTGGAAAAAATAGGCTGATCAGTGACATTTTCACATCAAACAGACACAAACAATTCGCTGAACTCCAACACGAGCTATCTACACGCACGCACATGGATTTCAGCGCTTCTTCAGGCATCACCCAAGCTCACACAGTGGAACAGACAGAGTGATCAGTGACATTTCCATAAAGTGCAGAGAAAAAAAAATCTTAAGGGAAAAGAAAAATGCATAAGACCGCACACACACACACACAGAACTTGATAAAGTGGCTAGTGACCAAGAAATCTCTTTGTGAAGACAAATAGAGGACGAAGATCTCTCAAAACGTCAGCTTGTGTATCCTTCAATTTGTATTAAATGAAACATCTAGAAATATGTAACATTAATGATATTAAAAGCTGCCATTTTTTGTTGCTTTTTATGCAAAAAGACTGTCAAGGGTCTGTAATGTAAGAATCTACAGGCAACCATAGCAGTTTGGACTCACAGTTTGATGTCGAGTCAAAGAACTTGATGATTGAGTAGAGATCTAAAAACACAGTGACAATTTCATCAGACTTTATTTTTCATCATTTTTCATCACTTTACATTTCATTTTTCATCAGACTTTTTGCTGTTACCTGACTTTACGCTTGGATCACAAAGAGATCAGATTTAGTTTTAAATACATAAATAACCAAATGAATTTTTTTTAACAGAGCCATTTTGTTTTTGCAGTAGATACTTATTATTAATATAAATATATTTTGCATTCAATTTTATTTTAATACTCTTTAACAATGTACAAATCAGACAAAAATATATTTGGATATTTTATATTATATTAGATAATTTATGTTATATATTTTACAAATAAAGATTTAAAAATGTCTGCACTACAACTATATTAGATATAGATATTACATCACTTGCAAGACATCAAAGGGATTTCATACATGTTTCTTTTCAAGGGTTTTAAAAGATAAATAAATAAAAACCAGACAAGCCAAAAGCCAGAAGTCGAGATTATGTTATCAGTGAGCCTTGAAAACAGACTTTCCCCTCAAAAACAGAAGTTCTCCTGACAGTCCAGCTGTTTCACAAGCACAACACATCCCAGAAACATTCCCATTCCAGAAACCCTCTTTCAAGTAAAACGGGTGATGAGCTCCATCCATAAGTGTTAGCGTTCTCCAGAAGAGACATGCTCCATCAGGGACCTTCAGGGACCCCTGGCCCCCTGAAGACCTCCAGATTTCACTGTTCGACAGAGGGCACATTCATTGAAAGGGCTTAAAGTATTTCTTTTCTTTTAACCTTTTCTTGAGAGCATGTCAGAGTTTCTGCTGTTTTTCCTTTACAGACTCTTTTTAAGCTTCAATCCTGCAGTGATTGTAATGTCTTGACATGTTCAACGGCTGAAACTTCTTTTATTCATTATTCAAAAGGGTTTGGATCACATCAAATTTAGACTGATGATTAAATCCCTAAAGGCAGAAATGTTCAAACAGCAAGCATATTTATATTGCATTAAATACTGACTATATATATGACCTATGGAGATGATATATTCTTTTTACTTCATTTTTTGCCTTTTTTTTTCTAAAAAAAAAGTATGTGTTTGTGTGTGTGTGTGTGTGTGTGTACGTTAGTGATGCGCGGGTCGTCTCATAACCCGCGGGTCGGGTTGGGGCGGGTAAAGAAATTGTCACTTAATTTTTTGCCTTTTTTTTTCTAAAAAAAAAAAAAAGTATGTGTGTGTGTGTGTGTGTGTGTGTGTGTGTACGTTAGTGATGCGCGGGTCGTCTCATAACCCGCGGGGCGGGTTGGGGCGGGTCAAAAGATTTCAGAAAAGCGGGACCCGCGAGTTGGAAAAAAAACCTGACCCGCGCATCACTAGTGTACGTGCATGTGTGTGATTATTTTGTGACAATTCCTTGAATAACAATTAAACTTGGCATTAATCAATTAAGTTATAACATACATTTCCAATTAAAAAACATTAAATTACATAATCATTTTTATTTACATTCCTATAATCAGTCTTTTGTCAAATTATTCCAGAAGTCCTGAGTTTTCACAAAAAATCATAGTCATGCTGATTATTAAACATTTTAAACATGGGACATAAAATAATCCCAAAATAACTGCTTCACATTAAAGTTGTGCCGTACTCAATGATGCTTTAGATTCTGACATGAATATATGATATGACAGATTGTTATGTAATATTCTACACTAATTGTCTCCATGCACAGATATGAATCAAGGGTCTAGAAGTGATAAAGCACACATAGATTTGGAATAAAGTGACTTTACCCTTTAATAATATTTAGCTGTGCAGTCCACAAAGGTTAAACCAAATGAGAAAAATGCAATATCTGCAATCATAGATATTCCTGTCCGTAAGGTATTTGATTTTTCGGAGAACCACACGAGTTTGCAGAAAAGCCACTTATGCATTGACAATATTTCCACAATATTCCACTCAATATAGAAAACGAGTTCAGTCCAGGTTTTTAAACAGAACTTATAAGACACTAAATTAACTTGAGAAAAAAAAACCTTTCTCCTAACTGCTTCAGGGAAAGCTAGAATCACTATAATAGAGCCAACTAAGTCCTGAAACAAATGCAACTTTTATTAAAAATAGCTCAATAGTTGGACAGACCAGTTTGGATTAGGCCACGGAAATCAGGATTTGACTTGTATTTTAGAAAAAAAATTAAAATGGACTCGAACTGTGTGTGTGCAAGTTGATATATGTGGATGCAAAGAGGAAGCGTCTCCCACAAGACGGTCCACACTGTGTGACCTCATTAAAGCAAGAAAATGTAATATTTGACAACATCCCCTAGAGAACTCAAGGCGACGCTTGTCTTTCTGTCTACCTAGAGTTGTTCTGCTAAAGATGAAGATGTGTATGTTTCCATTGCTAAAATTTGCCGTCTTTTGTATTGAATCATTAAGAATCGTGAATGGTTGATTAGTCATAAATGTGCTAATAAATGCTTAATTGTAGTTTTTAAGCAAAACAAATCTGCTTCTGAAGCAGGTTAATGCATTTTGTTTCAAAGTATTAATAGAGTTATCTAAAATCCTTTAAATCGATTGATCCAATGACATGGGTGACAAGTGAGATTATTGAACATGCATGCACACGATTTTGAAATTTATATTCTTACTATAAAGTTAAATGAAATATCACAAAGTCTTTAAAGTGTAAACATTTTTGTTGTTGTAGTAAATAGTAGCAAAAAGTTGCTGCGTCGACAAGAAAGATCTATTATGTATTGTTTAATTTGTGCAACCAGCTAAAAGTTTAAAGCTCTAGGTAGATAGGTTTCAGAATAATAGATTATATAATGTGCACTTATAAATGTTCTTTGCTCAAAAGACTTAATAAAGAAAGTGGAGCCATTGTGACATCTGAAGGGATTTCAAGAGTCTTTGAAAAGATTTCAGATACTTATAAGTCTGGTATACAAGGGATAAAAAAATAATACAACAAGAATTCATTCTTACCAAAACAAATAACAAAAAGCACATACAGAGAGCAAGAGAACTTCATGAGTCTCGAGGAGGTTGGACTCAGAAGTCATTACTTTGAACCATCTAGTGGTGTGGTTAACACATTTAAAAAATAAATCATTGTTTGTTGCAAAATATGGACCTTTTACTTTGTCCTACAACCAGTTCTTATCCCAATTATATTCTCTTTTCTAATGTGTCAAGCACTTCTAATGTGTCAAGCACGTTGACAGTTTGGAACCTTAGATCTCTAACTCCTTACATTTTCTGGAGACTTTAAGAGGTGTTTGAAGATGTACGGCCCATGGGTGAGATGTACTGTATTGCACAGCATGACTCTGCCATTATCACAGAATCCATCCATATTGATTTAAACTAAATCCGATGTTGTTTTATTCACACATGAGAATGAAATATAAGTAATTGAGAATTGAGAAAGCATGTGTGAAAAAAGAGGAATCTGGGAAGTCAAATAATGAGTTCTTTGGAGAATGGTGAAAATGCCGCAAACATCACACAGCAGCATTATCGACTGAGAAGAACTAGAAGCATGTAAACCAGGGGTGCACATTACGGTGATCGCAAAGACATTGTGGGTAAATAGCATGACATTGAAAAACATATGGTGAAATAAATGTTTAAAAACTCTAGCAAGCTTGTGAGAAAGAAAGGGAATAGAAATGGGTGGAATAGCTGGATCAAGTAAAAACACAGCTTAATTTAACAGTGTTTAATTCTTTATCTTTATCCGTAACAGCACAAACTCAAGCTTTAGGAAATAAAACAGGTTGTTTTGGCCATATATGTAAGTGTTTTGAACACTAAAATATGGTAACATACAATACGCCAACGTATTTGGGAAAAAAACAATTCACACACATATGCATACATTCTCTTATCTAACATGTACACACACACACACTCACACACACACGTACATGTTGACTAAATACTTTTGAAATAAATGTAATCAAGTCAAGCAACAGCAATTAACAGATCTCCAAAAGGAAATGAATGCATTGGATTAGTCTCTCCCTTTAAAACTCTATAAACCTAGTCTTCAATCTCCAAAGTTAAGAGTACAACTGCAGCCAAGGTCAAAGCGGATACGGTTATTCCATCTTTAAGCTCCCTCTGGCATACAAACCTCAGCGTTAACCCCAGCAAGACAGACAGACAGACCCAAGGAGATTTGGAAGTCTCTGATGGTTCGTGGTTTCGCCCTGGCTTAAGTTTTC
This sequence comes from Paedocypris micromegethes, assembly GCA_028031935.1. Taxonomy (NCBI): domain Eukaryota; kingdom Metazoa; phylum Chordata; class Actinopteri; order Cypriniformes; genus Paedocypris; species Paedocypris micromegethes. The sequence continues at coordinate 19,798,207 of CM051501.1, read as the reverse complement.
TCTCATTTGCGGTTCACTTTGTCCTGCAATTCCATTTGTATTCCACGCAGGAAGACGCCTAATCAGGTTTCAGTTAAACACCCATACAAGAATCAGAAATGCACCGATAGACGGGTTTCATCAACGCTTTCTTTTTACACAGTTTTTCTTCTTCACACCTCCGTTTATCACCTCTGTCAACTCCACCCTGCACTCTTTTCACTTTTATTCCAAATTTTCAAACTTATCACGATCCCCTGCGCACACATGCACACTCAACCGCCTATAGCCTCCTCATTATCACTTGCATCACGCCTATATGCCAGCCGGTGAAGTTGGGTGTTAAGATGGCTGAACGTTTGTGTTTACACAGTCACGTCCGTGGCATCTCATGAATAACCAATGAAAAAACGAGAGCGTTCTGATTCAGTAAGAATAAATTTCACCTGCCAAAATGTATTCGACCAAGAAACGAGAGAATGATAAAACGCTGTGGCTTTGAAATGGCACATGAGTGAGGGTGGGCAAAGATACGCAGAGTTGACATTACTCCCGTGTTGACCCTTGCTGTGCAAGGTGCATGAAATAAGCTTTAGTTTGTTTCTTTGGAGCCTTTTAATCAAATCAGACAGGAATGGGACTGCGTTGATGTATTAGTGTAGACAGTATTATAGGAGCTTAGTGGCATTATAATAAAAACAGCCAGGGTGAGACCCACGCAATGAAAGACAACTAGTTTCTGCTGATTTTACACCTGTTCACTGATGTGGCATTGCTTTCATTGGAGACAAGATATTAGATATTAGTTAGTTCTAACTTTATTTTTGAATGATGCTAGATGCCATGAAGCGAAAATTCAAGTAAAAAAATACTTTATATTTTGTTGTTTTTATGATAATGATGGTGATGATGATGATGATGATGATGATGATGATGATGATGATGATGATAACTTGTATTATTTTTATTATTTTATTATTTCATTATTTCTTCAAAATTATTGGTATTTGTGGAAAGAAGAGTAAATATAAATATTTGGATACATATTTCTTTAAGTACAACCATGGAAGTGTTTGAAAAGATGAGTTCATAAATGGATGGATGGGTTAATAGATCGACCAGTACAGTAAATAAACGAATGTATAAAAAGACTAGTTATTGGAATAAACTGTGGGTATGTATGACAACATGGGATGAGAATAGATAACTGAAAGGTTAGATAGACTAATGAATTGAGAAGTAGAGGATTGGGTAACAAATAACTTGCACAAAAAATAAGCCAAATAAATGGAGGTTAGGACAGAAGAGTAGATAAATCATAAATAATGGTTGGTCGGTTGGTTGGTTGGTTGGTTGGTTGGATGGATGAATGATATCAGAACATGATAATTGGATAAATAAGTAAATGAATACAAAAGTCAATAGAAAATGATATAAAATGAAATGATGAATAAATGAAAAATTGCATGAATGGATACCGCAGTTGCTAAGATAGATGGATGAAAATATACATTTTGAAATGTACAATATGAATGAATAAAAACAATTAAAGAAATGGTAAAAAAAAAACAGATGTTTCTAAAACTATATGCATACAATCTAGACTTTATTTGCTACCCACTGTGAATGTGATGAGATAAAAATAAGATTTGGTCAAGGTCAGCCCACCTAATTTATAGTCCGTCCAATCACACGCATGGGCACCGGCGGGGTCGTGACAAGCCTCGGAGAAATGTACATAAAGAGACGGTTCACATGTGGCACACACAGACTCATGTTCCCGTTGAGGACTCAAACTCAGAGTTATCATTCTCCTCATCAAGTTCCTGGCAAAACAAATAGTGACAGATACACCCCACAACACATCGAGCAGCGGTTTGACTGGCAGGTCGTTCTGGGATGACAGCGCTGCCGGGTCTTGTCAGAACGGGATGGTGAGTGGCAGACACCGGACAGCTGAACATCTGGGGCCTTTCTAAATCAGAGACCATCACTCATAGTCAAAAACCCCACATGCGCTAAAAGACTCAAATCGCACCATTCCCTGACTTACTCTGTAATAAATATACGTCCCGCATGTCAGATTACAGGAAGTAAATGGCATAATGTGAACATCAGCTTTGCATAATTAAATTATAACGGATATTGTTCTCTAGGACAATGCATATTTTAGAATGGGTTTTAACTATGATTAAGGATTTACGTTTGGCAAAATCAAACTATGTAATTGTTGGTATCATGAACTGTCGATTAGTTTTGTAGGAAAGTATAATGACTCTAAAGCACATTACAGTTATTGCATATTGATAGTGGATGTCACCCCATGACGAAGAAATTAGTCAAAAAAAAGGCAGGAGACACCCTTTTTGGTGGCCAACCAATTACAGAGCGGAACACACATATACACACTCTCACTCATATAACCATGTCAGGCTCTCTTGCTATAATACAATAAAACTGGGATGTCCAGTCTCTGTTATCTTGCCTACCTGAGTATAGATCTAATCAGAATAGTGTAACTGTAATTATATTTTAGATACTTAGAGTGATTGAGATTTACTTTTCTGAAAATACTAAAAATGTTGGTTTGATTTAGAAGCTAAAGGAATAAGAAACTAAGAGGAAAGGGCGAGAAGGACATAGAATGTGTTTTATTTAAAGGTTTTTCTGACAGGTCTAATGAATAGCTGCAGGATTAGAAATAGGAAATAAACATGCCAAGCCAAACTAATCAATCAAAGCACTGCCTACAGTATGTTCATTATATTAAAGACACACACATCTTCTCTCTCTCTCTCTCTCTCTCTCTCTCTCTCTCTCTCTCTCTCTCTCTTCTCTTAATTTCTGTCTTTCTCTTGCTCTCTGACTATAAATATGTATATATACAGTGTATAAATGTATGCACTGTATATATGTATGCATATACCGTACTTACGCAACTATAAAGGCACCTCGGTTTTTTCATCCACAAAGAAAAACATTTTTGGTTAAAATGCGTTAATGTTCTCTTAAAAATAGAATTTGTTTTCTCTTTTTAACAAACCCAACGTGTGACTCATTTCACTTAAATGTCGTTTTTACTTGAATAATAGTTTAAAAAAATTCTATTTGAGTGAAAAAACTCCATCTCCCATAATCCTCCATTGAGGCCTTAGGTTCCCATGAGTCTTTTCACGCCAGACCAAAGCTGAGCTCGATTTTTGTTAGGTGTAAATATCAGAACAGTGTTGTTTTGCTGTGCAGCAGAGAGAGCCATTCAGTTGTGTTTGACTCCGGTGTTCTTCGGTTTGAACTGTTTTCTTTCTGTTCCAGAGCTTTTGCGTTCTTATGGCTTTTTCAGCCGCTAGCCAAAAGCGCGTATCTACCACACGTCATATGGTTTGTCTATTCAAATATTAATGATTATATTTAGTTTAATCTTAATGTATCCAGTGTTATTATGTCCCTGCTATGTGTTGTGGCGTAACTAATGTGTCTTTATTTCTGTTATTGAACCAATAAAAGCTTATATGAACGTTTGCCCCAGAAACCATTATTTAAACCAATATTTGAGTAAATACGGTACACATAGATATCACATTTCAGAAACATCTTTAGTTTTAAACGCACATTCATTTGAACTTGAAAATGCAGAGCAGCCTTTCTCCAAGCATGTTCATTACAAACAGCATAATCATCTAATATTTTAATCTCAATGACCCCTTACTGTAGATTCAATCTCTCTGATGCATCAGTGCCCATCAGTCACTGATGCAGCGGAACCAGATCTCAGCGGAGATGTGCTGGATGTAAATGAAAGCTCTGTGTCCATTCAAATTCACTTTATTGTGCATTTTCAATGTGAAGCATGATTTCTCTCCTCACCTCCATTTGATTCTGAATTTACAATCTGCGATCTGTGTATTTCTTGTCTAAAAGTCTCTGTCAGCTTTACTTTGACTAATGCTAAGCGTTTTGGCTATCTTTATTCTAGCTACTGGGGTTAATTTAAAGCAAAACGACAAATTCTACTGAACATCTGCGATAAAATCAGACAACAAAAATGTGCCTGTGTTGGGAATACTGTACACCGATTTGAAACAAAAATATTAACCTAGAATAGCTACATTTTAAAATGATGTGATTTACAGATTTAAATAGGCATATTAAATGGCCCCTGTACTTTGCCAATCTATTTACAATTGCCAAATCTGGCTTACTGTCTACAATAAATCCACAATTTATATCTAGGATATCAAGAACAAATTACAGACACTCATTGTTGCAGTTCTGCTTTTCCCAGAATTGAGAATCCCAATAAAAAGGTAAACATGTAACTCCATTCCCAGAACAATCTACATGGAGCGGAATCATGCAAATTGAGACACAGCCTGCTGTTTCCCTCAATCTCCACTGTTACGAGCAGTTCAAGACAGAAGTAATCAACTCCCACAGGAAGTGTGCTTTCTACAAGTGTGAGAGACACGCTAGTAGACATTAGCAAACGAGTGGAGAGCTCCCAAACCACACTGATCCTGCAGTGCCTCCTTAATTAGCTCCAGTGCTTCTCACCGACTACTGACACAGTGTGTGTGTGTGTGTGTGTGTGTGTGTGTGTGTGTGTGTGTGCACGCTCTGTTGGATTACGGTGAGATCGGATTTTCGCTAAGTGTGTCCGTATGGTCACTTGTGGGGACATTTGGCTTGCTTTGAAGGTCTGTTTGAGGGTCAAGATGAAATTTTAGACTGATGGTACAATTGAGTTATGGTAAGAGGAGAGTGTGGAGTCGGTACTTTGATTATGGGGGTTCGGGTGAGGGGGAAGGGAACGTGCTGTTTTAGGTGTAAGTCAATTGTAGGACCTCACTATAAATGTTTTGGTGTGTGTGTGTGTGTGTGTGTGTGTGTGTGTGTGTGTGTGTGTGTGTGTGTGTGTGTGTGTGTAGGTACACCTTGTATTTATAACACAGTGAGAACCTACCATCTGCGTACATTACAAAAATACTCCGCCCACCTCTTCGAAACCAATCTACACCCCCAACTTTAACTCATAAATGAGTTTTAACCTCTGCTCCAGAATCCAACCTTTAACCAGACTTCCAAACCTTAGGGTCCCAAACAAATGTTCCTACTTTGTGCTAAAAAACTCACATTTGGGGTCCTAATGGTGGGTGTGTGTGTGTGTGTGGGGGGGGGTTGTGTGTGTGTCAAGAGAACAACAGAGTGAGAGGCAGCAGTCCTGAAGATATGTTTCTCTTTGATCTTATCTGAAATCGGCAAGAAGAAAAGCCTTTGCTACTAATGCATCACACACACAATAGGGCGGAAAGAACTGCAACACTGTTATCATACACAAACTGTAGCAACCATGTTTGATAAGGACTTTTAATCTGGAGGCTAAACCCAGCCCACCAGTCTGTTTAGACACTGATCATTGGTCTTCTTCACGCAAGGACAAGCATTGTAAGATTTGCCGACAGCAGATTTTAACAGTTACTGCAAGAAGAACATTCAGACAGCAAACTACTAATTTATCAATAAAATTTAAAATGAATTTTCTAGCCTCAGAGTTGCACAAATCATTTCCCTGTGGCCCAGAAATGGAATAAGAGGTAGAAAAATGATGAATCACAAAAAAAAATGAGAGAGGGAGAGAGAGAATTCATAGAGATGAATCATAATTGAATAATTTAATCATTTACGTCTTCATGTATGTACGTGAGTGTGTGTCCATGTGTGTTTGTGTGTGTTATCAGATTTATATTTTGTGTGTATGTTAATTTTAATGTACATCCTGCAAATGACTGTAAGGCAACGTGAAAGGAAAAAAGTAGCAAATTATTTTACTGAGACAAAATAAATTTGGTTGATCGATTATGTAAAATTAGTTTCTTATTCAAATGCAAAAAAAACTAACAATAAACTTTTGATTAAAAGACGCTGGTGCGCCAAACGCAACAACCTGAATTGAATAACAACATACAAAATTGTTTAAAGCATAAACCTACAGAATTATCAAGAGTAGAACAAACTAATTAATTCATAAGAAAAGTCTTTAAAAAAAGCCATATTTCTTGATTTTCTATTGATTCAAACATTTGATCAAAACCCCGAGTAGATTATATTTATAACTCACTCGAAAAAAAAGAGAAAATGGGAAATGACAGAATGAATAATGAAATCTTCTGTGCAGGAAAAATCCTTCGTTCTTGATTCAATAACATCCAAAAAATGTTTAGCAGGCAAAAAAGTTTCCAAACTCTTTCCATTATAATCAAATTGCATTAAGAACAGATGTCAAACACTTAAAGAATTATTAAATACTAAATCTACATACGTAGATCGCTGTGTTTTGTCAGATAATGTCAAATAAAGAAAGATTGATGAAGAACTGGAAAATCAGCATATGTGATAGTTTGTGGAGAAAAAAAAATAGGTGTCACACTGTCATAAACATAGCCTGATGATAAAAGTTTTAATTCAAATAATTGATTTGATTTTTAAATTGATAACATTTTGCTGATGCCACACTTTGTGGTAACCATCGTTTAATCGGCATTCATTGGTTGTAAAACATCAATTTTTTCCACAAAAGTTGATTCTTCTGAAATTGTAATGTTTTTGTATATTTCCTTCTCCTTTTTGGCCTAATAAAGACTAACCACACATTCAGGGCCAGCCGTTATGAGAGCATCTAAATGCTCATCTAAAAAGGAAATCGCTAAACCACAAATGTACTCACTTTTAATGGTAAATTTAACTACATGTTTTTTTTCACGTGATCATGAGACTTTTTTTAACATTTTAGCATCAACAATTGTCTCATGAGTCACAAAAAATTACTGTAAAACCTCTAATAGAACGCAATGACGTTCTATTATTCAACTCTTCCGTCATGAAGACGCTTTATAGTCACATGACAGTACACTCTCTCATTCTCTCTCTCTCTCTCTCTCTCTCTCTCTCTCTCTCTCTCTCACACACACACACACACACACACACACCATGTCACTGGCCATCTGTCACGTCTGACGGTCAATCAGCAGTGCCATTAATATTTCATGTCCTTTCCAGACGATCTGAAATGCTCTCATAATTCCCCTGTTCTGAGACAGCACAGTTACACACTCTTCCAGCCAGCACACTCACCCACACACTCTCAAGTGTGACACACTACCAAGATGCTCAGACCTCCACAGTCAACTATGGCAGTTTTGCACTGCAAGCAATTTCATCCACACATTAGCACTCCATTTTTCAAAAGCCACACACATAAATCTGCAAATGATACAAATGAACAACTCTAAGGCTTAGCGGAGGCCTTAGCCTTGAAAAAGCATCGCTTCTGCCATCTTAACACATCTACGCTTTACAAAAGAAGACCTTGTTAATACTTCTACTACAACGCTTATCTCTAGTAATGCAGTACTTTGAGAACACTTACGTATCTAGCGTTTCACCAAGAAATTAATATTCAGTCATTCGCTCAGTCGTGTCATTAGAAAATACTTGTGATTTTATTTGTAGAAGGAGAAGACGGACTTCCTGCTATGTTATGGTCTGTTTCAGGTAAAGCTAAATTGTTTTATAAAGATATATAATGACGACCACCTTTGTCAGAGTGATTGTGACAGTGCCAGCAAATCATCGAACACCAACCTGTAAAAGGAGTGTTCAGACTGCTGTCAAGAGTGACAAAATACACTCTTCGTAGAGTGATTATCTCCAGGCTTCTCTACCGCCCTGTTTCCTCCAGAGTTAGTTCTCCTCCAATTCAAGTGTGGTTTTCTCTACCACGTGAACTCTGAACTCTACAGAATGCCACAATGGTTTCCACAACACAAGGATTTCCAGAATGTGTCAGCGCTCTTGAGATCTTCCTTAAACATGGCTTCTACGCTCCTTGTTTTCTAGAGACAAGCCTTCAACACTCAACATCCAGTGATGCGCCTCTTACGCCTTTTTACCTTAGGGTGTGTCTTCACCGGCCTTGTTTAATGTGCTTGAAAAGAACATTCTACACCTTTTGTCCGGGTGTGAATACAGCATTCGACCTCCTTTGGCACCTATGGGCCTGGCTGAGACCCAGATGAAGTAGTGGTCTCTTACTTGCAGCAGTAATTTCATATTAAGTTTAAAAAAGAAGTGTCATAGTGTGCGGATTTTGTTCTTAATCAACAGAGTTGGAGCTTGCGTCGTGAAGGTTCACTTCCCAGAAGTATGTTGGGTTCAAATCCCAATGAATGCATGATGCTTAATATTAGGGATGTACTGAATATTCGGCCACCGAAAATTTTCGTCCGAAAATGGCCCAAAAGTGCATTTTCGGTTTTCGGCCAAAACACTTTTATCACCGAAACAACACGGCCGAAAGTTGATGACGTAAGTAGAGACAGCGAAAGCTACACGTGAACATGGGCTGCATAACATCACGAGCTCCCCGCGACATTCACTTCACACCAGTGGCTCATAATAGAGAACATCTCTTTCTTCTTACTCCGTTTGAGCAGCAAACTAAAGAGATCAGCTCATCTGATGCATCTGTAGCGGACGTTATTACTTTTATCGCACGGTAAAAACTATGAAAAGTCCGTGCTTATAGTCTGTCAGCGCACGATCCGTAGAAATATGTTCGAATCCGTGTTATAAAGAGCAGTATTTAGATGAGCAGTTGAAGCAGTGCGTGCGAGAAATGGCAGGATAGAAGAACAGAACCGGCGCTAAGACCAAGACGGAGCAGAAAACAGACTCATCCCTCAGCACCAGATGAAGGGTTTGCTTTGCACCCTCGTTGTCTGATAAGTTCAGTGAAATCCTGCAAGAAAGTACCTCTGATAATAATAATACGTAGGCTACTTTGTGTTAGGCTACTTTATATGCGACAGATTGTATATTTCTGCAAGATGTATATTTTTTATCCACTGGCCTTATTTAAATACAGTCTCAAATGTTTCTCAAATGTCAGTCAGATGACAAGCTCAACAGCGACCTATTTATACTATTATTAAGACCTGCAGAGAAAATGTTTTATTATCCTTTGCAATTGTTCTGAATGCACTTTAAACTTAAATGCAATTTTTAATGGATGAACTTTTAATTTCACAACATTTCAGCAGGCCAGTAGGTAAAGTTAAACATTTTAGTTTGAATTATATTTTATACTCTTGAGGGTTGCATTATACTTGATAAATATTTCCATATTTGTAACACATTTTGTTTCATGTAGTCTTTGAAACTTCATCATTAATGTATGCAATTGCAATGCCTTGGTTTTAGTAAAGTTAGTACACCATCATAACAATAAATGCAATTCTTTCGGTTTTTCGGCTTTCGGCCAGCCTTTCCTCTTTTTCGGAATTTCCATTTCGGTGCATCACTACTTAATATAAAACAGTGATGCAGCTGGTCTGATATAATTCCTTCTCTAAAGAACAAACATCTGAATCATACAATATTTCTAAATGATCTGCCTACTTCCTTTCATGGCTTTTCCATTTCTGTTGCAAATACACTGTTTCCTCAACCAATTAAATTTTGAGCTGCGTTCAAGCTTAAACAATAATTTGTTTGGAGGAGGGAGGTTGCATTTGAAAAGTTCTTTCATTCAATATTCAGCCACTAGACATTCACAAACTCCAAGGCCAATTCACTGTCCCCCAAGTTTTATATTATACACCATAATTTGGCCAAAGTCCCTCATATATTTTCTTTAAAAGCAATCCAAAAATGTCTTTAAAAGCAATCCAAAACATGTGCCTCCAAAAGTTCTCCATACAATAAGCCATTGTATACTGAATCGAAATAGCTAGTAGCCATCAACATAATGACAGAGCTCTGGGCGCATAACATCTTCAGGATTGTAATTGAGTTGTATGTTGCTTTTTTTTGCTTCTGCCCCTTTTACTGTAAACGAATTCCATTCTTTATCAGAGAAAAGTGAAGCGGTTTTGTGCACTAGTGCCATATGAGGTCAACACTGATACAGCTGAAACACAATCTTAGAAACACTACATTCATGAAATGATCTTACAATTTTCATCCAGCTGCATCACTGTTTTATATTAAGCATCATGCATTCATTGGGATTTGAACCCAACATCCTTCTGGGAAGTGAACCTTCACGACGCAAGCTCCAAATCTGTTGATTAAGAACAAAATCCGCCCACTATGACACTTCTTTTTTAAACTTAATATAATAATAATAATACTATAAGTATTTGTAGGGCGCTTTTCACAGTTTTAACTGTCTCAAAGCGCACGACTGTCTCAAAGCGCACGATAAGAAATTACTGCTGCAAGTAAGAGACCAACTCTTCATCTGGGTCTCATACAGTAGGTGCCATAGGAGATTGAATGCTGTATTCACATTTCACACCAGAACAAAAGGTGTAGAATGTTCTTTTCAAGCACAACAAACAAGGCCGGTGAAGACACACCCTGAGGTAAAGATGGCGCTCAATCCAATTCCAGTGTTACGATGGACAGATGGCCAAGGGTTGCGTCTAGATCAGGTGCCCCAAACTGAGGTCACCACACCTGCTACTGCGATAATGTCCGCAGCCAGAGACAAACCCCACAGGAGCTAATAAACCAACTCTCCATCTGCTTATTGTGTGTGTATGTGTGTGTGTGTGTGTGCGCTGTGGTTTATTTCTAACAAAGAAATGGCAGCAGAAGCAGGCGTTCCTGCTGGTGGCTTCTGAGAAGACATGCTACGTGGTTGTCTACCGGGACACAAGCTGTCGAGTCTGTTGTGGATTTTGACATTTATGCAGCGAAATAAACACCTGTGGATCTTGTGCACGAGCTTTAGCGTTTCCTGTTTTATTTGAAAGGTTAGTTTCTCTTGTGTAAAGACTCATTAGTGTTGATATAGTGAAAAATTCATTTCAGTCCACACACAAAGATGGCAATGAATACAATATGACTCAGTTTTGTTTTCCAAGTCTGATTAATGTGAGCAAATCTGCTCTCTTGTTGATCATTTGAACACTGGCAACATAGTAATGCCATATTTTCGGACTATAAGGTGCTTTCAAAATTATATAAAGCTTATAATAAGCAAGAATGCGTGTCTTACATGAGAAAAAATATTAGGCAATACAGTAGTCATTTAATTTGAGCCTTATAGTTTGAAATAATGGCATGTGCTTATATTGCATGTACTGCATTAACAAGCACCTAATCATCAAGACACACTCTTTTTTTCTCACAAATCTATTCTGAACCCAAGGATGTAATCAAAAAGAATTATGTCGGAAACTTTTTTGAGTATTTAAAAGTTTAACAAAATGATAAAATGATGGATGGACAGACGGAAAGACAGATACAACAAGGCATCAAGACAAAATCACCACAGAGATTAAAATGACTACAATTAAGGGATTTTTTTAATAAAACAGAAAAGAAGTAATTAGAATGAAATTATATCTGGAGCATAATGAAGTAAAGGCTTATTAAAGGGTGACTTCTTTTTCGATTGGGGCTGTGGAATGAGTCATAGATATGAACTGAGAATCTTTCGGATCCAACCCTGGATTTGTCTTTCCCTTCACTCTTGTATTTGTCCTTTACCTCAGCTCTATCTTCACTCCCTTTTAAGATAAACGATCCCTTCCCCCACCTATCACAAATGCAGTCGATGATTGTGGTAAATCATGATTACAGTGAGAGCAAATTCCTCTAAATCCTGCCACCAATTTGTGTGTGGAAAGTGACAGAGACGAAAGAAAGAATGTAGAACAGTCAGAAACACCAGCAGAAGTCCTGCAGGCTTACATCTTGCATTCATTACCATCTTTTCATAGAGTCTCTCTCTCACTCTCTCTCTCTCTTCCTTCCTGAAGGACTCAATTGCTCTTTTACTTTTTTTGTGTTTTCTTGGTATCACACTTTATTACGAAAATTATATCCATACTCTTGCTGTTTAGCTTGGGCTCTTTCTTTTTTTCTTCTATCTAGGCTTTCTCTCACTGCTTTTTATTGAGCACTAAGATCTCATCTGTCTTCTCTCTCTCTCTCCCTCTCTCTCGCTCTCTCTCCTCTCTCTCCTCCTCTCTCTCTCTCTCTCTCTCTCCTCTCTCTCTCTCTCTCTCCTCTCTCTCTCTCTCTCTCTCTCTCTCTCCTCTCTACTCTCTCTCTCTCTCTCTCTCTCTCACCATGACTTTAAGCTCAGAAGCATAAACCTGCTAATCCCACAGATGTAAAAGTACTGACAGAACACAATCTTCTTGCTGTATATTTTCCCTCAACTTTTCCTTGAGACCATATTTTCTCCCTCATCTACTTTCCTTCTTTAGGAAAAAAATCACAAGGAGCAAGTGGCAGGAATCCAGTACCATAACCTAATTTTCCAGGATTTCTGGACTGTGAGCCATAAATAATGTTTTTTTTCCCCTTCTTCTTCCCAAATGTATATTTAGAAGAAAGGTTTTTGGAAAATAGATGGGTGCAAGTAGGGTAAAGTAAAAAGCGTTCATTGCTGGAGTGAAGTAATAGTTTCATTAAAAGTGGAAAGTGGAGGAAGGGCCAGACACCGGCTTTATGTACAAAATCATTTCTTTGTCGTTTACTGATTCATTGACTTTTTTGCTGCCAATGCTTGTAGGAAAATCTTATATTTTCCTCAGTAGAGACAATTTTTTTCAATCAAAAATCTTTCTCAGTGTATGCAAATGTGAATAAATGCTAAATAAATTAAATACATTCTTAAAAGTTATTAGTTTTTTAAAAAGAAAAAATTCCAACCGATCCATGAAGATCAAACACAAACCTGATCCTAATATTCCTAATAAATCCTAATATTCTTTTACATATATAGACAAAAACACCACTTATTGTGGACAGTTGCGGTGCAGCCGTAGGGAGTTGGATATACTTTATATATACACTGACATGTATATCCTTCTTTCCCTCTCTAAAGTGCTTTATATTTACTACTGCTGATGTGTTATTCCTTTCAGCTTGTGCTTAATCTAGAAAATAAATAAAAGAAAATGGATTTGAAAATAGAAAAATCTACACTCTGCACTGATAGCGATCTAAGTGGGGATCAAAAGTGCAAAGAGCTTTCTAAAGACAAGCGCTACTTTGTGGTCATTTTTGCATTCAGCGAGACATCATGACTCGCAAGTGAAAAACTGAGTGTTGCGTGGGAGGAAGTGTAAAAATTCCTCCGACTTGTTAAATACAGAAATCTTTATTTTTTCAGCACTAAAACTCATGCGACCTGTCACCAGAACTCAAAGTTGGCAGTCAATGACCAATTCAATGATGTGCTTTCTACATTCTTGCATTCCTATCATTTTATTCTTATTTTTAAAAACCTCATAAAAAATATAAAGTACAGTGAGTCACAGAAGCATTCAGAGAACACATTTTGATGACACTAGAATAAAAGGTAAATGCACTAGGTGGCAGTAGTGTGCTCAGAAGTTCTTAGACTGTTGCTGGAGAAGGTTGTTTTTTGCGGCTAAAGCCTCACAACATGAACAAAAATTTAATATCAAAGAAATTTAAAGAAAACTCATGAACACCATGTTTAAATTAACTGACCAGATAAGGCCAACAAAAGGTTACAAATAAAAACAAAAAACATTAGGAAAAAAAGTAAAAATTGTTTTGGTTGTTTTTTGCAACCATAAGTCAAAATATAAACAACCAAATGTCAAAATCACATTTAAAAATACCCTAATGTAGGCACAAATTATGTATATTCTTAGTATATTGCATATCTAATAATATCTAATGTTAACACACATATCTAATGTATGTTGCATTCTTTATGAGTAATATGTATGAGTGATCAGAAGCCTGTTCCTTTAACCCACTAAGTGGGTATTTTTAAAAAGATTTTTCTTTCAACTTATTTAAAGCTAAGCATACATTTTATATAAGGACATGCCTCATACTCGCTTCACACTAAATAGCCTTTTCAAAGACATTCAATAAGCTGCTGTTAATAAAAATATTAGACTGCATCAGCTACTCACATATTTTAAATGCCATTGCATATGCCACTTTTATGAAGATGCTTGTATGACAAGTAAAAGGATAATGGCGCTAGAATTCAAGCAGGAGAAAGTTGAGCAACTGCACAAGGTTTCTGGGCCTTCAGAGTTCAACATACCACTCATGTCCAGAGAAAGCTATGCAACCGATCGTGTGTGTTTCATTTTCTATTAATGTGAAACAAAAATCCCATGAATGCCACTCTTGGCCATAAAAACTGCCAGATCTGGTGCTGTTGTGTAACATAATCCTATAATTGCTGTGTGACCCGACAAAAAGGGTAAAATTGTTTATCTAAGAATTAATTGACACAAAGTAAGCATACAAAATATGCAAAGACACATTTCTATTATAAATACAGTGTGTGTGTGTGTGCGCACATGCAAAAAATAAATAAATAATTAAATGTCAGCAATAAATCTTGAAAATGTTATTGTAACAGATTTAATTCTATACAATAGCTAGTAATGTATCGTGCATGTTTGAAGTTTCAAGTTTAATTGAGTTTAAAACTAAAGATAAAGATTTGGTAAAACAAAAATGGGTGGTAAAAGTAAAAAAAAAAATGCATGTCGATGTGAGTATATTTTTCTTATCTCCCGTTTTCTCTTCTGTAATATGGTACCACAGATCATCATGTCATATTTGCATATTTTTATTAGCACACATAAGTTTGAATTAGGATCTATGACCAGTGATAAAAGCGTGTGCTTGTAGAGCTTAACTTCAGTCAGGAGAGAAGGAAGAGAAGCATCAGCGTGTGAGTAGATCAGCAGTAAAGAGGATTATGTTCAAGCTGGAATTTCAGGGGACGGTTTGGGAATAGCTGGGAGAAGAACTGGAAGTTTGATAAAGAAAGGAATCTAAGAGGCGCTGCTCTGTGACAATAGAATATATGCACACTCGCTGGCGTTCACACTGCAATACACACTCATGTGCACACACACACTCACATCACAGCAAGTGATGTTTTATATAAGACACAGTAACTTCACTGTCAATCACTACGTTAACAGTAATTTTAAATCTGAAGATTTAGATTAGAGTAAGACAGAATGACGAAGGAAGGAAGAAATGGTTAAATAAAGGAAGAAAAAAATTAAAGAAATGTGGAAGGAAGAAGGTAGGAAGTCAGGCAAATAAAAAGAAAGAATGCCAGATGACAACAGAATGACAAAGGAAGGGTTAAATGAAGGAAGAAAAGAAAAAGTAAAGACAAAAAACAAAGAAATAAAGGAGAAAATAAGGTCGGACCAAAGTAAGGAAGGACGAGTATTGAAAGTAAGCATGACAGGGGATGGAGAGACAGAAGGCAGGGAGAGGGGGGAAAAAAGGAAGAAAGACAGAAACAAACAATGCCGGAGGACGATATAATGGCAAAATACGAGTTAAATGAATAGAGAAAACCAAGAGGCAATGCAATTAAGTAAAAGAGAAATGAAGGAAATACAAGAGTATTGAAAGTAAGATGGAATGGGAAAGGAAAGAAAGAAGGAAGAAAAGAAAGAAAGAAAACAATGTAGAAGAATGACAGAATGACAAAAGAAGTGTTAAATGAAGAAAAGAAAAAAAGGAAGGAAATAAAGAAGGAAAAGAGAAATGAAGGAAAAACAAAAGTAAGGAAGGAAGGAAGAGTTGGGGGCAAGAAAGAAAGGTGAAGGAAAGAAGGAAGGAAGGGGAAAAGAAAAACATCTTAGGTTTATTGTATCGTTAATCTAAGCAATAAAATCACCTCTAAAGAAACGGCTGAAGAAGAACAAATCGACTGATCGTGACAGGAAGGTTCATCTCTTCTCCCGTGAGAAAACACCTCACGCAGAGTCACATAAAAAGCCGCCACCTGCTGCAGTTGTTCCCAGTTCTGTTCAAATCAAGTTATAGAATGTATCTCATCTCACGCTGGGGCGCACTGAAGACGCTGAGCTATCTGAATGAGTGGCTTCACTGACCACAGACTGATATACGATATCCACCCGACGCTTCCAGTGAGAACTCCGGCACACAACTGCTGACACTCGACACATCCACACCCACATACATTAGTGGCATATGACACCAGGCCTCATGCCAACCTGATTAACAGAGGATCCATTCCTCCTACAGCTGTGGCCAACTGTAAACTAGCAACTGTCCGCACCGTCACTCAATAAAGCGCTGCGTACGCAGAAGACGAGAGGATGCTATGCAAACGCAATCCTGCGCAGAGGTGTCGTCTTAATAAGTCTTAACACTTCAAAGGCACGTATTATTGTTAATCAACCTATTAACTACATTCCTTTTTAGTTACTAGAAAAAAACTATTCTTTCTCATCAGATGTTATTTTTAGTCAATCACCAAAAAAGAACAATAAAATAGTGGCTTTAAATCACTATAAAAAATGTACTTGGTTGTGTAACAAGCTACAAATTAACCTAAACTGTATTTACGCAAATATAAGCACCCCGCGAATATAAGTATCCCCCTGATTTTTCAGGCACAACAATGAAAATAAAAAAATAAATAAAAAAAATGTATTTATTTTTTATTAATGTTTCTGATTCATATTTCTGATTAACAAACCTAACTTGTGACTTGTATCATTTTGATATTGTTTTACTTCGATTCAGTATATTCCAGTGGTCAGAACTTCATTTCCCAAGATCCTTTGCTCTGCAGTCAGACTCCACACATGCGCAGAGAAATTGTTTCAAGCTCAGGCCTGTTTCAAGCTCTATGTTTATCCGACACCGTGTGAAGAATATTATCGACCAAGCGTTTTGATTGTGTCTGTTCCTTGGACTTTTTTACTCCTTGGCCGTGTTCTTCATTTGTGACTTTTTCGACTCTTTGATCGATGACAAAATGTCTGTGTTAACTGTAGCAACATGTCTATATTTTCTTTATTTCTGTTATTGAGACAAAAAAGCTGATACTGTACGCACGTCTGCCTATGGTTTAACATTATATACACACACACAGGCGCGCCACTGCATAAAGATGGCGTACTGCATAAAGATGCCGTGTTTCCGGTTATTTGTGATTGTTCCTGACTTTAAATATGGAAAAATGGGGGCTTATATTTATGCGCATAGTTAAAATTATTAACAGTGGGATTATAAGCACTCCCCAAGTTTTTGAGCATCGAGAATTCGAGCGGAATTCGAAAAAAGGATGCTTATATTCGCGTAAATACAGTATTACTCCTAATTGTCAAAAAATAAATATATAATAATGTGTGGTTAATTTGTTATCAGAAACAAATACCACTTAAAATATTTTTTATATAAATATAAATTAATATTTTAAAAAGGTTTTAATCATTAGAAAATTATTTGTAATCATTAAATAAATAAACAAAAGGTCTTGTGTTCATGATTGTCCCCAATTATTACAATACCATGAAATGTTATGAAATATTATGAATAAAGCATTTTACACGTCCATATCTTGGCCATGTAAATTATTTTACTTTTATTTTTTTCCGACACTCTTATGCTACTTAATACAAAACTCAACAATGGACAGATCTACTATCACTAAAATGTATTAGTTTCTTTAGTCCCTGTTTAAACTCAGTTTGCCCTCAACATTCGTGACCTGCTCTCGCGCTGTGTTCCAGATAACCCTCCTCTTTCTTTTACTTGTAAGCAGCCGGCAAAGAACACTGATAGTGTCTCACAAAACTCCACTATCTCCACCGTTGCTGAAGCCATACAGCTGCCTCGTTTATCTCAATGAGGACTGATAACAAGTCTTTCGCCTGTCACACCGATCCTATCTTTCTTTCTTCTTTCTTTCCTCCTCCTTCCATAGCTCATTCAGGTTAAGTGGTGGGAGACTAGATGCAGAGAATACGCCTCTTTACTGCACATTTCTCTAAATCAATGAAACCCTTCAGTTAGGATGTGAAGGCCTTAAAGCTATACACACCTACAAATCAGCGCAGAGTCTAAACTCTTGAAACTTTGGATAAGCAAATGTATATCAATGAAACTATAAGACCCTTTCAGTGCTTATAGTTTAAAACATACAATTGAAGTTCAAAATTAGAATTAAAATATAAAATAATTAATTAATAAATAAATACATTTATAATGCTTTTTTAATCAAAAAAGTATATGTATTTATGTATTCATTATTTATTGTTTTGTTAGCCATTTATTTTAATTTACTGCTCAGTTTGGCACACTAAAGTTGGTAGTCGGAACTAAATACTCTTTCCAAAGAGCCACTTTAGTGCTTAAACGCACTCGAGCACCTGTCCACGCGAGCGCTAATACTCCTGGAAATCATGGCATCTAATTTAGCATTAGCAAAGATTAACCCTCAACTTTCAGTTCAATATACTTCATATTTTGTAAACATGAGAGGGCTGCAAACTGCATCGCAAAATGTGTTTGCTTAGAGATTATCTGCTATAAAAGTGCTAAAATTACCTTGAAATGTCTGTTCTTATGGAAAAAAAAAACAGAAAACATACTTTAAGCTTCTACATGGTTTGTGAAATGCACATCTAGCAGGATGCAGCTAAACTACCCTAAAACCCATTTTCTGATAGTATTAGAAGATATACAAACACCAAATAAACATTTAGGAGGGGAAGCTTCACATAATTATTTCCTTACCATACATAATACGTGTGACCTCAAAACCAGATTGAAGTGATCAAATTCTTTAAGGTTTACTGAAGCACGCAGTGCGAGGCGAACCTATAAATCCCCACTAATCTAGGACAGAATAAATATCTTCTGTAAAGTTTTAGTCCCACAAAAAGAAGCTAAACATATACATTTTTCGCTATTTAAAACGGGAAATGAAAAAGTTTTAAAACTCAAACTTTCAGACTTTTAATTTTTTTATGTAAATGTTGTCATGTTCCGTATTGCTGGAAAGCAGAGTGAGACTTATATCCAGTGGAGAGGAGGAAGGTTTAATAACTTAACGTTCATCAGGCTCGAGTCGGGGCTGAACTACAGGCATTCATGAAGCAGGCAGGACCAAGATGCAGAGGCCAGAAAGCAGGACGAACAAACAGAGAACAGGGGACAGGGGACAGGGAACAGGGAACAGGGAACAGGGAACAGGGAACAGGGAACAGGGAACAGGGAACACAAACCAGCCACCAGACCACTGCGAGTATACTCAAGTAATGATCCCTGCCAGTACTTGGACTCACTCATCTTTAAAGCCACAAGCCTGATTGACACCAGGTGATTCCTGTCAGAGTGCGTATATGAGAGCAGGTGACACCAATGAGTGCAGTGCTGACTTTACATAGTCTGGTGCACCTCTCTCATGGTCATAACAAATGTGTCATGAATAAATCAGTTCTGCGCTATAAACAATAAAATCAGCTATTAAAACATATTTAGAATGCATTGCCTATCTTAATTATACAAACAAGACATGTGACCAACATTTTTTTTGTGTTCATTAAAAAAAAAAAACTACCGCTATTCTGCTGAGCAGAATGTCTGTGTCCGGTGTGTGTCTGTGTCCATCTGTTTTGCCAAGGACACAATAAGAATACCATAAATGTAGCGGTTTATGGGTGTTTATGTAAGAAATGTAACAATTGTGCTACTGTATTGCTGTAAATCTGGTCAGTTGAGACAAAATGTTATGCTTTTATGTGCGCGTGTTACTAGTACGCATAAATTGTCTCTTCTTCAGAAGTGGAGTCTTTCTTGGCGGGTTACAGCTCTGTTTATTCCTGTGTAGGGTTCTAGTCACTGTCTTTTTCAGACAATTATTTCAAACTTGGCTAAATCATCAGTCACCAGTGTCTTGGCAGTTGTTTTTGGGTCTTTATAAACCTAGATTCCTTTCCAATGTTTTGAAATCCGTCAGTTCATGGGACGTGTTCTCCATTGTTGTTCTTTTTTAACTTCTTGATAATATTTCAGGCTGCATTCCTTGACACCTGATGAAGCTTTGATAAGCGCATAAATCATTATCCATCTTTCTGAAAATGAGCGTTTGTTTTCCTCTGAATTTAATTCCTTTTCTCTGACACAATGCAAATTATCTTACTAGTTGTTTTGCAAGACGTTAAAGTGCAATTAAATGTTTAACTAGGCTAATTAGGCTAAATTGGCAAGTAATTGGTTTGTTCTAAAGCTTATTAAACTAATTCTTAAAGGATCTAATAATATGACCTTGACCGTTTTCTTTTTTATTTATCATGCAGTAATTATTTTATATCAGCAAACATAAGAACAAAGACTATCTCAAGAAGAAAACAAATAGGAGGAAATAATGTGAAAGCTTTGCCTTGCTCTGTTAAACGTCATACAGTATGGCAAATATTTGAGACTTCTCAACCTCAAACAGACCATCCGATAATAGTTCCCTGGAATGGTGCAGATGTGAATGGAAGCCACACCATGATCCATTCAAGAAAAGAGGAAATAAAAGACAAGCGTAGACTGAAAGGAATCATGGCTGAGTTCATCTCTGCATCGTAAACCGACTGGTCTCTGATCTCTTTAATGCTTCCAACTTTTGTTCTACCATGTTGTTTCCATGAGAGTGCATTTGTTTAGGTGTAAGGTCTGACAAGATAACTACAAGCAGCCGGAGGCACGAACTGATGCATGAAGAGAGTCTCGTTTTACATGCACAATAACACAACAGAAGCCTACAAAACTACCATAGCATCTACAAGCAATGGCGCATTTCCACCTTGGGATTCCAGTGAATGAGTAGAATGTCTTGGTGATTGTTAGGATGCAATGAGACTCGCAATCTTAAAAAAGGTTTGCAATCTTAGTCTGAGCCGTTCCTTTCACTTACATTTTCAAGTTATCAATTTATTTATTTATTTAGAAGCAGGTATAAATGTTGGCAAAAAACAATATTATTTACAACAAAAGTTCAATTTTTGCTAAAAACCTGAAAGAAGTAAAACGTCAGTCAGTTTCAATCTATCCATCCATCCATCCATCCATCCAAATATCCATCATTTGTCATTTGTCGGAACTTCATTCTATCTAATCATCCATTATTTTTAACCATCTATTAACTTAATATTAACATTGGAGTGGACTTCTATCTATTTAATCATTCTTCTGCCTGTTTAAATATCCATTAATTCATCCACTTTTAAGATTTAGGTTATGGTTTATTCAGTAGAACAACCATCTGTCTGTTTATCTGTCCATCACTCCATCCATCATCCATCCATCCATCCATAAATCCACAACTTTTACAACCAAATTCGAAACAGTTCTGAGTCTGACATAAAATTTGATGAACAAATACACACACACACTCACATAACTAAAAGCGAACATTATACCAGTTATTCTGCAGTCTATCTGTTACAGTAGCACACAACCGTACCCATTTTAATCAAAAGGCGAAAATTACGGCTTTCAAAGACTGGACAAATCTCTAGCATTAACTATTAAAAGAAAATATTACATTTAAACATGAAGTGCTTGATGTGAGGAAACAGAATGAATACAGAATAAATCCTGTCGAGACCTGTGAACACGCAGCCACAAACGGAATGGCAAATAAAACCACCTGGTGCTGAGCAGTTTCAATCACGATCAACATCTGTTCAGTGAACATCATGTCAGAAGAGAAATACAGATGCAGGCCCCGAGACACCATTGTGGACACACACACACACAGGCGGTACATGAGAATCATATTTGGATTAGAGTTGCCATTCAGAACTGTGTGAAGAATGCAGAACAGAAGCGGACTACAGAAGACATGATTCCCAAGACAAATACTTGATGTGGGTTTTATTTCATTTAATGATTTTTTTCTAGACATCGGTCTGAGTCAAAGCCAACAATTCAACATTGCTTCAAGCATGACGGTCTAAACAGGCTGTTTTTTTATTTATTATTTATTCCTGTATTATTTCTTTTTTGCTTTTTTGGATTACTTGGATGGTTTTCACTTTAATATTATTTTTGCAAGAAAACTAAATAACGTAAGTGCCAACGTCATTAATTCTTAAATAAAAAAAATATTTACATAAGTATTGTAATGGTTGAATACAACATGTAGTTGGACAAAAGGTTGAACCATGTTTTATTTAGCAGTTGTCGTAATTTTACACATTTGAAATAGTTGGACTGTCAGATAAAATTATTTTGCAACTAGAAATTTCCGTCAAAATGTTTTGTGCGATTTTTTTATTCAATATGTATTAAAGGTACAAACTTCAAATTGACAAAAAAATAAGTAAACAAATGCGTACAACTAGTTAATAATAAACAAATAAAAAAACAAATAGGTTAATATCCAGCCTCAGCCCCAGAGTTACTGAAATTTGCAGCAAGTTGCTGAGGCACTAGCTCCACGTGACCCAGAAATGGAGTGAGCCATGAAAATGCCTAAAAATTATGAATTGTTATGATTCGACTTAAGAATTGATAATGAATTGGGCTAAATATTTAATGACTAGGATCGGGAACCCAAAACATGAGACAGTGACACAATCCCTAAAAGTAGATGAAAATGTGAACTTATAAATAGCGTTATATCAGAATTTGAAAAGTGAAATATTCAATATGAAAACACCAATTCTTCTGTTCTTCTATTTTCATTTTCATTAAAAACGCTTCAACAAAGTCTGTGATGAGCTAAAGTTAGTGCAATTAAAACTGGATGGAATCCTTCCTCTTGTATGTTTGAAAGCTTTAAGGATGAAAGAGGTCATTAGTGAAATTCTCGGATTCCTCAGAGGATTTTCGACTTATCTTCAGTCTGTAATACCGATTTACACCTCAAGTGAAAAGCTCCACAATCAACATCTAAATTGCTTTTCTCATCTTTCCATCTGTGCATAAAAAGTACAAGAAATCCAAGGATGATATGCAACAAATGCAAATTGAACGCTTTGTGTAGGCAGGATACATCCATGCAATGAACAAATTACAGACATTGTAATTAGTGTAACACTGTAAACAGTATGATTACAATTAGATCCACTGTAAACAAAGTAGTGGTGTAATTATCGCTCTGCCTCTGCAGGCTGTGTCATGAGAGTAGATATGGGCTTTCAAGTCATCGCAAAAGCAAACCAATCAGTACAGACGCAAGAGATAAATACAGCTGTAAGCAGCAACGAGGAGGTTAAGCCATTACTTGGTTATTGATAGGTTTAAAACCCGATGTAGTCTCTAGATTAATCTTTCTAGGGGCTTAACCACTTTCAGAAAATTTCAGGAAGTTATTGATCATTGTAACTCGATCGTAACCATCAAATAAAACACTGTATAGGGACAAGAAATGAAAACCACAGGTCGAAACATTGTGACAGTTTTGGCACTAGTAAATCTGTGCAAACACATCTTATATTTTAGAAAGCAGGTTCTACTATTGCATCTGACGTATTAAAAGGTCAATATCATATCAAAAAGATGATCTAAAAATAATTGTACCTTATATATTTCTTTAAAAATGTCACCAAACATTGCTTTGAATTGTTTTTCAGTGAAACAATAAAGTGACTGTAAAAATGAGAACTGTTTGAATGATGTGTGTTCCACTTGAACCATTGAAACATCATTTCATTATTGTCTGCTTTCTTTTAATTAAGCTACAGTATATGTAGACATCTGTCCACGCTTCAATGAAGCAATGTGCTTTTGTTTAGATCCACCAGGAGCCACGACTCATTTTGCAGATAGTGAAAAGCAACAAAAATTCCTACAATATCTCAAAACAATGCAAAGCAAATTTGAAAGATGCAATGCTGGTCAGGGCCTTTTAGTGTGAAGTTTGAATATTCTTCCCAATTTTCCTTTGGGTCTTTCATTTCCTCCCACAGACACACAGCGTTTTCCAGAGAGTGTGTCCTGTTATAAGGGCCTGCACCCTGTGACGCAGAAATGGAGAAGTTGGTAGAAAATTATAGGATGGATTGACCTAACCAATACGATAACAATATACTAACTTACACTACTATTCAAAAGTTTGAGGTCACTTTTGAAGTTGAAAGAAAATACGTTTTTTCTCAATGAAAATAACTATAAACTAATCAGAAATACACTTTATACATTGCTAAAGTGGTAAATAACTATTTTAGCTGTAAATATCTGGTTTTTGGTGCAATCCACATAAGTGTATACTTAGAGGCCCATTTACAGCAACTGTCACTCCAGTGTCTTAATAGTACAATGTGTTTCCTAATTGTGTCAGAAGGACAATGGATGATTAAAAAACCCTTGTTTGATCATGTTAGCACTGCTGGAAACAGTTTAGCTGGTTAAAGAAGCTATAAAACTGACCTTCCTTTTAGCAGGTTGACAATCTGGAGCATCACATTTGGGGGTCAATCAAACGCTCAAAATGGCCAGAAATAGAGAACTTTCAAGTGAAACTCGACAGTCTATCCTTGTTCTTAGAAAATAAAGTGTGACTTTTTATGAAACACTTTTTCATGACCTAAACTTTTGAACGGTAGTGTATATGCCAAGCAGGAATGTTTTTTAGTGTATATTCTTGGAATTAATGATTTTAAATGCACTGACACTATTTATTAACACAATTAATAATTAGTCGTCATAGATTATCCATGCATTTTGATCTGAGCATCTTCAGCTGATCAATGTCTGTATTGTTTTTTAGACCACTGGTTTTAATGACTTGTTCAAGTGCTAGTATCAGATGCTTCTACAATGGAATGAATCGTAACGGCTCCTCGCAGAAAAGCTTAGATCATAAAGCAACAGTTACTGAAAAATGCTCATTATTGGGTTCTAATTGGCTACGTTTGAATCCACGGGAGTCCATTTCCCAAATGAATCTCTTCTCCTTTGGGCCAATTTCACGACACCTACGTGCACTTCAAGATGGCAAATTAATTAGTAGCTCGATCAAAGAAAGACATTTTTCGGTTTTAGTAACAGATGGTTGCAGTAGATCCAAAGACCTTTTAGTGAAATTGCTAAAGATTTATTGCCCAATTCAATCAACAAACGTTTCTTTTTTGTCTTCATTGTGCAGACAGTTTATCTGTTTCTGTTCAACTTTATAGCACTTAAACCAGTCTTTGCTGCGCGTAATAAACAGTGTCGCTGCTGCTGCTGCTGATTGGAAGGTGAAAACAAATTGGTTGCTATTGATCACAATAACCAGCCCTAAACCAAGAATAAAGATAATGGACAAATATTAACTGCCAATATTAGCTGAAATAGATGTGTTTAACATCCTCTGAAGACTCCTCAGAGAGCTGAACTAGAAGAGGTGGCCTAGTTTGGAATTTCACAGAAACAAACACTTGGAGCATCTCGGAATTTTCCTCCTCCCTTATGTGTCTGAATCCCAGTCCCGGGTTCCACGACTAGCATCAAAGACACAAATTATTCTCCGGAGTTGATGGATGGCATAGGAAATTTTTGATTCAAACAAAGTGAACAAAGAATGTGGCGTATAATGCTTAATGTCATTAAGTAGGTTACTACAGTAGGTTATTTGTGTTCCATCATGCTCCACTCACCTTTATTGAGACACAAAAGAAAGATTGACACAAATCTCAAGATTGACCATTTAAATGATAAAAAGAAAAAAAAAATTGTGGAATTTCTAATAATAATACTGTGTTTGAATTATTTTATTTAAAAAATAAACGTAACTAATAAACATTAAAACAAATCCATAGTATAAAACATGAGCACTTATAATGGATACATATTTATCCTATTACATATTTAAACATATTTATATAGTACAACATATATTATTAAAAGAAAAAGGAAATGAAAAATATTAATTGACAGAAACAAAAAAAAACATTGAAATTGGAATCGACCCAGAATTCAAACTTCTAACTGACAAATGTCCAACTGTCCTTCAATACAACTTCTATTAGCTGTTTTTACATGTTTAAAAGTACAAAAAATATTAAATATATGTTTGCTTTTTTATATTGTGCATATACGATGTTACATAATCACTCACAGACCAAGTCAATAACTGTTTAAGGTAGCAGAATGTTTGTAAAACTCAATATAATGGTAAAACTAATTTTCAGTTGTTAACTCGGTTATTATTGTTAAAGGGGAAATGGATAAATACACACACAACAATATAAAATATATTGTTCGTCACATGGCTCAATTAACAAAAATGCTTTCTTGTTCCTACAACACAACAGTAGTATATGCATGTCCTGGGACACTGTGACACAACAGTGAATGAATTAATCTCACAGAAATATGATCTACTTGCAGTGTTTTAGCTGCCAGTTATTTACAATTAGAATGACAAGAATACATGTTTCAATTTGAGACACACGTGTATACATAAACCATCAAACGCCACAAATCATTGTGAGTGTTTCCTGGCACGAGTAAGATGATTAATGCATGAACTCTGAGGAAATGGATCCTGATTATTATTATTTGATGCGACACATGATTTTTTTAATTGCATTGGTGGATAATAAGGCCATCTACAAAGTAATTTACATATGCAAATAACCAGAGAGGTATTATGAAAAAACAGGTGCAGGAAATAATTAATACGGGGCTTGGTGTGAAAAAAGAGCACAAACTATTAAATCAAATTAAATGTGGCCATTTATACAAATTATTAATTTCATCATTAAGATGTTTGTTGGTACTGTAGGTTAGGGAACCAAAAATATGTTAATAGAAAAAAATGTTAGATTTTATTTTTTTGACGACCATGCTGCTATTTGAATAGCAATTCATTCTGGAAAATTAAACATTCAAACTAAAAAGGTTTTTTTTAAGTTTCCCCGAACTGACTAATTTATCAGAGCATTTCACCATTGGAATCTTGTCCTTCTATGGCGCCTATCTTTGTCTTCTTATTGAAAAGTCTTCAGCTGGTGTCAAGGTAAAAAAAATTGCAAAGTTTTTAAAAATCCAGCAATAAAAACAGCTGTTATAATTGAAACAGCTAATAAAAAGAAATTAATTTCACTGACAAAATTGCAATACGCCAGAAATTAAAGCCAGATAGGGTTTTTGCCATTTCACGACAGATGGTATTTATCTTTCTGCACTCTAATTTATGAGACTTTGACAAGTCTCAAAAAAAAAAAA
>CM051501.1:19757591-19771213 GCA_028031935.1 Paedocypris micromegethes | reverse complement strand
ATATATATATATATATATATATATATATATATATATTCATAGTTATTAGCCGTCACAAACAAACGCCTCCACGTTTTACCATCTTCATTTGACAGATTTCTTTGCATTAGCTTCCAATTCTCATTCTGACATGCTGACAGCAATAAACATGAAAACATAAAAAAACACAAAACACATTTTAGCATCCTGATTGAACACCCTCACAAGTACCAAATAAATAATTGGTGTTTGCATTACGCAAATGTGTGTGGGTGCTAGCACCATTAACGCCTCGGTTGTTTTTAGGCGAGTAAGGGCAAAAAATGTAATTAACATGCAATCAAATGTCACTGGTATGACAATACAAATGCAGAAAATATCCTTGATTATAAATTGAATTAAAAAGGTAGGTGAAGTATGTTTTATTATTCTACAAAAAATCTATCAGAATTATTCACTTTTCAGTTAGTAATTATTCAATCACTCCCGGTTTTATTACAAGCTATTTGCATTTTTAAAAGTTCAACTAGAAGGTTTTGCCCCTTAATAAAACACATGTCTTTCACTCAGTTCTACTGTATTTGTGCTTTTTAGGGGGCCCGGAAGGGGCGAAACCTACTGTTGTTTTTGCACTGTTTCTGCCTACAGGCAAAAGTCTATTTACAGGAAGTGTGATTTCAGGAAAAAAAGGTCCATTCACCAATATGAAAAAAATTGAATACAGTATTGTACAATTACTATATGTATAACAGCAAAATTGGGCATTCAAGAATAACTCCGTATGTGGCGTTTGTTTTGCTTGCTTCTTTAGTTGCAATATGTTTTGCAGAGAGTTAGTATTGAAAAAATGATTTCATGAAAGTTTTAATTAAAATGTAATTTTACGAATGATGTTTTTGACTATTATCTAATAGCCCAAATACTTGGGTTGGCATGTCAAACTGATGTTTCAATCACCATTTAGCAGTTTCAACAAATTACATTGTCCACAAAGTCACAGAAATACCAAGCAAATTAACAGCTGAACTGATTAACTTCTAATGTCTGACTCAGAAAACAAATGTACTGAGAACGAAATGTCAGCAGATCAAATGATGCTGCAGAAACCAGGGTTTCCCCGTCACCAACTTTTCCGTTTTAATAAAAATTACTGAAAAAGACTATACTAAACCTTCCTTAATGGGTGCTGATTAAAAAGATGTCAGAAGACTGAAGCACATGGAATTTTGCCCAGAATTTAAATTTCAAGCACCACTTGTAAAAGTGTTAAAGTTTGTGCTACCTTTCTAATCTGGGATCTTGTAAGATTTCCGTGTGTCAGCCACTCTTAAAGCAGCAAAGCAATTTAGGAAGAAACACTGATGCCCACAAACAGAATTTCATGAATATTAAGTGAAAGATTAGAAAAAATTGACTGACAGACACAAGACGAAGATACTTTTCATCAAATAAAGATTCTGATATGCTCAGTAGAGTCATTCAAGTTGCAGGCAAGCGCAAGTTAATAATTTAACCAGTTTTTTTTGTAAATGTAGTATCCAGTAAAAAGTTGTATATTATATATAGATGGTATATCAAAAATTGAATATGCATTAGTATTGAGTTTAATTTTTATAATCTAAATGGTTGTTGTTTATGTGGGAAAATAGTGCTAATAAGCTTAAAATGAACCAAATCAATTTAATGATTCCTTATATGACTATTTTAACATTTAAACTTAGAAAGTAAATGTCTATATATACGTAATGCATTTAGCGATATCAATGGTGTGTGTTTACTTCACAGTCTGAATGTAACCACTAGATGGTTAAATGTAATACACAATTTTGATAATGTCCCTAGTGGCCACCTCAACAAATTAAAAGTTTTAATTACTAAATAAATTTGATATTAATGTTTTTATGCATTTAAAATAAACCTGGTTATTTTGTTCAAGTTTTGTTGCCAGAATTCTTTTTCCGGTTTTTAGTTAAACATGTTTTTGAAATATGGTATTTCTTTGAGAAAACATTGCATTCAAAACAAAATACAGTTTTTGTATTAAACAGGTTTACCTAACTTGCTGTAAAATGATTTTACAGATTAATCTGACGCCTTTGTTTGTGTGTGTGTGTGTGTGTGTGTGTGTGTGTGTGTGTGTGTGTGTGTGTTTCTGCAAAATCTCTTATGTGACTCCTTCCTCTTACAATTTTAGCTCTGTGTTTTAAAGAATCAGAAAGCACAGGAACACTTTTTGTTTAAAAGAAAGTCTCGGAAGGTCTTTTTTTGTGAAATGTTTTCAGTTTATTGGACACTAGCTTAAACAGGATAATGACGTACATTTTTTAAAGTCCCAGAAAAGAGATAGATTTCCTTCACCTCGTGACAAGGCCTTGTAAATATTGGCTGAAGTAAGACACAGAAGAGACTTTTGAAAAAAGACAAAAATGCTCTCATCATAAATGATTGTATGGCTCCTGATGCAAAGCATTCACTATTTACTTTAAAAATAGCAATGTGTACACCACAGATGTGGTGTGTGTGTGTGTGTGTGTGTGTGTGTGTGTGTGTGTGTGTGTGTGTGTGTGTGCGTGTGTGTATGTGTGTGTGTTTAAAAAAGATTTTAGACCATAGACAGTTATTGCTCGTGCGGCTTAAAATTTAGTACACCTTATAGTCTGAATAATACGGTAATGTAATTAGACACTCACCTTCACCAAAAGTGAGTGACTTATTTTTTGTTCGTGCCAAAAAGTGGAAACCCCGCCCACACTCCCGACACTCACCCCTGACACCCACTAACACCCCAGAACCAAAACCCAAATGATGAGACGAATCTGACGATGTAAGATTTGTCCCTGTCACCCCCTTAGAAACTGGCCTTATATTGTTATTGTAACTCAGGAATGTTAGGAATTTAGCATAAAATGGCCCGTACCATAAAACGTTGCGTCGTATCAAAAAAGTGGTCCATGTTTCAAAAGTTACGCGACACGAGCCGAATCCAATGGCGCTGTCCCCGAACCTATCGGAGTTAGCGTTGCGGAGATATTCGCGCGTTTCATATTATTATTATTATTATTTTTGCTTTTATGTTTTTAACAAAGAACATAAAACTTTCCAAAACAAATAACTGTGGGGGTCAGTATCTTGCTCTAGATCACTCAGTTGTAAAACCCACCAGACTAGACTTAAAATTTGCCACGCTTGGGTGGAAGATATAGTATGCCCAAAAAATGGGGAAAAAGTCGGGAAAATGTGTCCATCTTATCGATTGAATACTGCAAAAAGAGTACATGGTGGCCACCTCAATAATGTTGTGGGGCCACTGGGGCCAGACCAGAAATATAACATATAATATAATCTTACAGTATGACTATTGAATTACACTGTAAATAAAAATGAAATAGTTTATTACACCATATAGTTAATAATAGCTTTTAAAATCCCCTCCTCTAAAAACGGGCTTGGTTACAGTAGGTAAAAAGACAAAAAATACAATATACTGTGTATAGGTAACACTTTAAATAAACTACACACCTTTAAATATGAAGTATATGAATGCACTCTGTGGCTTCTGTGTGTTTGGGTCTGTTCTATTGATTAAACGCGTGTCAACAAACCTAACAAAGACTGTAAAGTACTGTAATCAGTAGTTACAACACAAGCGCTGCAGGCGGAAATGACATTACAACAGGTTTGTTATGTTGATAAATAAACTAATGGTGGCCTGTTGGTTATTCTGGGTTTGTACGTGTGTTTTGCGAGTAAAAGCATTGGCTAAATGACTTTGTGTAAATAAAAAATTCACTTGAATAAAAGATGGAGTGCGTGGTAGTGGTGCGGTGTTTATTGTAATGCTGTCAGACCTGTGCTAGAGATGTTGGCTTTAGTGTACGTTCAATGGATGAAAATGAAGATAAACAGCCATTTGGAGGCTTTCTGTAAGCCAGCAGGGTTTCTAATGCATTACTAATGTGTGCCAGTGATTTTGTGTGACACAAACAGAGGTTTTCTACTTAAAACTGATGACAACAAAAGATGATTTTGGAAAATAAAATCATAAAAACTGTTTGGTTGTTTGTGGTGGTCTTCTTCTCACTGAGATCTGGAGTGAAATCAATCACGAGAGTGGGACATGGCAGAAAACATTTGGCAGTTGAATGCGCAAATGTTTGTGTCTTTCTCGTCTTGATTGCCAGATGGTTTTCCTCAAGTTAAACAGTAAGTCTATTCTCACACGATTGTGTGCTAAATCGGCTGAAATTGATTCAATCGCATCACTTATTCCTCAGCAGCGTTGTTGTAGAAACACAAAGTGCTGATTTGTTTTTTTTTTTGGTTACAGGTGTCGTTGGACTTGATCGCTGTGGAACATTCCGTTGCAAATTTTGCAATGAAAGTAGGATATGTACAAGTTCAGTTGTTTGTTATTGCAGTGAAAAACCGCTGGGATCGGTTGAACAAGTTTTACTGCGCCGAGTTTACATTTTTTTTGTTTACTCTCCCGAAAAATCCCCCAAAAAATTGTCCATTGAAGTGAATGAGAGTGTGAAGGTGTGTGTCTCCTGCTCTGTGATTGGTTGACTAACCTAGGGTGTGCTTGCCTTCAGGGCAAGAGTTGCTGTGATTGGCTCCATCTCCCCACAATAAACAGGTAGATGTTCACACCAGGGACGAAAACAGTAAAAATCATGTGAACTTTAAAGCATTTTGCAACAAAAATGTTTTATCAATTTTATCAGTAAATAAAATAGTTTTACTACCTTAAAGTATTTCAGAAAAGTTGCAATTTGAAATGTGCAGGAAAAAGCTACTACATAAAACAATAAAAACATAAAACATGTCAAATTTTACAAATTTTCAAAGTGAGTGGTGTCATTACATTACAGTCTTCAGCAATCTGTGATGCTCGACAATTTGAAACAGATCAGGGAGAGACAATTAGTCACGTCTCATATTAATAATTCATATTAAGAAATGAGATTAAGAATTTTTGTGTACCACGATTAAAAAATAAAAACCCATCATTGTGGAATTGTCTTCCCTACCCTCCCTCCTTTCTTCACTTTCTCTTCCATTTTAGAAGTTTTCAAAATTTGCTGTTCACTCAAAACAGTCACCGATTCACCCACTAAAACATTATTTCTGCAGATAATACAATCTTAAACATTTTTAGTTTTGACCATTTAGTCAATCTGAAGATGTCCACTTTTAGTCCAACTTTTTCAGATTTATGTAAAAAAAAACCCCAGAAGCCACAGTACCATTTAAATAGGTTTCATAACGCATTTTTAGCGTGAACCTGCAGGTCTGAACTAAACCCAGAGCCGCTGCTGAACACACGCATGCTTTGCTCATCTGCATTTTAGCTGACTGCTGAATCTGACATGTCAGTTTGCCCTCATTTTCATTTTAATTATTGAGCCTCCAATTCAAGTAGTGCATAGCACTGAAATTATTCCAATTAAGATAATAAACTACAATGGTTCTCTCGTGGACTAATACTGCTGAACTGATAAATCAGCTCAACTGCATGCAGAAGTTGAAAAGATGCTAATGTACTACAACCTCGCGTAATAAGAAACACGGCCTTCGGGGCTTAGAATCCAACGGATGCCACTTCAATTCAAAGACAAGCTCGGCACTTGAGCATGCAATACCTGATAACAACGCAGCGCTAATCTCACTACATTAAAGTGATTTAACAATCCTCCAGAAAGAAATTGCAAGGAAGCACTAAAGAGCATTCACGATCGTTAATATTATAAAATCAGCGCTTCAACCATTAATGCTTACAAAGTTGGGAAAAAAGAATGAGATAACTAAAGTACAGAAAACAACTGAAGTACATTTAATCAAAGACAAAAAGAACGGCAAGGCAGAAAAGAAAAGGCGCAAATGTCTGTCCAAATAAGAATCGAACATCTGAGCATTGTCTGTTCTGGATCATATGCCAAGAGGAATTCAATGCGATGGCATGTAAAAAAACAGAGGTTAGAAAGACAGGAAGTCAAGCACATCTTACTCTTGCAATGATGGCTTGATAATGCTTAAGAGCGGAAGGCAGATGTGTTCAGACAAGCAGAGCGAATTACAATCCGGGTGTTTATTGCAAAGCTTTCACAAAGCTCTTCAATTCTTCTCTGAAAAACCAAGCACTGCTGTTATAAATATAGAACTCCGGCTGGAAAAACTAGAGATATTTCTCATGTCTGCCTCATTAACATGAGCACTAAATAAAATTACAACTGAATTGGACCCTAGGTGGCGCTAGAGCAGTAATGAATCCTACATCATGTGTCTTTTACCGATACTGATATTTTTATTTTAGATTAATTTTTTGAGCTGTATATTTTTTTAGTAATGACTATAGCAAAACAAGGGTAATGATGTTCCTCATTTACCATCTAAATTTAGAAGTGCATACTCACTTGGCTACTTGTAGTAACGGAGGCACAAAGCTTCGGTTAATGAGACCGTCTGGGTCACGACTGGGGGAGGAGGGATGTGTCTCACGCCGGACAATGCCACCGAACAATGGGGGCACGGAGGCTTATGAGGCCTGATACCAATGCTGCACTCATGCGTGAACCCAGACATTCACACGGCAACCCCAAAACAAATTTATTTTCAGAACATCAATGTCAAAACGTGGGGACACACATGGAGGCTGGAGAAAAATGAGAGCTGTTAGAAAGAAAGAAGGGAATAAAGAATGACCTGAACATATGTGCTGGGCCAATTTGTCTCCAAATATCTCACCCCGCACATGCAAGAGTGGAAACTGCAAAAAGAGAGAATCCAACAATATGCATTGCCTGATTCCTTTTACAGACGATGCATATTACATTACTTTTTTATTTCTTTTTGTTACTTTTTGAATAACAATCAAGAATTTAGTGTAACTTTATGACTTTGGAAATCAAACCACAAGTTCTACTAGGCTATAATTGTATCTATGTAGAATACTTTATGTAGTGCATTTATTCATTTGCATATTTTTGGGACCACAAGGAGCACCAGATGTTAAAGCGCACAATTACAAAATGTCAGTTTGCAAACTTTTTTCACATATAAGGCAAATATTTCTTTCACAATTTAGGATTTCTGGTGTCTGAAAAATTTGGTATGTGTCACATTTAATGTCGCAACCTTCGGCTACAATCATCAAAGGCAAGGAATTTTGCAGAATCCAATTTAAAAGCTGTTTCGTTTTGCTTTCTTCCTTCCCTATTTTGCATGTGGTGTCATTGTTTGCCTGTTTTAATTAGCCAATTAGTAGTTGATTATCAGTCTTGACTGTCACCTGTGTTTCTTATTTTTTTACTTCCTGAGTTGATTTGTGAGTTTATTAGTTAATTTCACACAACTGTTACAGATTGTTGTGTTTTTAAAGGCCTTTGCTGTTGTTCTTTATAGGACTGTTAAACATGCTTGGCTTGTGCTGCCTTTTCTTGACTAGTCTTGCTTCTTGTGACATTTATTTTGTTTTTCTTATTCATTTGTTTTGAGCAGTGTTTTGCTTTGCTTCTTGTTTTTCTTAATTTTGTGACCACTGATTTTTGTGAAACACTTGTTTTGTCAATTATCAAAGGTCAACAGGCCTCATAGCCTTATGCTTGTTTATTTGTATTATTTGTTTAATTGCAAATAATATTTGTATTATTTGTTTATTTCTTTTAACTTCCTAATAAAGGTTCTCCATTTGCCATTGGGTCCATCTCCTTGGTTGCACAGAAAGCTTGACATTGTGCCTCTGATTTATTTTTTTGTCCATTCCAAAATCATCAAGCTTTTTATTTTTCAATTGACACATGAAAAAAATCATGTACGAAAAATTACAATTATTTAACGTATTAAAATGTCTCAATGGTAAGTAGTTCCATTTTTTGCAATACTCATAGAAGGCAAAAGTATTCTCTCAAAGTGTGTGCTGTGAAAATTCAGCAAAAGACTTTTAAAGTACGTATTCTTAAGAAGGCTAAAAAAAACTTTTATAGGGGGCACTAAATCCTACGTTTAAGAAACCACCCAGAACAAAGAACACAATCTGTTGAAGGGCATTGTACACTGTCAATGGCTACTGTTGCTTGAGAATGATTCTACAAACTATCATTAACAATACTGGAGCAAAACCTTCGACTGCTTTATCAAGGAGAAGCCCAGAAAGGGCTTGTGAGTCCAAGATGCAGTTAGCAAAAGAGCAAAGCTGGGCGCTTGGATTTTGAGCAGAACTGGGTTCTTGTTCAGACCCTGCATGAGTTAGTCATTGAGGGTCAAAAGCCCACCTGACCAGAACAGCACAGGCTGAGAAACAAGCAGTATTCATGGCATCCCCTGTGAAAGCAATCACATCACTCTGGGTTCAACTGTTCCAATGGAGGATCTCTCTCCACGTTGCTTCTTTAACCCTCTCTTCTCTTCGCCTCCTGTTCTGATTGACATCTCAGTGACCCTTAAACAGTCTCTTGTTGTGGATATAAAGTAGGTGTAAAGCGAGATGGAGGAGAGTGTTCTGATCCATTGAGCTCTTGCAGTCCAATCCACCATCTTTCCTCTTTCTGCCCGGCTTCCTTTTCATGCTCCACTCCTCTTTAACAGCCTGTGCTTCCTTTCTCATTCCATCTTTCTAGCACCGATCTCCTTCATCTGATTCTCTGAGGGACTTCCGCGGCGCATCAAGATGTCAGAGCGTTCGAAGGCAAACATTCATCACCGATGCGCATTGAGAGCGTACACACAGAAATCCACTCAGTGACTGGCATATCTTGCTAGACACAGAGCACAGTCAGAAAACTTGGCGTGACAAGACAGTTTTCAAAAGTTTTATGAATTTATGATATATTAGGACTTTTGTTTTCTTTGCTTTGGTTGTAATACCTGTTGCCATAACTATATGCCACATGCTGTCGCTACATAAGTGCTTTGGCCATGATGCATCTCCTGTTTTAAGATTGATCTAAATCTGGTTGACTGGACAGTAAATCCAGTGTAAATGAACAAACCAGACCAGAAATCTCAAGGAAATTCCCATCTAATCCTTATATTAATGTTACATCAATGTATCCTGCAAACATTGTCACGGTAATTTATGGTTTACATGTTTTTCTGGACTTGGACATTTTCTTTCATCTAAATATTCTTATACTTTCTTAATATATTATAGCAGGGGTACCCATTACGTCGATCGCGACCGACTGGTCGATCACAAAGGCATTGTGAGTAGATCGCATGACATTGGGAAAAAAAGTCGAGGAAAAAAAAAGTTTAAAAACTCTAGCAACTTTGCGAGTAAGAGATCGACTAAAAATGAGTTTAAAAGATGGCGATCCTACCCCACACGCAATCTTAATCCAGCATTTACACGATTCTGCCAAACTATAATTTCCGACGAGTGTCTCTCTGTCAGCTGTGTGCGCGCTCGCATGGGCGGAGTTCCGTACGCAGCAGCGGTCACGTGCGCTTATTACCTACGAGTCAGGTGCTAGTCGAGTTTAAAAAAACATACAATAAACAGAGAGAATGAGTGAGCAAACACAACGGTCAAGTAAGTCTGCTATCAACTCGGACATTTTCGTACCTGAAAAAGGATTTTTTTCTGAAGTGTGTGTTTACTGCGTTTTAAAACCAGAATATGACACTCAACAAACCATATATAAAGTGATGGCAATATACAGCAAACATCTACAGTTGAAGACAAAATAATTTTATAATACCTTTATTAAAGTAACAAAGTATTAAAACTTTATATATATATATATATATATATATATATATATATATATATATATATATATATATATATATATATATATAGCCGGTAGATCGCTTTGACTAGGTCATTTGAAAAGTAGATCGCGAACCGAAAAAGTGTGGGCACTCCTGTATTATAGAGATTAATAATTAATGTGTAGATTATTATATATCATTAATATTAGATTTAAAATAACATTTAATTCAAAATTATTTAATGTTTATGCTTTTCTACAATCTCTGATAGCCACCAACCAAATTGTATCACAACCATGACACTAAATTCTTATTTTATCCTATCTTACTAACAAAACATGCTTCCTAAGAACGATGGATTTGTTGGCTTTAAAAAAAAATGAAAGCAAGTACAAAAAAAGGACCATGAACACCGATTCTAAGCGTGTTTTGATGACTCATTACGACTTGTTTTCCTCAATTTGCTTGACAGGACCTGATCAAAGACCTCCTGACCTCCTTACGATTAGGGATTGGGACACATCCAAAGTCGTGAAAAGCCCTTGACTTTAACACAGAAGGAAAGCTGAGTCTGCACAGAAAGTGAGAACAAAAAAAGTGCCAGCCACCAATGTTGAAGGAAAGTCACAGGAGTGGGTGTTTTGTAACTGATTCGGGTCTGATGCATGCGTTTGCATTAATGCAAACTCCAAAAGAAATAAAGATGGATTTCACAGCCTCAACACTGAAAAGCCTGGAGCATCTCCGTGCCAAATGACTTTAACACGGCAAGGCGTTGCAGGCAGTACTATCACATTTTCAAATCTTTTAATCTGGAAGCAATTTTAAAGAAGGAGATTCTCCCACGTAGTACACACAATCTCCGCTTTGCTTTAAAACACCATAATTCAATCAGTAACACACACACACACCCCTCAATAAACAGCCTGGTGGGGACCTGATCATCCCATGCAGTAGCCAGCCTGATGAAGGCGATGTGAGTCGAGGCTTAACTGAATTCTGCATGCACTTCGTAAATCCATGCTTCTCGCTCCCTCTACTTGTCAGTTTGATGTTCAGTCAACACGACAAGTGTGTGACCTGAGAAAATGTGCACGTTGACAGCATATGACCTTTACCGCTTGTGTTGAGACAGAGGAGAGCCCCTAACCCCCCACACAGACACACACATCCTTGCATCTTCTGGTCCAGCTCTCAGAGCAGCATCGTTTGTGTAGGTGCTCCTGTCTCTCCCTGCTTATCTGTGTCTATAATGTCGCCCTTTCTGGTTTGATGCCCCGTGTGACTTGAATATAAACACATCTCAGACTGTCATTCACTTAATTCCACTGACGAGCCACATCAAGTGTCTCTCGCTTTAAACTCGCGCACACACAAGCCTCCAAAGTCACGAATGAGACATTAAACCTGATTTATCGTTCACACACCAAACAGTAAACGCATGCCGGATTCATTAAGAACTTGCAACTTACCCTGCGCGCGCAACATGTGGGTATTCCACATGAAAACAAAAGCGAAAATCCAACCAAACAAGCGCCGTCGCGGTTTCTCCATGGCAGGCGTACTCCTAGTCCTTTGAGGAGACTTAATCTCGTAAACTTTGCCCTTAGGAAGAGGGCTCGGACCCTCGCCGAAGCTCGAGTCTGCGACCTCGGTTTGTGCGCGAGGAGGAAAGTGCGCGCTCCGTCGCGCGAGGCGCTTCTCATTCATCCCAGACGCGGGAGAGTTCAGCTCCCAGCGTGACACTTCCCCGGTCGTTTTACTTTCATATCCTTGGGGTTTCAGGGAGACCTGGCCCTCGCCTTTGCATCCAGAACTCAATAAAACGATTTCATCAAAGCCAATGGAGCAAGTGTCGGTACAGCGCTGTGCCTTTGACAAAACGCTCCGCAAACATCTCACGGCGGAGCGCGAGCCGCTCTGCCGAGTCCCGAAACGCCTCATGGTGTTACGCTATTGATTCGAGAAAAGTATTAATACGCTCGTCTATGGTGGATTTAATCTATCCGCTTAGAGTGATATTATCTCCTGTAAACCCACGTTGTTTTGACGTCTGTGCGGCAGGATTATCTGTACCCGATCATTTCCAATGTTTTAGTGTCCTTTGAGGAATCCCTTACAATCCACATTGATGCTCCATAGATTTGTCTTTATCCATTAGGATAGCGCGCAGAGTGTGTTCTTAGATTATTTGGCAAACCATGAATGTGTCCGGAATACTTAATTCCATCTCAAATCCCAGACAAAGTCAAAAGCCAGGGATTTTAAGAAGCACCATGAAAATCAGGAAAAATCTCCGTGAACGAATGACACCTGTAAAAGTATAAAAGCAAAGATACAACAAGTCAGATAAAGTCTTTGCAGATAAACAAACATTATGTGAAATCATTTTACAACGTGCTCTGTGTTCGGTTCCAGTTATAACTCGAGTTATAGTGTAAATAAGACAAAATCAATATTAACCTATTATTAAAAACGATCTATTAACAGACTATTAGCCGGTGTCTCTATAGTCCGTTTAAACCACAAGTCAATAAAAAGATTTAAATGACACGTTGGACTCAGCGATTCAGTTAGCGAGTCAATCAAACTCTGCTCGCTCGAATCGGTTCGGTCACCGAAATCTCGCAGACTAAAGTAGCAATCGTTTTGTATTGAACAAGGTTGCTAGAGAAAGGTTACCGTTACGTTAGAGAAAAGCCCACAGTTACGATAAATTATGTAAAGTTACTGAACATAACCTGGAAAAAATATGAATCACTAAAGAATCGGTTCAAATGAATGACTGCTATTAGAGTCAGACTCGAAAGGACTCGAGAGTGTGAGTAGCACTTTCCAAAATGCACGTGTTATCGAACCGCAAACATCTAAACGCTCGAAACGATTGATTTATACATGATGTTTAAACAAGCGTTTTATCTCACTTCGCAGGACCCTTGAGAAAAATACTTTGTACGACTACAAGTGTTCATTTACGCACTAATCAGTAATCACATTTAATTTCAAATGTTAAATAAAAGTCCTCACCTAACGATGGTGAGGTCTTGGTCTTCTTTTCGCTTAGAAAACGGACCGAGAAAACGGACTCGAACACCTGCTGATCGGACGGAACATGAATTGTTCAAAAAAGCACCTAACACGAGACTCAATAATATGCCCAGGTGATCGTTTACTTGCACTTACACGTATGAATGAGCCACGTTCTCTTTGTTGGGTAGTAATTTCTACAGGACTGAATTTGAAGTTGAAATCGTGGTACCGTTGGTCCCGCCCTGCTGCACGCTGATTGGTCAGCGCTCCGCAAACAAACGCCTTTTTTTGTGGAGATGGAGAGAAACTGCTGAAACATGGTGTCATGCGCCCCCAATCAGAGAGAAATCAAATGCATGTATACATTTCCACTAAAGTGTGAGATATGTTATTTAAAACATCACATCTATTATTTGCTCTTCATATCAATATGACCAGTTGTTTAATGTAATGCAAAAACGTCATACTTTAATTCTCTTAATGTGTGACATCATATGTCTGAAAGTTTAGCCTGGTGTGAAATTAAAGAATAACATATTTTAAAATATTCCAGAGACATTCATCTTGGCTTGACAAATACATGTAAAATCTGTTGCCTTGTGACAGAATGTATTTATACATTTATGAACAATTTTAGTAGGTAAAAACACTTTTTTTTAATTGTCTTTTAAAGGATGTGATGACTGGCATTTCATTCCTACTTCAATAGGAACAATTCACAGAACAAAGTAACTCGTGCAGGTTCAAAGCAATCTGATGGTGAAATAAATGATGGCAAATCTTCTCATTCTCAGTGAAATGCATATTTTCTTAAAGCTTGTAGATCAATTTATAAGACAGGTAAAATGATATAAATAAATAACACACACACACGCGCACACACTCACACACACACACACACA
>CM051501.1:19645677-19757577 GCA_028031935.1 Paedocypris micromegethes | reverse complement strand
CACACACACACACACACAACATTAAATGCATATTTGTTTGAAAAGCAATTGATTAATTTGTATTTCTGCATTTTTATAGTGTAATTAGTATCATAGATGTATATTACTTGTTTATAAAAACGTATATAAACTGTATTTGCTGATTGCCTTCTACGTTGTGCTTTTGCTCCCTGCATGCACGGTTAATCCAGTTCTTTTCTGAATCCTTCTCTAACAAACATGACACAACCAACTCGGCAAAAGTTGGTTCTATTGAGAAGCTAATGAAAGTCAGGTGGCCTTGGTGATTGAGCGGTGGTCCAGGGGGGGGCTGTGCTTGCTCCCTTCACTGACAGCAGTTTCTTCATTTCTCAGTGGCAAAATGTGTTAATACTCTGGCCTCCGCTTGAGCTGGTCATTCCTTGGTTTCTATTATGTATGTAATTGGAACAACTAATTCCAAAACCAATTTGATTTGCAATTATGTCCATTCCCATTCCAGAGCACTTTTCATTTAAAGCCTGTCTTACTGCGGCAGCGATAGCGGACTGACATAAGGACACAGGTGTGCACACACACACACACACACACACACACTCCTGATAGCAATCTTCTGCTCTTCCTTGAGTTAAATGGTCCTCCTGCCACATTTCCTAATGTGTTTTTTCCACTTTGTAAATGGTTCGCACTCACTTTTGTCAGATGTACTTGTTATTTCAGCAATAATTATAGGTTTTAACCAACATCCACATTTTAAAACAGCCCAACACGTCTAAAACATTCCACAGATATAGGCCTGGCCATCTACTTAAGATGTCAAAATTCCAAAAATAACAGCAAATAAATTAACCACCTTCATCAAACATCTTGCTGGTTTGCCATTTTTGGCCAATTCATGATCAGACTGGTTTTTAGTCTACAAATATAGCAACACCTAATATAACGTCTCCTGAAACTCAACCTGGGATGTGTTCAGCCGCTGGTCTTTGAACTCTCAGGCTTCTGTCAGTCATTTTTACGAGCGAGCACGAAGAT
The DNA here is from genome assembly GCA_028031935.1 of Paedocypris micromegethes. Lineage (NCBI taxonomy): Eukaryota > Metazoa > Chordata > Actinopteri > Cypriniformes > Paedocypris > Paedocypris micromegethes. Next base: position 19,756,563 of record CM051501.1, on the reverse strand, counting down.
GCTCTATTGAAGTCATTCTAAAACCAATTCACTCTCTTAAGTTTCAAGAGATCCTATGGATTTATGAAGAGAAGTTTACCAGGTGTGTGGTGTGTGTGTGTGTGTGTGTGTGTGTGTGTGTGTGTGTGTGTGTGTGTGTGTGTGTGTGTGTGTGTGTGTGCGCGCGCGAGTACTTGTACGATTTGTAATTCTAGGTTTGCGTCTGAAATATTGTCAATCAAACTGAAATCCTCTTGGGACAATTTTCCGAACAGGGGGAATCAATACCTGGTTAGAACAAGGTCAAATGCAGAATTACAAATTCTGATTCACTCTGAAGTAAATGTAGACTGGGCTATTTATTTGTCTCTCATTTACTTTTGTTATTTTTTATTTTTTACTTTATTTAATTTATTTGTGATAATGTTTTGCTTGTTTTATGTATCTATTTGTTTTTATTTTTAAATTGTCGTTAAATTATGTAAATTGATGTTGTTTTTTTCGTTATTTGTTGATTAGGTATTTGTTTGCAATTTAGTTAGTTCTTTGCTAAATTCATATATTTTGCAAATCAGTGCATTAATTAATTTCCAAATGAAATGCATTAAACACTTGAAATACTTTGTGCTTGAAATTAAAAGCCTACTTGCAGGAAGTGCTAGTGCCAAACTGTGAGTTTAACTTCCCGAATCTATTGGCATACTTGAATTTTGCTCTTTTAGCGTTCATGAATAACATTCAGCAAATTTGACTCTCAAAGCTGTGTTTCTCGTGCCTGGAGGCGAGGACTCGATTGTATTACAACAGAGAAATCTGATCCTTCACCTCCACCCATTAGCAAAAAGAGAGATGTTCTCATTCCTCCGTTTATCAGATGTTAGGAGAAGAAAACAAGTCTGTCTGCAGAAGCCAGCAGAGATGGCAACTCTCACAAGACAACAGGAGAATGAGAAATGGAGGTTGAAATACAATGAAAGTAAAATCAGACTGACAGTAACAAAGCGAAGGGAAAGACAAGTGCATGAGAATAAAGACGAAAAGTAAAATGCAGAGTGATGGATAGACTCGAGAGGAAAGATAAGTGTAGGTGGTACAGGTATATAACGTCACGTGTTTTCTTGAGACGTGCACAGCCTCAGGATCCGTCGATGAACTCTGAGAAGGTCCATCCTTTAGGCTATGTCGTGCGGAACTGGGTTTAGACTGAGCTTTTAAAGCACCAGAGCAAGACGTTTGTCATGTGATTGGGCAGCCTGTTGAAAGAGGGTGCACTAACAGTCAAATGAATTGCTAGAAAAGGGAATATTAAAAGTTTTGGCAAGCAACTGGCTAATGTAGCGCATTATTTTCTATTTTATATGCTGTGCTGTGCTGTGCTGTGTGTGTGTGTGTGTGTGTGTGTGTGTGTGTGTGTGTGTGTGTGTGTGTGTGTGTGATGTGTGTGATCAGCTCAGGTGTTTGTTCAGCTCAAGTGAGTTGTGGTTTCCTGAAACCTAATCTGAAATTCGTCTGCTTTCTGGCTAAATCACAGAGAACACACCCAGAAGGAAGCGAATTGGAGACCTGAGAAAAGTGCATCCACACAAAGAGTCTTTTGGATGGAGCAGTAAAAGAAGCAGAGGATAATTAAACTGATTGAGAGTCATTAAAATCATCACAATGAGTAAAAACACGTGGACTCTGTGATTTATTTTTTTATTTTTACAAAAACAAAAAAAGATAATTAATAACATTGAATTGTTGAATTGAAGTTGACATCCAGTGGCTTAGTCAGTCGAGCAGGAGCCAGGGTTTAGAGACGAGACCCTAAATTTGACTCATGCAAAAGTAATGAAAAATGCAAAAATCTTTAGAAAATTTAAACAAAGTTTAAAAAGAAGCACTAGAAGCAAAACAAAAATATGAATGTAAAAAATAATTGTGTATTTACTTCACAATCATTTAGCAGACACTTTTATCCAAAGCGACATACATTTCATCACAACTTTTACAATTCAAACAAAATATTGCAAGACAAGTACATTTTAGGGATTTTGGGGTTTAAATAATGTCTAGGGAGACAAAGATGAGTTAGGGAGACAAATGTGATTTTTATAGTCATTTATGTCAGTATTTACCATCTAAAATGTATAAGCACATGCAACACACAGAAGAGTGAAAAAAAATCAGTTCTTGCATCAATACGTCCATTTAATACGTACTGAATACGGTTGAATAAAATTCTTGTTCAATATCGTTACCTTGAGGTTGCAATGAGCGGAAAGATTAATTTCACGACTCATAAAAGTGCTTCATGATTTAGACTTTTACATTTCTGGTTTAAAACACACAAATGAATCAACATCTTCAAAAAAGTTTTCATATAAAAAGTGAATTTGCCACTAGGATTAAAACACTTCTGTCTGTCAATTAGTCTATATTGTTTATTTAATGTAACAATTATTTCTCACTACATAAAGCGATCTATTCATCTACTTCCTAAGCTTCTTCCATCACAAGGTCAAGGGGAGCTTGAGGACTTCTGAGCCTGAATCAAGAGACACACACTCATTAATTGACCAATCGCTGGTCTCAATCACACATACAGTCAATTATAGTTATTTCAACTTTGTCCCCAAGTGAAAGTTTTCCTTTATTTTTGGTTTTGCTGGCAAGCATCTTCTTGCCTGAGCACTAAAGGTGTGAATGATGCTTAAAAACACTCCCATCTGTTGCAGAAAGGTGAGAGATTTCTTATCGCGTACAAAAGAAAAGCATTACAGCATCCACGGGAAATCTACAACTCTAGTTAATAATAAAACCTGGAAGCGGATCTGCAGCAGGTGGCTCAGTGACTCTGAGTCTATTGTTCGCCGTGACTGTATTAGCACCTGGACCCTGAAGATCCACCAAGGTGTTTGAAAAATGGCAGAGCCTACAAAGCCTGTCATGCTAACAAACACCAACAGGCACACGCGTGGCTCGGTGCAGCGAATAACCTCATGTATCTTAACTTACTCGGTTTAAACCCGCTCATCCCACCCATCCACACTCAAGGTGCTTAGGTAATGTAATCCCGTCTCAGTCCATCTCCCGTAATAGATGAACTCTGTTCACGTCAGCTCCTAGTGTGACCAATACATCACAGGCGTCTAGTGTTCGGCCCTTCACACACACACACACACACACACACTCTCAGAGGAAATAAATTTGAGCAATAAAGAAACGTCCCGCTGTCTAGAACAGATGCATCAAAGAGACTGTCCCTTGCCGAATGCCATAGAACCGCACGAGGTAGAAAGAATCAGGCGTGGTAAGATTCAAATGAGGTTTTGTTGATAGTGCATTTACATAACAGAGAAAAGCTCATGTTTAATTGATTTCCTCTGAATTTATCCAGCAAAGCCGGAGCTTTGAAAGAGCTTTGGGTAGATGCGACACTGCAAAGCGTGCCAGCATATCGCAACTGCAAGATTAGGGCATTAGTCTTGCACTTTCTCAAATGAATGTCGCTCACTGGAATACGCATTTTGAATTTTAACAGGTAGACCGTCATGGGCTTACACTCTGCTCTTTTGCAAAGAACCGCGCCCGGACAAAGAGTCGAGTGAAGCAAGACAAATTGGCAGCTCCAAAGTCTGAGCTAACTTAACCTTAATGGAGCACAACAATAAAGCATTAGTCGTTGGTTTCTAATTGTGCAATGTGGCCAATAGAACCATGAGAAGTACTGTACGGACATGGCTTAATTTTTTTTTTTTTTTTTTTTGCAGCCTTGATTGGATTACAACACAAAATCTGGCCCGAACAGATTGCAGAAAACTTCATGAATTAGCACCAGCTCTGGGGTTTTGGGTGGTTAAAGGTCACTTTTGAAAGGATTTTAAATACCACAAATGTTAATATGAAGCGTTTACATATTTATAAATGCTGATTAAGCTGTTTACAAGAGACAGCTTGAAATTCTGTTTTGGGTGGTTCAAAAGTAATTAATATATCTCTTAGTTTGAACAAAATTTCTATTCATTTTGAATCACAAGGAAGTTAGGATATACTGTCGACTCCTGTTATTTGGGACACATCGGGAAACAGCTATTTTGCCCCAATAAAGTGGCACAAATTTGCGTTATAACATATTTATGATTTGGACTTTTTCACAATAATAGGGCTTCTCCCTTTGACCTTCTGCAGAGGGGTCCATATTTAAAAATTTGACCCACAGAAACTGAAACAAAAAATCAAACCGTGAATTCAATTAGCAAGTTTGCTAAGCAGAAGCGGATAAATCAAGACTGGTTTTAGGTGTAAGAGTCCAATAATGCACTCTAGTGCCCCCTCTGTAACTTTACTATAACAAAATATGTATATTCACAAACCCTTTGTTTATTTGAGGGTTGCATGGAGCTGAAGCTAAGCTCAGCGTTAGTTGACCTGGAGACACAAAACAAAATCGGGATCAGTCATGAGGATTCACATAAATAAACACTCTTATTCTCACCTTAAGTCAATATTAATGTATTTAACAGTGTTGTGCAAGTTACTTCGAAATTGTAATACATTACACATTTCTTGTTACTGTTTGTAAAAAGTAATTTGTTACATTACAAAACTATTGACTCAGAATTGTAGTACGTTACATTACTTCTGTATTACTTTTAAGTTACTTTCATCAAAATAACTAGATAAGTAGAAATTAACATCCTAAAATAACAAAATGTACTTTTTACTGTATTTAATTTTAGATCCAGTAAAAGGCAATTTTATGTAGCCTGATGCTTACCAACTCTAAGATCTAAGATACCAACAACAATCTTGTTTATAATAGGTGTTAAAAGTATGATAGACATAAAGCAATTTTCTGGTGTTAATGTTATTCTTGTATTATTAGGGAAATGTTTTTTACGTAGGACGACAGCAGGTGGAACTCCTCTCGTTCATCCATTGAGCAATGACCAGGAAGATTAAAGGAGGTCATGAAAGAGGAGAGGCGCCACATTATCCTTGGAAGTGCTTGCCTGTTGCTGTTTTGAAACTGAACTTTGTATCTGAATGTTGTATATTTAACAACATCTGTGAATATCTTTGATATATTTTAATTAGACACAACAGAATACACAGGTTGCATTTCATCACAATTCTCTTGTCCTTTTCTTTTACAAATGGAAATAATGCATATTACACCATCATGTGAATGTACTTATGCCTGCCATATTTATCAAATTTGCCACATCTATTCTGTGCGCAGTTACGGCGTAACAGGCGGAGCCAATAACGGCGGACATCGATGAAAACATGCACCGTTACAAAATACAACACTCCTCCAACAAAAGACGAATGACTTACGTGTCTATTCAAGAACTGAAAATAAAACATCTTTAATGTATTGTCTTGAGGGTGAAAAGTTCAATGTAACACTTTTACTTTACAAGCATTACCTGGCATGTAGCGAGTTATATATTCCTGAAAATACACTTCGCAATGTGTTTTTCAAACAGTAAATATGTATACATTATTGTAATACATTACTTTGTAACGTGTTACTCCCAACACTAGTCTTCAATGCACAAGGAAATCAGAGACCCAGTTGAAACAGACGTGGACCGAAGAAACAATTGGATTGTGTCGATAACTCTTGATTCATTTACCACAAAAGTTCTATACACTTCATATTCCTTTTGTGAAATTACCTCTTTAACCACTTTCCCAAAACCAATTTATATGTACCTAACTGCTTCTAGCGTTAAATTCAATCACTGTCAGTTAATTTGGCAAGAACGTGTAGCTGTGCATCCGAGGAAAAAGTTAAAGAGTATGAGAGCAATAATTCAGATAAAGAAAATTTGTTCTAAGAAAAGCAGATATTTCAGTGAAGTGCTTGACCAATAGAAAAAGAGAGAAATCGTGCAGACATTTGGATCAAAGTGGGGCCCCAAAGTGTGTCTTGCTCCACAACTTTGAAGCCGGTTTGAGGGTCAAGGTGGGATTTTAGGGATGAGTTACAGTTCAATTTTGGTTAAGGTGGGTGTAATGGGGACGAAGAGGAATATTTTGATAGTTAGGTTGTGGTGGGTGCGTTTTGTATGTATGTTAATGATGAGTCCCACCTTGATATATTGTATATGCTAGTGTGTGTTTCTTGTATTTATGATTTTCCAAATAGTTCTAAACAACTGAGTTTTTTTTTTACTCTAAGTTAATCATGCATTGATATCCACAGTAACATGTTGCCAAAAAACTTTTAGTACAGCTGAAGCTTCTAGAAGCCTTCTCAAAGGTTGAAAAGGATTTGACTTTGCATGACTAAGTTTTTTTAAAACCTAAAATGACACAATTATGACTTGGAAGTATCATGAGAGCTTTAGACTGAGATTAGCTGTCTTGTATTTGTGGCGTCTGGCAACACTGACAACATTATTCTGCCATGCTCCAGAATTGTGTTCCTAAGCTCAAGCAACAGAAATTGTTCCAGTAAAACACTTTGCAGGAAAACAAGTTTTGCCCTCAAAATTGCACATTTCAGCCATGCAAATATTCCAATTTGAGGAGCAGTAATTTTTATGCAGAATACACACAAGCCATGCCAACACCTCAGCAGCAATTTTGTTGTCATGTATCAAGTTATAAATGAGTGAAATTCATCTTTTCAAGGCGACGATAGGATACAATTGTCAGCCAATCAACAGATGTTTCCTTCCTGAAATTCTGCCATCGACTCTGCTGTTGGTGCATTTCTTTTTTTGTTGAAAGAAAGTTTACTCTTGTCTGAAATACAACAAATCAATGTTTTTTTCTTGTAAATTTAGCTGAATGAATCGTGCTGAGGTAATGCAATTTCTGTTAACATTGGCAGCTACAATACTGCAATATTGCTACAATACATGGAGCAGTAGACAATCTCAGCATCTCTGGTTCATATTGCTGGACAAATTCCAACAGAAACACACACACACACACACACACAAATATATCACAAGATCTTCAGAAGTCCATGGGGTTTGCTAACTTTTATAGATAATTCATTCGGAACTATAGTCAAGACTATGCTTCACTAAACTCTCTACTTAGGAACAAACCCCAAGCTGATGCCCATCAGCAGCAGAATGTGGAAGAGTCTACAAAACCACTTGAGCCAATTTTGCTTCCAGAGATTCATCAGTATCATCCTATAGAACTTGGATGAACAGATTTGGGAGGTCAACGGACAACAATTCTGCACGTCCACTCCAGAGGTCCTATGTCTCTCTAATTTGGTCAAATCTCAACTACATGCTACCCTGAGCTCCTGGCACCTCACCTACCCTTTTGCTCATACGTCTCCATTATTGGTTGCCCTCCATGGCCTCGCAACCTCATCAGGATCAACCAAGAATTTGCAGTCCGATTGTGTTATGGACCACACCACAAGGCAAACTTTAACCTGTTGGCCAGCTGTATAGCAGACTTATCAATAGTTATACTTGTGGTTTTTTTGTTGTTGACAGGTACTCAACATTAAGGGCACACCACGGCACTGGAAGTGGCAGAGCCTCTCTTCCATCTTCCCTTCTTTGACCAACCAGAGAACACCATTTCAGAATGCAGGCACCAATTCATTTCCCAATTATAGAGGGCCTTGAGGTTACTGTCAGTTTGACGTCTGGCTACCACCCGCAGTGAAGGATGATCCAGGAGGTCAGCTGGTACCAGCGCAGTGACTGTCACAAAGACTCTCTGCGCAGGATTGTACTTGACTGACTTTTTTCCAACGCGTTCTAGGATTTCAAACCCTCCCTTACCCTGGTCAGGAGAACCCTCATCTGTATGGGGTAATTGATCATTGTTTTAAGTTTTGTTAACCCTGTAGAACCAGTGTAGGGGGATTCCAGCCTGCAGCCTCATGTACATAAGTTCAAGTCCTTACCACTGGGCCACATCCGATGATGATGGTTTTCCTCTACCTCCCGATGAGGATGACAACGATGCAATCTACATTGTAGGAAGATTCTGGACTCCCATTGGCTACGTCACCGGCTTTCCTGATCGAACGTTTCAGCTTGAATGTCAGTTCCCCAGTTCATTCTTTGTCTGGTGTTACCTGCATTACCTTCAAAAGCTACTCCCCGCACATAAAATCCCCTCGTCATCCTCAATCCAAGTCTGCATCTTGTCTCTGTGTCCCAAGGCTTTTTCCCATCATCCTTGTCTTCACGTAATTCAGTGTCAGAATCTGTTGGTTGTTTACTACTTAGCCTGTTATTAAAGCACTTAACACCTACACATGCCATGTTATTGTACTCTTCGAGTATAGATAATAGCAAATGAAGTGCATTTGCCTGGGATTTGATTAGAAATATAATTAAGTAGACTTTATGTATCTGCTGTTACTCGAAGTGCGTTTAATCCTGGATGATCAGCTTAACTTCACTGTGATTGAAGAGTCAATACTTTTATAAATTATATTAGGAGGCGCAGTGGATTCTCTGTCACATCAAAGCAAGAAGGTTGCGTTTAGGACTCAAGGTGCATGTTTGTCTCAGGCCCAGAGTTGCTAAGATTGTCTACAACTCCACGTGACCCAGAAATGGAATACATGGTATAAAATGGATGGGTGTGTATATTATTACTCCTAAATTTAAATGTGCACAGAATAAATGAGAGACAAATGTGTGACATTTTGAGTCTGTGCTGACGTGGAAATTTTCAAAACATCCTAGACTAATGTGTTAGTAAATGGCGTGCGTGTGTGTGTGTGTGTCTGTGTGTGTTTAGGTTGCTCCAGGTAAGCAGGTCGCAGCTGTTTGTTCTGAATCTAATGAGATCTAATCTTGTCGGCTACACTCAGCCATACTACACACCCATTCTCTCTCTCTCTCTCTCTCTCTCTCTCTCTCTCTCTCTCTCTCTCTCTCTCTCTCTCTCTCTCTTTCTCTCTCTACCTATCTCTGCCTCTCTCTCTATCTGTCTCTCATACTCTCACTATCACTCACTCTATTGAACAGAACCTTTTGCTCTCTCTGTCTGTTTGGCAGTTATTAATGAACAAAAAAGTATGTCCAGGGTTATATTTGACATTAACAATCAATTTTAATCTTTCTCAACTACCAAGTGTAGATGTTTAGATAGATAGATGGACAGACAGAAATATTTTTACCTTATCGAAATTACATGATCTGCTAGAACCAGTAAAACTATTTCAGGTTTGGCAAAACAGTTTCCTGTCAAAAACACGTAAAAAAAAACCCCAAAAATGTCTGCCCAGATCCATTTGGTTTTGTTAAAGCCTGCCACGTTTTGTAAAATAATAATTTAACCAGGAAAACCACACAGGACTTACTTTCTTGCAGCTAGTTCATTCTGTTTTTCAATACAATTCTCCACTGACAGCAATATGCATTCATGCAAAAATATGCAACCAGCAGAACATTAGTACAATCCTCGGCTGCTTTTCCCAGATTGTGCTTGTCCTCCGCACGTTTTTCAGCGCAGTTCATATTTCTAACTTCACTTACACATTCACCAAGTCTTCTTTTTTGTGCTGCTCTCTTCATTTTTTTTCCCCTAACAGGCCTCGGTTATTTTGAAACATTTTTCCTCCTTTTTAACCAAATGTATTTGCGTCCCACCTTTTTTCTAGTGAGCTCTGAACACGAGAACAGCACCAGCTGAAGCTATAAAAGAAGCAAGTAGTTAGCAAGTCAGGAGTCCCGTCTGGGAGCTTGTTAGAAAATCCGAAACAAATGAGTCTCACTGTAGACTTGTGTGTTTTGTGAATTTTACACCATTTGCTTATTCCGGCTCATTCTAATGATTCCTCGGTGACTCTGGCGCGTGCTGTGGTGGATAGGAAAGACTTGTTGCTCTCATTTGCGAGCACACAGACGCCAGGCACGTGTTGTTTTATCTGCAGGGAGAGGAACGCAGCTCATAATTGAAGAAGCGGTGAATTCGTTTTCGGAGACGTGTTACGAATTGCTTGAAATCAAAGTCGTTTGTCTATCTGTCTTTTGCACCTGCTCTGATTTTTTCCCTTTTTTTTTTTTTAAATCACAAATTAATTTGGGGAGAAAAGGATTAGTGGTTTTTGGGTGATCCATAACCTCGCTTGCCACAACCTGTCAGCGATGTTAAAGTATGGTGTCATTGCTGAAAATATAACTAGTTATTACAGTTACCAGGAATGCAATACAGAACCTTAGAGAAATATAGAAACCGTAGTTAGGAGTGTGTGGAATGTGCGTGCCTGTTTTTTGCCACTCTGCAAATGGCCAGCCACCAATCCAGAGTGTGTATCCTGCCTCAGGCCCTTGGTTGCTAAGATGGACGCCAGTGACCCAGAAATGGAGTAAGTGGTTGAAAATGGATGGATGGATGAATTTTCCTTTAGCATTTCTCTACTGTGTGTATGCTGATGGGTACTGTGAATTTCTCACTGGAAATAATAAAAAACCTACCTAGCAACCAACAAACCAGGCCTTTTCCTTAAAATACAAATGCCTTTGGTGTCAGCAAACAGCCACGACCCGCATACAAATTAATAATAAAACCAAACTGCGTATGTTTGTAAAATACTACGCATTGTTTGTAAAAATGCAACAGATGGCTCAATTAAACATTCTCACACTCTAGTTCCTCAGAAATGCTTCAATAACTAGAAGTAAAGATTATCGAAGTTTCAATCACCATTTTAAACGTAAAATTTTCAACCAACCATTAACGGATCATAAAATTTGCTAGTGACGATTGTTATAGAGCTATTTGTACTTTGTACCGTAAAAATCATTTAATTTTAGCAAGCAGGTTAAGGTTTTTGAACGATATTTTCTTTCTACCTTTACTCTGGAGATTCAACTATCTATTCAACATTTTACTTTCTATTGTATTATTCATGAAGTGCCTGAAGTAACCAGCTGTTGCCAAATGAGGTTTCCTAAGATTTTAAGAAGAAACAGTGACAAAAAGGCCCGGAAATATGTTGCTGGCCAACAAATATGGAGTAGAAATATCTTCAAATTCAAAAGTGTCACATTTGCACACACATTTTAATTTTAAAACACTTTCGGTTCAAGACAAAAAGTTCAAATCAAGTAAAACTAAAAAAAGACAAGCGTTTGAAAAATATTTTGTTGCAGGCCTAAGCAGTTTATCAATTGGAAGGGCATAGGTTCGAATCCCAGATTTTTCAGGAACCACAACCAAAATATCTTTAAGCAAGATCCCAAATTCAATCTGGGATCCATACGAGGCTTCCCACCCATCCGGCCATGCCTTGTATGTTCGGTAAGTATGTATATACATGTATAGTAAGTATGTACAGTATATACACTATGAACAAAACAAACAACCACATTGACATCATCAAAAACAGCTTAAAACTTGACGGTTAAGTTTAATGACAAAATCACCTCACTTTCCTTAATGACCAACTCAATGTTCACACATCTCACTGCAACACAAGGCAAGTTCTGTAAAATTGAAACCAAATGCTCTTCAAGCAGGTCTGCCTGCCATCAAAAAACAACTGATTTAAATACAAAAGGCTTTTTACAGTCATTTGCAGATCGTTTTGTCCAAAGCGACTTACAAAAAGAGGTGCATTAGAGGCAAACTGTCAGAAAATGAAACGGTAAATGCTTTATACAAGGCTTTATCAAGAAATATGCATTACAGTCAGTGAACACACAGTCAGGGTTTTTTTTCCCCCCTTTATGAGTTACTTAAGAGTGTGAAACAGATCAGTATTTCATGCTTTTATCTGTCTTGAGTAATGACATAAAATTAACTTAGTAAATGAAATACTAAGCCCTTCATTTTTTGATTGTAGATTGTAGAAATACTACATCCTTCATTCTTTGATTGTAGATGAAGAGAGAATAAACCTGTACCTGAGTTGATGTAGGATGAGAACCAGTAATGTCAAAGTTAAAGCTTTGAACTTGAACCTTGCAGAAACTGGTATCCAGTTTAAGGGTAAAACGATGAAGTGATGAGTCCTTTTTGGTAGACTAAAACCAGTCGTACTGCAGCATGGTTTTTTTGCTCTATGTTGTGACTGCAGATACCTACCATGAGAGCATTACAGTAATCTAGCATGGAAACATGCCATTCATTTACTTATTTTTATATACGAGTGCTGGCACATACCGAATATGTGGTTGGACCTGCCACTGCTGCATGTTCGAATCCTGGTCCGGTGTGTTTCACAGCTGATTGTCCTTGAGCAAGACACACTCTATGCTTTAAGGCTGCCCACGGCTTCGGGTTTGTGTGTGTAACGTCACTGTGTGTGTGCGCGACTTCACTGGATGGTTGAATGCAGGGCACAATTTCTATATGATCCCTAGTGGTCATATTGACAGTCTCACTTACTTCACTTCAACTTCAACTTTTACATCACATTACATTACATTAGTATCTACCTGTTACTACCCAGATCAAGATTAAACTTGACATTAAGGACGATCACTTCCAGTTACCTCTCTCTTCTAGATACATTCACCTTCCTGACACGGAAAATTCAAGAGTGACATGGATCTAGGCTTGGGCAAGGAGGTGCATTGCTCCCCTCATTATTTTACATTACTTTTCATTACTTTTATCATTATTCATTTAATTTAATTAAATTTAAAGCAAAGAGTAATATGTGTTAATTGTATTGATGTTTGACAACCTGATTTTGAGGGCTAAATATTTAAAATAAAACAAACAGTTAAATAAAACACAGTATTTGAAAATCTATATTTAATTCAACAGTATTCGATTCGTACAGTGATAAAGTTTGCATTGAACATTATACTTAGCATCTTTTAAACACAGGCACTGTTGCTGATCAAATTGAATTAATTGGATTTTTTTATTTATTGTCTACTTCGCAAAATACCTTTCTACGCAGACTTTATCAGGGCTGAGCCGCTACAGTAAAACAGACCTGGACCCTACTAAAGAACCATTCTTCATCTCCTCTTTGCTCTTGGAATCAACTTCACAAAAGTACCAGGTGGGGTTTTTGTTCCATCCCAATGTTCCCCCAGGAGATCCAACCATTAGTTGAACAAAAGCATTCACAATTGAAACTCAAGATAACTTTAGACTCCAACAGGCCACTTTACACTTCAACAACCTCGGATCCGACACAAGTAGCGAGAGAGAGAGATGTGAGGAGAGGAAGAAAAAGAGAGGGTGGGGGAGGAGAGAGCAGGTACTGGTACAGACCATTTTGTAAATGGACCTTTGAAGGTCATATTTCATTGTGGCAGTCAATGCTGCTCATCAAAAAGACTTGTGCTTGACATTGAAAAAAAATACATGTTCCAGCCCTCCAAGCTAAGTACTTCACAGACATACTCAAACACAACTGCTCTCCTGGAGGAGGACAGAGAATAAACTTAAGTTCGGATCATTAGTGTGCGTGCCACGACATAAACCATTGTAATTCTGTTGGATAAATCAATTGTCCTCTGGGTAATACTATAGTCCTGCAGTGCGTCCTTCCCTTCCACCGGCTGTTCATCAGGAAATTAGGTGATGCTCAAATGAAAAGATGGCCTCATATCTAAAACGAGCCAAGGCTGCAAGAGCGAACCTGAAGGACAAGCATATATTGGGTTTTAATTAATTAATATGCAAATGTAATTCCCGGTTAGTTGCACTTCCTAAAGCCATATATGGCAGCCTTATTTGGTCTGTAGAATTAAAACAAATGGTTTCATTTGGGAAAACCCATCCGCTTCACATCCTATTTAACAGTAGAGGTAATTGCCTCACTATCACCCGGCTGGTAAAGAAACAGTACTCGGGCTGAGAGATTACAGTATTTAATTAACTTTAAGTGTTGTTAATCCAATCAATTCCCATTTTGCTGAGAGTTTCACTACTTCTTAGTGTAGTAAAAAAAAAATGACTAGAAAGTAGAAGAATGAATGAACTGCTGTAGTTTGTAAAGTGATTTGTCACAGAGCTTCATGCTCAACTAAAGTTTCCTTGAAAATCCAATAACAGATGGTATATAAATACTTGTGAATCAGATTTTTTCTCCATGTGAATATCAAGTATCAGATGTTTCAAATCAAGTCAAAAACTGAATAAAACAATGGTTATTATTTATCCTATTACTAATTATTACTATTATTAAATAGATTAAGATAAATGACAAAATGAAATATATTTGCTTGGATGTGGAGCTGAATGCAACTTCAATGGTTTTGTGTATTTAGAAATGTTTCCAGTCGAGTCAATGGCACTTTTCAAAAATAATCCCCACTGCACAATTTCAGACCAAGACAATGAGCTTACCCCCAAATTCATACAGAGGGATTAGAGGCCACCATTATCATCATTTTCATGAATAATCTATTCACGACACAAGTTCAGATTCAGACGCCTCTGACCCTAATCTACTTGTTTTGGTTTTTCGCTATCCAGGGTTGTGAAAAATCCTATAATCTCTAACTTCCAAATTCCTCCCTCTCTCTCTCTCTCTCTCTCTCTCTCTCTCTCTCTCTCTCTCTCTCACACACAGACACACACACACACTGTCCTTCACCAGAAGATCCTTCTCTACCTCGTCACATGCTGCCAGTTTTTATCTCATCTTCTAACGGTGCTTTAGGCAGTGACTCTGATGTTCTACACATCCCCTCCTTGTTGTTGAATTAGCAAAATGTCAAAGGTCTCCTTCTCTCTCCCTGGATCCTCATAAAGTCTCAGCTGCACTCTTCCCTCAGGTCAAATCAGAAGAAAACATATATCAGTGCCACATGACGCTGAGGGTTGTAATGGAAAAAGATAAAAGAGGTGTCATGTATGCAATTGCATATGCACATACAGCCTGCGGAAAAACAAGACTCTTAAGGCGCAATCTGCGAACAAGAAGGAGCTTTCCAATTAAAATGGAGTCTTTTTTAAACTTCTCTTCCTCTAATCATCAAAAGAAACGTCTGGCATGCGATACTGAGCTCCGTCTGGGAAAATCTGTCAGGGATTGCTGTTGGGTGTGGAAAATGCAGAAACTGGGTAGACGATAGGTTGGCACATGGTCGCCAGAAGGATTCAAGCAAGAGCAACTTGTTACATTTCATGTTCAGTTCTAGTTGTGTTGTGTCTGAATTTTAGATTTCTAGCCACACAAGAGGGCGCTACGACACTTAATGGTAATCCATTTACTATTAAATCTGTGGATTTTAAGAACCTCATAGTGCACACGTCTACGTCTTTGTGGCTCCCCCTGGTGCCCAAGAAGGGAAGCAGCAAGGAACTGATTAAAAACCTGACATCAATCTCCAGCGCACACCTCTAGGAGTTGGAGATCACCTTTAGTTATTGAATTTATGACCACATTTGAGTGTCTTAATGTGCTATAGTTTTTAATTAAGATATATATGGCTTTGTTACCATGTTGTTCAGTCTGGTTCGACAACATGCACATGTACAGTATATACATATTTTTATATCACACTGTGAACACAGACACACACACCACACACACACACACACACACACACACACACCACACACACACACACACCACACACACACACACACACAATTTAGCCGTTATAGAAAAAAGAAGGAAAATTCTCCTTCATAATGAAATGTGTTAAAAGCAATGATAATGTGATAACCTAAAGCAAGGTTGCAAGCTTTGAATATTTTTAACAAGACCTATCAAATTCCCCACACATATAAAAAATGGTGCACAAGTGAGAGTCCGTTGGCGTGTTTATGTTTGCTGATAGAAAGGGAAAGAGGGAGAGGAAGGGTGACTAGGACATTGCAACATATTTCTTGTTTGAAAGACCTTGGAGAGCTGTCTGCTGCTTCATATGATGACACCCAGAACCTGTCAAGTTTCTAGAAGTTCCACTAAAGAGAACTGGAACTATATACAATGCTTAAATCTCAACACGGATACTCGGTGGCTGTCTAATCAATTTATACTTGAAAGCCTATTGAATTTATTGAAATTTATAATGCGATGTCTAATGATGAATTATATCTTTTCAAGGTTGAATATAACTCACTGCTAATAACTGGTATAAATAAAAAATTACAAAAATGCACAAAGGTCAGCCACTTTTAAAAATACCCTTGTAAAATGTGAGCCTGACCATTTCAGACCCGATGACGTCTTTCGCCTGCTCTGGAAGTGTGACCGCTGAAATCCTTGGAGCTAGAAAATGTAGCCAACTAGAAGAACACTTGTCCACAGCAGTAACAACGCCATGCCGGTGTTCTGAAAATTCCTCCTACAGCTCAGAAGTTCCTTCACCTATGTCACTGATCAGCTGTTCACGTCAAAACTGAATACTAATATAAATAAGTACAATATAGTGTGTACTGTTATAAGTGTCCATGTTCATTTAGTGCATTTATCGCGCACCGCGAAAAGTGAGAACAGCTGAGAAGTGACGTTTCATTAGCGCGCATGCTCAATTTGCAAGCTAGAAACAGCTGAGCAGTGATGTATTGTGGCGATCCACTGCTGTGAGTGCTGTGCTGGAGCAGAGCCATGTTCTGAAGCGCGTGTTAGAATATATTGTACTTATTTATATTAACATTCAGTTTTGACGTGTTTTAACGCGCTTGCGCGGCGAGCTAGCTAGGAACAGCTGAGCAGTGACGTCAGTGTAGGAACTTCTGAGCTGTAGGAGGAATTTTCAGAACACCGGCAGTTAGCAGAAAGCAGTGAGATGAAGAAATTTAAGCTTTTAATGACAAACCAGAAACTACAGAGTATGGGACCTCCAAACATAATACATGTAACGTAATTAAACGCCATCTCATGCTCCCAGTACAGCCCTTCTATACTCTATCCATATTGAACACAGGTGCTGCACTGGGAGATTGCTGCCAGGTGTCCAAGATTAGTCCAGCCACTTCCTCCCACTGCCGCCAGGGGGAGCCCATGTGCAGGGAATATCAGACAAGTTTGAAAAAGATTAAATCAATTAAATGAGTCATTTGGACTGATTTTGATGGTCTCATTTTTGTGAGACAAACTTCTGAGAAATGGCAACAAAATTTACCCAGGAGAAAGAGTGATTCAAACCCTTTTTAATAAAATGTTTATTTAAAAACTCTTAACAGCTACATTTATTTAGGTGTATATATCTGGTGCAAATAGAATTTCAGTACCTGAGCAACTTTTAAATGACAAAGATCCACCGCTATCCAATTACATCTTCAAGCAGTGGTTAATGGTCAGAAGACACGGTGGACAGAAGCTTTGGATTGAGGAGGTGTTGGAAGGACACGACTGTGTGTGGGGTGACAGTGACAAAACGCACCTTCAGTCAACAAATTGTCTGCGAAACCCGTCTCCAATCCCAACACAACACAACACACACACACACACAGACGTTTCTATCATGTTGAACAGAGTTGCAGGAATGAAATCTGTCCCGGGAATATGACTGGTTTTGTCTCTTGAGAAACAGATCTGCCATTGCACACTGAAGCACACTCTTATCTGATACTGGGAAGACACTATCATGTTGCTCATGTAGGAAAGAGAAGTCCTCATTGAAAAGACACTGTCATCACACAATGACCAGTGAAGCAACACTTTTAAATGGGTAATACCTCCATCAGCAAAGAAAAAGCGCGTGTAATAGAACTGTCAGAGTGTAATAGGACTTCACTCAAGGGTTCTGTTGGATGCGGTTCTTACTAACCTTATCAGTCAATCCAGGGAACATAGAATCGCTGTGGAAAACAAGCATGTTTTCAGAAAGTCAACGAGTGAGCGTGCTAAAACATACTATTCTATATTGTTCATTACAAAATGTAACTAAAAATGCCTAATAGAAGTTTAGAAAACATTTAGTACAACTTTTTAAATGCAAGCTGCTTTTCAAGATCAAAATGTATTTGTATCTGTACTTTATATGTATAAAATATATCTGTTATAAGTATATCTGTTATAAGTACACACACACACACACACACAACACACACACACACGCACAAAAATCACAGAATGCAAAACCCAAAAACCACCTAAACTAAGAAAACTGTCAAAATAAGAAACAAATCTAGGCTTACTTTAGCACTTTGCTAGCATTGTGTTTAAATGACCAAACCCATAACTTAATTCAAATAGATTTAACTTTACTCCAAAACATGTAAATGTGCAAACACGAAGACCACATTTTACTAAATAAAACTTATATACAGTAGTACTTTGAATTACAGAGTTAATTGTTTCTGTGGTCTCACATCTCAATGTATTTGTGTGTCATGTCAAAATGTACAAATAAATTAAAAGGCAAATAATTCGCTCCAATCCTTAAAATACCACTCAGTGTTTTGCTGTAGCACGAGTTTCTTGGCCAGTACAAAGAAGATGGTGATTGGGTCTTGACAGCGTTCAAGATATCTCGACTGAGGAGAAACTCAAGCACCAAGGCATAAACATTTACTCTATTGACATGAGTAAACAGATCTTTCAGACTATTTAGAACACGACTGAATTCTTCCGTCGTGTTCTAAATAGTGTAAACAAAAAAACTGTAAAAAAAAAAAGTGTAAAATTCTGTAAAAAAAAAAAAAAAAAAAAGGTCATCAATATTTGCAAAAGTTATATAAACAAGCTACAATGTTAGAGAGTATATAGTCAGCGAGCAGCTTCTGAATTCAGATGCAGTGCAGAGAGCCAAGACATATAAACAACAGGTGAGCAGTGAATGGAACTGGCTGAATATCCAGCCGAAGGAGCATGGCGAAACATTTCCATGCAAATCATCTCATTCATCATTCTCTTGGTCTCCGCGTCACGTGCGCGCATGCAAGCAGGTAATGCACATGCACACAAACACACTCGCTTGTGTTTACTGAACTGAAATACGCAGGCTGACCCCTTCAATGCTCAATGCCATTCCTCTCACATCCAGTCAAAGACTTATCTGCTTCAACAAGTTTCAATGTTTTCCTGCTCATTAGTTTTTCATAAATTTCTGCGCTTGCAACTCGGTGTTTGCAAAGCTGCTCTTCACTCATTTATCGTAAAGTGCATCGGAAAAGTCATGGCAGAACGGATTGGCAAGGGAGGGAAGGGAAGAAAAGGGAAAGGTTCAGTGTCTAATCAAGGACACTTCAGTTGTGGTACCTGCTGGTCCAGTATTCGAACCTGCAACTTTTTGGTTGCAAGTCAAAGTTTCTAGATATTCCACTAAATATCTAAAAACAGTTTTTGCCTGACTATTGATCTACAGATATTTATTCATATTTGATCTGTGCCTTGGCAAACCTGAAAAAAAAAACAAAATTGTCAATTTTTATAATCATCGACTATTATAATTCTTCAAAATTAAATAAATCAGCAATGCCGTGGTTCAAGCTATAAAAGATTATTCAAGCTAGAAAAAATTGCTCACTAATGTTTTTTACTATAACAAAATTTAAACTAACGTCTGTTTTCTAATCAGATTTATTGTGTCACCTGCTGTTTTATTGAGATGGAAACTGCAAATTGGTGGATATTTTATGCACAAATTGAACTTTATTAATTGAATTTAGACTCATAAGAGTCATTTTAAAATTTGAGAATGCCATATTTAAAAGCGCCCCTTTTTTCCAAGTTTAGAAGTTATTCTTATGAAATTCATAAACTTAAATGTAACCATTTTTGATGATACAGATTCATAAACAATTCAATTTATGAATGTATTCAATTTAATCATTATTGGCCTTAAAGTGGTCCTATAGGGTCAATGAATTTGCATGTATGTGTATTTACGTACAAATCTACATGTTATATCGAAAATTACAATTTTATCTCAGTCATTAGCATAGGATGATCTATTTAGCAAATTAAAATGAGCTTGTCGATTTTTAATAATTAAATACGTATTTACTTTTTATAAGCTCAATTTTTAACAGGAAGCTGAGAATTTTAAGCACAAGAGCAAAGTAAATTTTCATTTTGTGGTGGTTGATATGCAGTATCATTGTATAATCAATTATGTCGTCTTGACATTTGACTTTTAATGTTTTGCAAGAAAATTAAAAAACCTTAATGCTTCAATGTAGTTGATATGAATCTCGCACACACATGTGCATATTTGCTCTGAAGATTTGCTTCTAGAAGATTTCAGGGACACGTGTCTGCTGTCAACGTTAATATCACCTACATATTTGTTTCACTTTCGTCCTTCCAACATCGCAAAGAGTGTAAGATCACAATATTCATCCAAATATTTACACTTCACTCTGGAAAGCAAGATTAATGGCCCCTGTAGAGTTCCTATCATCTATAATTCATCTTGAAATAAAGAATTTTTCTATAAATAAACATACAGTACGTGACTCAATGCATTTTGAACAAGAAATTGTTTTGCTTATTAGCAATTCTGTAAGAAGTTGTTTTGAGGATACTCGCACCAGTAAATGTATTCTGTTGTCTGCTTCACTAAGGAACTTTGGAGAACTTTTACGGTGATTGGCGTGTTTTCAGAAAAGCTTTGCAAATAGAGTGACAGTTACAGTGTCACGAGAGACGACAACAGCATTAAAAGGAGCAAAACAAAACCAGGGGAGAATAGGTGGAGGATAATGCACTTGTCTTATCAAGATGAGTTTGATTTTAGTTTTTTAAGTTTCTGCAGAAAAAAAAACGAAAGTGAGGTTATGAATCTGCCAAGTAAACATAATGTTTTACAAATGTATTCTCTTTTTCCAAGATTGGCACCTAATCTTAAAAATCTGGTCTGTTAGTTTGAGATTATTTTTCTTTTTAGTTATTGCTTTTACTTGAAATCTGGTCAAAAGTTGATCTTAAAGTTTTTATTTTTAATATTTTGATACTTAAACTAATTATTAAACTCTCTTTACATTATTTCATAGAGTCTTACATTTTTTCACGTTTCTTTTCATTTTCTTTTTTTTAAATGATAATAAAAGCATTGTCCAGTGTTCTGTTTTAAGAAATCCATGTTAAACCCATCCATCCATCCATTTCTAGCTTTTTATTCATTTCTAGGTCATGGGGAGCTGACCCAAGCTCAGCAACTCTGGGCATGGTAGGTGTGTGTGTGTGTGTGTGTGTGTGTGTGTGTGTGTGTGTGTGTGTGTGTGTGTGTATGTGTGTGTGTAATGGGAACCATCCTTGTAAAGATGTGTAAGGATGGAAACCAGAGACTGAGGAAACCCACTCAAGCACAGGAAGAACATGCAAACTCTGACATCTTTTGTCACAAATTAATAATCACAATTAAGCAGCAGGAAACGTTTGCAATAGCAAAGCTGATTGATGCCTCAAAACTCGCATTCTCCCAAACACTTTCTTACAAGCTCCTAAGCAAATCTGTAAAAAATATTCATCTGCACTTCTAAGAGAATTTCAGAAAGACCGGCACTTATAAAGTCTTCATTACGATGAACTATAATGAGAGGAAGTTCAGTTCAGCCACAATTCTGTAACTTTCTCAAACCTTTTGATAAATCGAATAAAATGTTCTTGTACTTTAAAACCAACGCCAATGGTGTTTTTTTTTTTTTTTTGCTAAGCTTTGCATAGTTTTTTTTAATAGAGCAATTAACATTTACTGAAAATCACAAAAGTGGTTTCTTAAAGCAGAAGAAATTTTGTTCTATAGCGGCTAGGAGCTATTAAGATGTATCATCATCTTTCTGGATTTTTAATT
Organism: Paedocypris micromegethes; assembly: GCA_028031935.1. Lineage (NCBI taxonomy): Eukaryota > Metazoa > Chordata > Actinopteri > Cypriniformes > Paedocypris > Paedocypris micromegethes. The sequence goes on along the minus strand of CM051501.1, from coordinate 19,734,988 downwards.
TATTTATTTGTTTGATCTTTGGTTGATGCTTTTGCAATTTTACCTTCATTTTGTCCTTGTGCTGAACATATAATTCAGAAATATAGAACATTAACACAGTTTAAGTGCAAAAACGTCATGTGATGTCAACTTTGAAAACAAAGCGAAATGATATGAACCATTTCATTTGTTTCAAAACAGAAACAGGAGATAATTACTACTTATGGTGTTTAATTTATTTGCTACATTTATTTGATAAATGAAAGCATTAACAGCAAATAAACGAAAGCATTAAAAAGTCTTTCCTCGTGTTTTTAAGCACATTTTGCATTGAGTGTGTTGTGTGAATGGCAATCTGTGTGATTCAGAGATTCAACGCACTTCATAAGAGAACAGTGGGATCAAAGAGTGTGGGCTGTTGGGATTGACCACTACAGGCAGGCCAATGTTCCACTCTCTTCCATGGAACTGTAATTGTTTGGTAACAAACAGTTGATCTGACTGAAAACTACACAAACGTTGACCTAGTCTGCTCCAGCGGCTTCAGATGGCCAAAGGGATGGACACGCATTCCAGTAAACTGCACATATACATCTTGCGCAGGTGTTGCCTTAAAATTTGGAAAATGAATTTTTTTGTTTAATTTTCTGTGTGATAATAACATAAATTCTGTGCATCAAGAACTATTGAACAGAAAAAGGCTAATTTAAGATAAAAATCAAGTTTTAGAGAAATGTTTCGGACATACTGTAGGTATACTGTACATGGCAGTAACTTAATGCATTTCGGCACGTAACCATGGCCAAGACAATCTGCAGTACACTGTAAAAAGTGACTTGTTGGATTAAAGTAAAAAAATTGCGTCAACTGATTACACATAATTCGCTTAATTTGGTTCAACTTAAAAATGTACTTTGAAAGAAACTAACTCTCATCCAAGAACAGGAAACTACAGTTGGCAGGAGGAACAGGAGTCTACAAATTACACAGGCTCACCAAAACGAGACAGTCACTGATTGCAAAAACACTTTTGCAACGGCTTGATTCTGCGTGAACCACCATTCAGCCCCTGTAGTACGACTTTCAGCACGCAGAACCACTGTATATATATATGTATATATATATATATATATATATATATATATATATATATATATATATATATATATATATATATAGTGCATTTCCATTAAAATACATTATTTTCTGTTTCTGGATTTATTATTTGGTGGAGGGCAGATGGACAGCAGGCAAGACGAGGGGTGACTGAAAGAGATTGAGCGAGACAAACAGAAGGAATAAAGGAGCATAAATAAATGCAAAAATATAGGTCAAACTGGTGGCAGCCATGCCTTTCTCATCAGGCAAGACCAAAGCAATCTTTCTCTGAATGAGTTTGTTAGTGCACTCATGCAGCTAGATAAACAGTGTGTCATCGTGTGGAAAACTACTCAATGCACAGAACGATGTTACAATATCAATGTTACATTGATACAAACAATCAGCACTAGGAAGTTTCATTAAAAATATCTGCTGCTCAAATAATCAGACAAGACAGCTTTACTGCAAATACAGATATAAACACGTATCGTTTCTCAACTTTCTTCTAACCCTCAAGCATAGCAAACTGAATATAATTAGTGTTGATTTCTTATTTTTCTGCCCAGAATCTGTTTCCTACTGGGTTTATCACAAACAAACAGATTGGTTGGTAATTAAGAGAAGGTTGGAGTCCCTCAGGTCTGAACGTGTCCCAAACTATAGTCTTTTATTTTTGAAGTAAACTCATATGTGATATTGGGAAAGTTATTTCTTGTAATTGGCTTTCTAATCAACCTGTTTGCTTTATCGACTGTGTCTAGAATGAGAATTTTGCTGACTTGTGGTGATAGACAGAAATAGACTGCAAAAAAAATCCTCAATTCTGCTCAACTTGATAAGGTTTTTATTTCATGTTACGTTTAAATTTTTTATTAAAGCTTCATCCACATAAGAATATTTTATGGTTCCCAATTAATATATAATATCATACTTGGAATTTAAAATACTTTTTATGTGGTCCATATGCCTGATGTTGTCATCATAAAAAGTGTCTACACATTTTCAATTCTTGCACTATTTAAACCTCACTTTATTATAGAAAAAATACACACATTAATTCAACATGGTCATACATGTTGAATTAATGTGTGTATTTTTTCTATAATAAAGTAAATAGTTTTTCTCTTTTTTGATGAAGATGATGATGATGATGATGATTTGCTTCATGTTTCTTTTTAAGTTTGTTTGAATTAACTTCAAAAGTTTTGGTAGCATGTACCATTTGATAAGGTTTTGTCTTTTTCAGGTCACAACTTGTGAAATGTCTTCATGCGTATGTGAAAAGAAAAAAATAATTTTTTTAAGGAATCTGCTTTAGAATTTACAATTATTAGTGTGACTCACTGACATGCTACAAAATCAAAATAAGAACCAGCGTCACTGTCACTTCATTAACAGCATTTCAGACGTTGGTTATATTTGTAGGCAAAGTGCGTCCCCTGCTGGACAAGTAGAGAGTGTTTCCAGTGTGAGACAAATACAGAAAATACGTTTCAACTTAAAAGCTAATGTATACCTAATTTTCTATACAAATTAATTTATAAATTAGTTTACATTATAAATTAATAAAAAAAATTAATTAATTGGTCTGTTTCTGCCACACAAAAAAGAATGTACTGCGACTTTTTTACTGACTTTTTTGCCACTGAAATCCGGGTTAATAAGTAAGAATTTTGACTTTTATCCTCAGAATTGCGAGTTATAAAGTCAGAAATCTGACTTGCTTTATCAGAATTGTGGGTTATAAAGTCATTTATAAGTTCATTTATAGTTATAAAGTCAGAATTCTGGTTCTAAACAAATAGGCTAGATTCAATTGCAAGAAGACTGGAACAAAAACCTGCCACACTGGGGACAAAACAACAGAAAAAAGGTTCTTTCAAGATACTGTTCAATATAACCACAAACTAAAACTTAAAATCACACATAAATGAAGCATCTGACTAGAAACACACATGACAAATCCCTAGACTTGTTGCCTCAAGTCCAGTAGAATTCCACAAAGAATGGAAATCACAGACATTAAAAACAACAACAAACCAGGACTTGAAAACGCAGGTACACAGATTAAAAACATAATTGAAAAAAAAGATGTAAAAACACTGAACAGAAAGAGAACACTGAACCCCCGTAAACCCCTTGTTCTAAACACTAACACCTTCCGCAGCTACATAGAGCTAAACTACAGTCAAAGAAGCTTCATTGACATTTCAAGCACATACAGCAGAGCCATACACAGTGAAATGAGTTCTTCGGTACAAAGAACTGAACACATGGTGCAGTAGTTTGGGGGTTTACAAATTATATATTAAAAACAAGGTCAAAAATGCACACTGACAAGATGCTCACAGACTAATGAACTAATAAGTGATGATGAAAAAGAGGTGTGAAGAGATGTCCATCTGGTTCAGCTTTGTTGAGCAGTCTGATGGCCAGAGAGAAAAAACCATTACACAGACTTGTTGTGAGGGTCCGAATACTACAGTACCATTTCCAAAATCTGTTTCTGGCAAAGATTATCAAAGAATATCAAAGATATTAAGAGTTGGACATGTTGCCGTTTATTACTTTGTAACGTAGCGACTTTGCGTTGTCCTGGTACTAAGAACAGCACTATATAAACAACCTACCAACTCATCAACCTACACAATCAAACATTTAAACTACGTATTTTAAAGGCCAGTTATGTATTGTACAAACAGTTTTGTTAAAGGCAACTGACAGATTTCTATTGGTACACTGTACAATAACTGCAGTTGGCAAAAATGTGACCCAAGAGAGCTGACAACCAAGAAATAAACTATTTCTTGAATCCTATCACATAGTGTCTCTGACCTGGTACTGCCATTTACTGTCATATCATAACAGGAAAAACCTGTAAAACTTGGCACTTTGATCTCATGTCAGGTCACAAAAATGTCGTTTGTTTTTTTTTATCTTATGCAAGAACTAAAGCTGTATTCACATTTATAATACATGTACAATGCACCGTTGAGGGGCAGCACAGTTTGTCGGTGAGATCCATGCATGTTTAGGGACTATAGCATGTGTAGGAAAGAAAAATGAAAACGGAAGAATGACGGCACAATGGCGCAGCATCTTTGAGAATGTCGGTGTCTGCTTTGCCAGGATCACATCTGAGAGCAAGAACAGTGACTCAGGAACATCCACCTCGGCTGTAGATGGAGACTAAAGAACAGACTCAAGAGTTCAAGTAGAGACTCAGGTAAAAACACCTGCGCTGCGGGCAGAGACTCAAGAAAAAAATGAAGTTCCCATACCAAGCAGTGCTGCTGCTGCTGCTCAACATTCTCTCTATAGTTCCTCTGCAGAATGTGGTCAGGTTGGGTGGAGTAAAGTGTGATAACTTTAGCTTTCTCGGGAAGGACAGGCGCTGTTGGTCTCAGAGCTGCAGACAGGAAAGCCAAACAACTTTCTGACCTGAAGAGCTGCCAACCTGTACTTTCCTCTTTCTCTTCCAATGACTACGATCAGCTTTTGCCAGAGTAAGACAATTAGACCCACAGACATGTGAAATTCTTCTCCAACTTTTCCAAACCCTCTACTCTCTGCCACCACCAAACAAAACGTTTATCAATGAACTTTTGTTCTCCCTGACCAAATCTGCCAACTATTTATTCTAGAAACTATTTTCTTAAAGACAATTGACAGATTTCCATCTGTTTACTGTACATTCCTTCATGCTAATATTGTGAATATGTCATACCTCTCGGAGAAAACCTTCAATATCTCCTGGAGAGGTACAAAACCTGGCCACTATCTACTAGCATAAATCTATTTTAAATGCCAGTCTTTTATTGTACAAACAATTTTGTTACATTTGTTTTTTTTTTTTACATTTGTTTAGATTGGTATACTGTACAGTTGTGACCCGAGAGAGCTGACAACCAAGAACTATGTAACTTGATTTTCTTAAATGCTATCTCATAATGTCTCAGAAGAGACTACAGGATAAGATACAACAGGACAAACTTTTATTCTTGTTATTCTCCTAAGGCAGAACTGACATTGAGCAGACAGATTCAGTCAAAAAAAATGCGTGTTTTTTTAAATCTTTTGAATAAAACTGTATTCACATATATAACATGAGCACAAGAGCCTGCTAAATTTGAGGGTGAGCACATGCATGTTAAGGGACTAGCATGTGTAATATTTTGTGTATTCTCCCCGTGCTTGTGTGGGTTTCCTTTGGTTCTCCAGTTTCCTCTCACAGTACAAAAAAGTGCGTTGTTGGTGAACTGGCATTGGAAAAATTGCGTGTGAGTTTGTGAACTTGTGTTTATCGCGCTCTGCCAATGGTTGGTCACCAATGCAGAGAGTGTATCGCACCTCAGGCCCAGAGTTGCTGGGATTGGCTCTTACCAAGAAATGGAGTAAGTGGCAGAAACATGAATGGTTGGATAGAATATATTAAGAAATATTTTTTGTTGGAATATAACTATTTTTTTTATTCGTTATCAATATATTCATTTTATTTATGTAAAACAAAACAAAACAAAACAAAACACTTGCCTCATTGCAAGGTTTCTATCTTTAAAGATTTGTTCAACATAACCTACATAAACTATTTGTCACCACAAGTAAATGAAGCGCATTGGTCCCTGTAGTAAATACATACCAGGGATTTGCACCTCAATTCCATACTATGGTGTTGGGGATATAGCTATATTACACATAATGTACATTCCTTTCATGCTTACCATGTGAATGAACTGAATCTCTTACATCTGCCACTCATCCTTGCAACATCTCCACCAATCGCTGCAATCACCCTGCCTACCTTCATGTTAAATATATATCATATTTGACTCCAGGTCAAAAGCCCGGTGTTTGAGACGGGTGTTTCTAGATGTTCTAGATTTTGCACAAGATTGACACATAAATCATCACAGAATTGCAGGAGTCAATTCATCAAATGGTGTGGGTGTGTGTTTAAATTCTTGTTTGGCCACTCCACACAGTTCACACAGGCTGAGTCCTGCTGAAAACATCCATCTGTCTGTGAGGCGATTGTCTTTTTGCAACTTTTGTATATTTCTACAGTCAACAGACACATTTTGTTCGCTTTTTTAAACAAAGATTAAATCATGTGTCATTTAAAGCTTCTTTAATAAAGTTAAATCTTAGACATATTATAAATAAGTTTAAGGCAATAATTACTTTCTCTAATGACAATTTACATTTTGCAACAGAATCTATCAAAATGCATCGTAAAAGCAACAAAGTAAAGTTCTCAGTACAACTGTTGTTTCAAAAGCACATTTGAAGTCATCTTTTGTACATCTGCATAGTTAATAAATGAAACAAAAAAAGTCCAACATTTATCTAAAGCGTATCCGGTTTGTCGTACCCAAATAATTGAAAGTCGGCTTCAAAGAGTTTGTAGAGTTTTCTTTTATCAGATAAAGATATGCGGGCAAACCAGTCATCCTCCGAGCTTTTAGTCGTCTTATTGCGACTTCCTCTGGGAAAGCTGATCTGACTTTCCATCTGAAGGATTTGCAGCAAACTTTCCGAATCCCTGTCGAGACTTTCCAGTTTCCCAATAAAGTCATAATGGATTTGGCAGGGATGACAGAGTCTGTAGACCTGCTGCCAGTGCTCATTAAACGGCGCCGTCTTCTCCGTCTGTGGATCCAGCAGATACTTAATAAAGTGTGCAAAGGTGGGATTCTTCCCTGTGGCTAAGGCTTCCTTGGACGTAGCCGGGGGCTTCGACACACCAGCATAGCGCTGAAGAATAGTTTTGCCGTATTTTTGGTAGAAATACTCGTTATCCCTACCAAACTTATCTCGATACGCAGATATGATTCGCAGAAAAGGTTCTCGCACAAAAATAAATTTGGTGTAGTTCCTCAAAAAGTTCTGCAGTGAGGAACGGGACACATACCTGCTTTTCAACACCTTGTTGAGTGTAAGGTGCAGTGAAATATTGTGGGTAAAAACGGATGGTATATCAAGCGGTTTTCGATACGGCGTCCCGTCTGGTGATTTCACGGCCTGGCTGAGCACCATCATGACCCGCTTCCAGTTGCTACAAGCCACTTTAGGCACGTAGCAGTAAATAATCTTGTGCTTTTTGTTCACGATCAGATGATCCAGGGCTTTGGTGGGAATCCAAAGCTTTGTTAATTCGTTAAGAGTAAAAGACAGATTTCTCTCGGCTGCACAAATCTCCGTTATCTTGCTTCTGCGATCTTCTTGACTTTGGTTGAGATTGAGAAGCGCACGAGGCGTAAATTTATGATGTATGGTCAAGAACCTTCTTGTGTGTTCGTCGCTGAAAATGATGAAGATGAAAACAACGAACGTCATCACCAGTAGAAAGGCAAAACAGTGATGCAACGGCTTTCCCATTTCCCCTGGCAGAGCTTAATCTGAGTGAGGAACTCTACAATAGAAAAGGAATGTGGAAATTAAAAAGTTGGAAGGATCCACAAATAATTTGTAATATGAGTCTTCTGTTGTTAAACAAATCCATCACTTACCTGTGTTCTTGTCCCATGCTTCACAAATCCAACCATCCTGCTCACTTGAGCGGCATACATTATATATCCACAAAGCTGTTGCTTGGGTGTCAACCTAATAATGCTCCACCTTCCACGAGTTTTTCTTTCACTTTAGAAGCTGCTTCGGATCATATCCTTGTACACCCAACTTTAGCAAATATGATCTTCTACAAACATTAAAGCAACACGTGATCCTCCTAAGCATCATAATCCCTGTTTTAACAAGAATCCAGTTTGAACATCACTCAATTCAGACATCTGGATCAATGCAAGGAAATACATCACTGTGTGTGTGTGTGTGTGTGTGTGTGTGTGTGTGTGTGTGTGTGTGTGTGTGTGTGTGTGTGTGTGTGTGTTTGTGTGTGTAAATAGGGATTTGGGTAAAAACCAGGCTCTTTTGTCACTTGTGGGGACCTTTGACTGGTACCCACAATGTCAAAGGCCTGTTTGAGATGATGGAAATCTTTAGTACCAAAGTTACTACTAAGTTTTTGTTAAAGAAGATGTGAAGGGACATTGTAGTTTGCATGTTTTTGGAATGTGTGTGTGTGTGTGTGTCTGTGTGTGTGTACCCGGTTAATTGTCAAGGATGCGCTTTGCTGGTAATTACGCTGCAATTCCTTGGAACACTCAAACAGTGACAACACATAAGACTGAATCGTTTCAAAATAGACATTTAAAATAAGAGGAACCATCAGCTCATTGTACAGTTCCTGTTCCGTATACACAAAACAATGTCTTATTTAACTTACTGATACCATTTAGGTAGCACTTTACAATACATTAATAAAACAACAATATATATCAATACAATCATAAAAAATATTACTAAAATACAAGATTTAAAAAAGCATTCTTTCACTTCTGATTCGTTTCAGAAATGAAACTCATCTGAGTTTGATTTTTATCAGTGTTAATGACAGGAGGAAGAACTCAAATGACACAGATTAATAGATAACACACCCCAAATTCATAACATTCAATCGAAGACAGTTTCAATACTTTTCTAGTACCGGTAGTTTGTTTCGCTTGGCCTTGTGACATTGAAACATCACATGCAGCTATTATGCGGTTGGGAATTGTCTTCCTTGGTTTCTTGTCAACTTCACAAATACCTCTGGTCCACCATCAGGGTTACACAAGAAAAGATGTACATGGTTTTTTCTGAACATTGTCTTTAGATGCGCATATAGTAAGTCTAAAATATAGGTCCAAATATTGGTCTAAGTACATACATTAATATTTGACACAATTATTTGGAGTCACAAGATTAATCACAATTAATCTTGATCATATCAATGTTTTTGAACAATTGGGGACAATCAACACGGTGACCAGACTTTTCGACCCAGGACGTTTGGCCCCCAGGACGTTTGCCCCTGCATTTACAAGAAGAACCTGAAAAACCCGATTGCTGAGGGGTAAGGAAACACTGGGACACTATGAAACAGTGTAAATTACCATTGAGTTAAAATAATCATAACGTTCGTATCAGGAAACCAATGAAATTAAATAGTGAGAGTGAATGAGTGTGAATTTGTGTGTTTATGTGTCTCACTCTGTGAATGGTTGGCCACAAATTAAGGGTGTCTCCTTTTCAGAGTTACCGGGAATGGTTCCAAATCCCCCTGACCCAGAAATGAAAAAGTGGTTCATAAAATGGATGAATTAGTTATATACGGAAGAAATGCACTCACAATATGATGCACTGCGTGGATTTTAGACAGATACATAAATCTGATAAATTGAAGAGTTTGAATTAGTGAATGAAAAGGGCATTTCTCCACCTGCTGGTCAAATTTTGCCATTGCAGCAGAACCAAACAGGTGGTTTATCTGTCATTGTAGCCTGTGACCATATTCGTGAGCAAAACACACGCTACAGGATTTATCCATAGTACGAATTTATAGAAACACAACACAATCACATTCTTAAAGCATCCACATTTATTAGTCAAATTCTCCTCCAGGATCTTCAGCATCTGGCAGCGGTCAGGCATCATTTATGCCTCCTTTAACAAAAAAGTGCATAACAAGTCACTTAATAACAGTCGACAAGATTCTCATCCGTTTGCTGAGCTGCAGAAACAATATCCTCCATTAGTGACAGTGTTGAATTCACCACGTGGTCGCAGCTCAGCGTCAACGTCTTCTGCATGTCATCCAGATCCAACATCTGCAGCAACACCAGCAGACTCACATCACCCGTTACTGATTCTCTCCAGGCGTTCTGGTGGTGGTACCTACTGTGAACCCCGTCTCCCCATCTGCACCCGCTCACACTCAAGACAAGTGTGTTCTGATCAATATGCGCGACTGTGGTTGATCGGAATTTCAACAAAATGGCACAGGCTTTCTCACTCACAGGCCTATCGCAGTCGAACAAGGAGTTGAAGAGCGCATCAAAAAGCCCGAGATCTTTCCACTCGCTCAAGGCTCGAGTCAGAGAAGAATTTTCTGAAGAATTAAAACTATGGGCTTCGTAAAGGCTCTTGTCCATCAGCGCTTCTGCCAGTTCCAGCGTGTGCATTTTCACTTCCCAATCAAAGTCGTTGCTTCCGGTTGTGAGAACTGATTTTAAGAGCGAGCCCGTCATCACAGCGTGTGATTCCTTCAGCCATGATGTGAAGGTCTGGACCACAGCTCTGCGAGGGAAGCTCTCTGAGTCATGAGAGAGGATGGTCATCATGAGGGCCACAGCTTCCTCCTGAAGACCGAAAGTAAACGACATTCAATTAATCAGTAGTAGGTAGGGATTACTGTAATATTTTTAAAAGTAATCTAGAAAAGCATAGATTTGTGTCTGCATTGTAAAAGTTGTGAGTTTCGTTCATGAATGCAAGTAGAAGATCTTAAGACTATTCTGCATTTCTCAAAGGTAGATATCAGAAAATGTGTTAAAATAAATATGCAAGTAAAATAATATCTTAATTATTATTATTATTATTATACAATAACAAATAAATAAAGAATAAAAAAAATACCTTAAAACAAGACTGATAATAATAAGGTTTTTAATTATTTATAAACAAATATAGTGTTAAATGGTTCAAAAAATAAATAAATGTGTGTGTGTATATAGTGAGAGTAAAAGCGTATACATAATGACTTTTTTACTCTACACAAAAAACAGGTGTTTTTTTCAGATCTAACTTTACAATGACAATAGATATATGGTACATTCTTATTTAAACTCGATCCACTCAGGAGTAGATGTTTGAAAATTCCAAGTATCCCTTCTATTGTACTTTTTCTTCTATTGTCACTTTCAAATAAGTTTAGAAATAAACATAAGACAAGTCAGTCACCAGCAGGTTGTCACAGCTTGAAGAACAGACAAGCGTCTCCCTGACTGCAGCTACGGCGCTGGCTCGGACATATCCTTCTGTGTCGGCCAGCGAGGAGACAACAGCAGATACTAAGCCACTGTCATGGAAAGCTTCAGTGAAACCGCTGTTACCTGAAGAGAAAACCCGCAAAAAAAGTTCAGGTTTGATTTAGAATCATCTCTAAGCATCAGTATTAATGTACAATAGTAAAAAGTCTATGACCACAAAAAGAAATTAAAAAGAAAAGTTATTTATAATTCTGACAGTGCAGGTTATTGTAAGACATCTTGGATAAGCTTGTGTACCGCGCAAAGCCGCCGCAAGCTGTGCGATGAACTCTAGTGTGGAGTCTCTCACTTCCCATCGCAAATCATACAAACGTTTCCTCAACACAGGGACGAAGTCTGAAAAACACACACAAGACACTCTGAAGCCATTGATACATTATAAAGGTTTGTGAGACTTTGTATCATTTTATCTAAATGCATCACTTGCAAAAATGTACACGATACATGCCGTGCGGAGATGCTGATTGGATGGTAAGTCTCTGACATCATCAGTCAGATTAACACATATGAGCTCTAGACTAGAGAACAGAGTATTCATCATTTGACTAGTTAATGTGTTTCTTTAAAACTTCATATACATAATATAAATTTGATAGAAAAACTAATATTATTATTGCCTAATGCCTATTACTTATAAAGGAAATCCAAACCCCTCTCCTTCTGAAGAAAATTATTGATAGTGTTTGTAGATGTAAGCTTTATCGGACAAAAGTTTAGACATGCAATCATCCAATTTTAAATAAGATAAGAAAAAAATAAGAACAAAATCAAAAGAAAAAAAAGTTAAGTATGTCATGACTTGCTAACCGTTTACTGTTACGGTGACAAATACAGAGTTACTTAGAATAATTAGTACGGTAATTCAATTATTATGCTCAGCCAAGGTGTCGTAAGAAGAAACCGTGAGATCAGCAGCGCCCCCCTTACATGGTGCAGAAGAACTGTCTGCCTCACATAGAGCGTTTTAAGATCGCTCAGCTCAACTGAAAATGGGAAAATAAATAATTTTAAAGCACAAATCACTGAATTTAATAAATTGTGGATTTTTGTCATTTTAAATATTTTTCATGATAACAACTGATACAACTTACGATCATGATATAATTGTGTCATTGATAAATAAAGGGGCAAATACAGTGTCATTTATTAAACAATCCAACAAACAAGAGCTACAAATCAAACAAAAATGTAAATTGCTTCTTACTTTGGTTGAACGTCTGCAGAACAATCTCGGAATGCAAAAAAACTTCAATCCATTTCATAGTGGCCAGAAATGCTTTCTTCAAGACCTTTAAACATAGTTAAGAACAAAAACAATGCTTTTAAGCACAACATAATACCAGAAATTATTTCTGCACAATGACAGTTTCATTTTTGCATGTTCAAAAATGTATTTTATCAAAATTCAATGTATCAAATAAGATACAAACTGAAACTTAAAAACAAAAAAAACTTTGTTTTTCTGACAATTAATTAAACTGGTTGGCAAATTTTTTTTCCAAATAGCAATTCTATACTTGATTCTAAAATCTTCCTCCTCCACTGCTTTTAAAAAAGAACGAAAAAGGGGGATCAAACGTCTCTCGCTGGCAAGAAGAGCCATGTTGAATTTGAGGAGGAGCTGATGTTTTTTCTATTTGTTGCTATTGTACCAGAAATATCATGTAAGAAGTTCATATGAGTTTGAACATGTTTGCTGAGGAATTTTTCAAGGCGCACATGCACGTTTAGCCGTAGAAACACTACAGCACATACTCCCTTTACTTCAACATTTACTATACCAACATGTAAAAGACTGTTCAAATACAGGTTCTTCTTTATACTTTCAAAAAATATATCAATCAAAGAATTATGCATATACTTCATCACATAGACTTGTTAGAAAAAAAAATGTTGCTGACATTTTGTTGCTCAAACTAAACTGCACTTTTCCGAAAATATTAGCAATTATTTTGTTTTCAAACTACAACAAAATTACTGTAAATCCGGCATCAATACGCAAATTTGAATATTATGTAGCTGCACCCAAAAATGTAAAGAGTAAAAATAAGCACAGTTCATATATATTTCACACATCCCATAAACACTTCAGGTGTCTGTGGTATAACAGAAAGAAATTAGTAAATGAATAGAAAAATTAATTCAGAAACATTTTTTAAACTTTTGAAATAAAGGTTTTAATAACATTTTTAAACCTTTGTCGAGGAAGCATAGCCATAGCCATAGATTGCTAGCTCAGCACAAACATCCTCCACAACTGCAGATTGCAAATATAACACTGTAAGCATACATCATATATGTGGCAAAATTATTGTTTTTGGTGCCAATAACTGACATGCAACAACCACAAAACACATTTTCTGAATTGTGACGTGTAGCGCAGTCTGCATTCGCATCAAAGCAATGACTGTATTATCCTTAAAATTACATTAATGAACATAATATCATTATGTTATTACCATTATCAAGTGTTGGAAAGAAGGCTTCTAGTCCACACAACAATCAACTGGAGTCAATCAAAGCATTAGATGTATGCTCCTCTGTGGTTTTTTGCTTTTTTGTAGGAGAATTCAAAATAACTAACAACACATAAGTTGTTAAAATACTCTGTATTAAAGACGGACATTATCACATTGGTCGTATTAAAGACGCACATTATCACATTGGTCACATTGGGCTGCCAAATGACTGTAAATGACTGTAAAGTCCATTTGCATATTGGTTCGTTTTATTGTGTTCACGTCATTATTTTGTTACTGGAGACTTCCCACAGTGACTCCTGCTGGACATACAAAACTCATTTGTTTTTTTTAGAATACCAAATGTAACTTTGTATTACTCTATTATGACTTAATATTTTTTTTTGCTATGAGCGAAGAGGGAGGTGTGTGTGTGTGGAGGGACCGAATGGGATAAAAATTCACAATCTGTGTTTCAAGTACAATCTGGAATCTAACTAGGATGCCTAAAAAACCTTTGTTACAATTATTTTCGTTCTGTTTAAGAGCACTTTTGAAATCCACTTTTTAAAAACAATGACCATTTTGTAGATGTGCTAATACTTTTGTCCGCATAACTTACAGTGGCATGAGAATCTGGATTCTGAAGATAGTCGTAGAAGACATCAAAAGCTTCCTTTATTAAATCCAGGTTTTCTAAGTCAAAATAAAATTCACAAATTACAAGTTTAGTTCATCCTACTAGCCAATTGTTAAATTACGTATTTGATGTACATTTGATTTTCAAAAATTCAAAATATCAATATACCTTCATACACGCTGAGGGCACGAAGAGCATCCAGGCCACACCTCTGAATCTTGCAACATCCAATCAGATGGATGGAAATGTTTGAAGGTAGAAAAGGGGAGGGACTGTGTCCTGAGCAAATCTTCAGAAGTGACATCACAGAATCGGTGACAGAGTGGATGTCTTCAAAGGGGTATTTCTGTTAGAAGAACACGACATTTGTACATTTATTTGTGGAAATCAACACGTCAATTCAATAAAGTATTTTCAAACTTCCAAGCAGAGCTACTGTACGTACAGTGTTTGCCAGCTCAGCTACGCTTGTAAAACTCCGGACGAACAAAGAGATGCATGTGGACTTCTGGGATAGTTGTTCCTTTAGCTTCTCTGCTGCTAGATACATGAAGAACATACACATAATTGTATGCAAATGTTTTTTGCAAATTTATCTAAACACATTTATAAGAATGCAAACAGAAATTATCATACTTGCATCTTGGCGCTTGACTGCATGGCACTCAGTCAAAACACATCGCAGTGGAACCAAAATGGTATTAACAGCCTTTGATTTTAAAACCTCTGGACTTTAATGTAAGAGAAAGAAAACACGTAAAAATACAATAAAAATGTACAGGGCACAGTTAGTGTCACTCACCATTTGTCTAATTTTATAACGATGGCCGCACACTGATAGTGATTCTTTCGGTTTTCATCACACAAGGCGATCAGCATCTCCTCCGCTTTACATCCTGATTGGTGGAGCAGCGGCGTCCTGTTTAAAATCACAATTATTCTAAAATCAGGCAAACGTCATTTTTCCATGTGCGTGCATGTTACTGGCCTCACAGCAGCGTGAAGAGTTGAGATCAGAGCCGGAGTCAGTGATTCGGAACCAATGTCAATCAAATCCTCTAGTGGTTCTAGCACGTCCACCCAAACTTTGCTTCTGACAGGCTCATCACAACGGCTGAGGACCAATGAGAGGGACTGCAAGCCCTGCTGGACATGCGAGGATTCCTCTGAGACCAATAGTTCAGCAATTGCACGTGTTATCTCTGATGTAATCGAAACACATCCAGGCCTTGAAGAAGAGTCACTTGATACCACAGCATCATGTCGGTCAGTCATCTCTGATGATACCGCGAGGCTGAGAATAGTCACTAAAGCATCATTGGCAAGCGAAGCGACAAACAGGCTCAAGTCTTTCTGCAGGTCTAGAATCTTTTGCATCAGGCCTACAGAGAGAGCAAAAGATGAACAAAGAAAATGTCATATGATAAGATTTTTTGCAATTCCCTAACTTGAAAGATGTGTTTGCTTACTAAATAATTCAAAGACAGTATCTGAATAAAATGCATTAGTTTAAAAAAAAAATGTTTTAATTACGTTGTCATATTCATGGAATATCTTATACTATGGAATCAGATTTGTCCAATAAAATTTGATACGCAAATCTAAAAATGTTTTCTCTCTCATCATTCAGAGTCACATTTCCCTAGTTAATAGCATAAAAATACGGAGCAGCAATTTAAGGGTCGGAACTGATGAATGGCATTTGAATTTGTTTCAATGGTGAAAAATTGATTGACGTGCAAGTAATCTGAGATTCGAGCTCGACCACAAAACAATTTGAACTCGTATATCAGTGTGCTACTTACAATATCAACACGTCAACAAAATTAATGCTGGGAGTGCTTTACCATTTACACAAATAAAGTTAAAAGCTTGTTGGTGTTTCAGCATATACAGCAATCCATGGAGCCAGCCACTACGAACTGAGGCATCTTCCCAAAGACCACAAACATTCCAACCTTGAACCATAAAAGTACAGCGTAACACACTCTGCTCCTGAAAAAAAGCAGAACACACACTTCAACACATAGCACATGTGCTTACTGGGGTCGACTTCAGATGATATATCACCTCAAGCGAGAGAAAGCTCTGCTCTGTGGCAGCCAGAAGTCCTGTGAGCTTGAGCGTGAAAGCCATGATGGATGGTTCTGTAGTATTAGATGAACAAACGCTCAAGATGAACTCCAAGAGGAACTGCTGTGATGTTAGAATGTGTGCGTTATCTGTGGACACAGTTCATCTACATTGATCTCTAATTAGCAAAGAGATATTTTCAACATTTGCTAAGTGGTTTGTTGCATTTAAGTGGTGGCTTGAGACTGAAAGAATATATTATCCACAGAACTTTAGTTTTGTCGAGGTTTTTATTGGAAGACTCTTAACGTTACGTTTCGCGTAGTATTTTCACAATTAAAATGTAATGTGAATAAATAAGACATTTAGAAATAAATAACATAATATGTAATAGTTTAATGTAAAATACTGTATACAAATTGCCATATGTACCGTAATAATATAAACTAATGCGAGCGTGCACTCACGCGCAGATATTTGTGTGGACTAAGCGTGTTACTTACTTTGGTTAACGAGTTCTTGGAACCAGTCGATCAGTTTCTCTAAAGATGTGTCATCAGGAGGAGATTGTTTGGGGTCCGACAAAACTGCTAAAACGGCCGGAAGCGTTGATAAGCAGCCGTCGCTCTCCATGGTGGCCGAGTTTCAGGGTCACCGGCACATTTTACACCAAGCCCGAAACTTCTCCCCACAGATGGATACAACTGATCTTCTGTTGGCAAGAAACCAACTTCCAGATTAAAAATGAAAGAGAAAACGAAAGACACGGATCTTATGATGGATCAAAACACGTGCTATTGATTTCTACGGCGAGGTGGTAAGGACAAAAACTACAGAAAGCTGCGTAAATAAAGCGCCACTTACAGCGCTTCAAGTCTAACCAATTCTGTCTTCTTGGCCGGGGACGCGTTTAGCGGTTTACCTGCGTATTCGTAACGCAGCCGAATGGTGCCAAATGGCGCATTCGGGGAATACAAATATTTGATTCGGATTTGTGTAAATTTAAATAAAACCGATAGGCCTGATTCATAATTTGTTTACTTTTGGTGTTGTTTTTTTGCACATGTGTTTCTACAGCTGCTGCTGTCTTTTCTACTTTTGCTGTGAACACCAAATCTCATTGTGGGAATAAAAGTCGGATCGTATACGTTGTATCAATGCATGGCCGAACCCGAGTTTAAAAATAAGATGAGAAATCCTTCAGTGATTCTTGTGAATGGCTATAAGCTGCTGTGAGCCATACGTGTCATTTTGTGGTAATTAGCTTCACGCATAGCTGAAAATTGAATTATTTTACATAATTCCAATAGGTGAAAGTCTGTAGTACTCAAAACATTCTGTTTACTCTTCAAGCCAAGAGAAGTCGCTGTGACTATTGCGATAAAAAGCAAATAGCGCGCAAGTAAAGTAAACTCGCTCATTGGTCCGAGCCACCTTATCCTGAACTCTGATAGGCCGAAGGTTCAACTTAGACGCCCAGATCTATGTTGCGTAATGAGGGGCGGGACAGTGTAGCTGAGCATGCGCGAACTATTGTTTCTCCAAGGACGGACACTAAATGCGTAAACGTCTGAGAAGAGCGGCTACGAACCATCTAAAGGTGTAGCCAAATGTCTCTCGAAGAATCTTGATGACGTCAGAAACCGATCTTTGAATACAGTAAGTTTACCGTCTTATTGTTGTAATTCATGTAGTTTTTTTTAACATTATGTTAAGTTTAAAGGATGAATTTAAAGCACGAGTTATTTTAATGGACACAAGTGACTTAAAATCTGAAACGTTCCTTTTCGTAAACGTGTTTGTGGGAAGCAATGCAGTACGAAGATGGTCTCGGATTAAGAACGATCATCAGTATGTTTGAGCATATATTTAATATTTATCGTTTTTGACAACCAGCTCAGACTTTGAAACTCTTCACCAGTTTATCAAAATACAGTTTAATAGTAGCATAAATAACAGCAAAAAGTGTTATTTTCTAATCTTTCCATCTAATAAAAAAAAAAATTGATTCGAGTATTTTTAACATACTCGTATTTTTACATATTTTTACAAGACAAAGTTAGACTATGAAACTTTTAACCTATTTATAAAAATACAACTAAATTAGAAAATAAATACGATCAATAATAAAAACAATATAATTTGTAGAATTAAAAACAATATTTAAAACTTTTTTATTTTTTGTCTATTTGTTTTTTTAACGAATTTACGTAAAACATAGAGAGAAATGATTGAGTATGTATAAAAGACCAAGAATTAATTGGACATTTATTGTAATTTTTTACACATTTCACATATGTTTATGCTTTCAGGCTGTGAATCAATCAGAATCCTCATCATTTATCATGGTGGAGATGAAAAGTTACTGTGAGGCTGGCGTCTCAATGCACCAGGTCTGGGTTGAAGGTGGACTGACTCTGTGCTTTTATTTTACGTTGGTGCCGTCTGTCCTTCTCACCCTTTCCATTCTCTTTGGAACCCTCACGTTGATGTGCTACAGCCGCTATGGCACCGACATGGAGCCCAAGTTCATTCCACGTTCCCGGCTCTACAAGCTCCAAGTGGGCCTGTCCGTTCTGCTTGTTCTTCAGGCTCTAAGTTGGATGATTTTTCGGATTATTCAAGCTGATGAACTGCCAGGATATGTGGTTCTGTCCGGCTGTCTGTCAATGTTGGGTTGGATCTGGGCTGTGGCTGTGCTTCGTCTGGAGAGAAGAAGGGTTTTGGTGAGAGACAGAACCAGAGGACACAGTACTGTTCTGCTGCTGTACTGGGCCATGGCTTTTTCTGCTGAGAACCTGGCGTTTGTTTCGTGGATCAGTCCACAGTGGTGGTGGACCCTGAAGACATCCAATCAACAGGTGTGTGTTTATGCGTGTGTTTGTTTGCAAGCACTAAGGCCAAAGTGGGATGCCAAAGGATTTTAAAATATGCCCCATTGACATTTGTAGGAACCTTTGTCTGGGGACAGGGTAAGGGTGAGGGCAACTGACAACTTTGAAGGCCAGGTTGAGGGTCAAGATGGGATTTTAGGGCTGAAGTAACAATTCAGTTTTGGTTATGGTTACAGTACGGGTGTGCTTTATACAATAATATACAATAAGTATATTTTAATGTTGGGGTTATGTGAATGAAAGCACATTTACTTGTCAAATGTTTGAAAAATAAATATTTATGTTTTCCTACAAAAATAAATACTATTATTTACTATTTACTACAAAATTATTTTGTGGTTTGAGCTTCAACACTTAAATAATAACATTTATTAAATAACATTTATTAAAATAAAACTGTTTTAATAAACATAAACTAAGAATGAATGGTAAATAATGTAAAGTCATGGTGTGTCTTTAAAAATGTGCCTCAATATTGATGAGTCATTGATACTTGCTGGACTTCTTCCTTCTTTTAGCCACACCCTAAACGGTTTTTTTTTTGACCAATCAGATAAGAGTTTCTGCCCCACCTGTGACTCTGCAATCGTGTGTGTGTGTGTGTGTGCGCGTGTGTTTGTCTGGTTATATTAAATAAAAACACAACAAATGAAACCACATCATTGTTGTAGAAATGCATGACATCAATAATAGCAGCCCACATTTACAAATTAAGTATAGAAAAAAATCTTAACATTGCATGCTGCTAATTAATGAAATACTACTATCATTGTTTATTCAAATTTTATAATTGTGCAATAATATTATTTGGAACATTATCTGTTTTTCACATTTATCTGTTTGCAGAAGAAGTAATATCAGTTAACTGAGACCCTAGATGACCTGTAGGTTTGTGTGTGAGGGTGTGTTTTGTGTGTGGAGGTCCCAGAGATGAATCTGAAAATGATGAATGGGTGTAGTAAATCCTGCTGTAATAATGTTGTTTTATTCAGGTAGAGTTTGGGTTTTGGCTGGTACGGTACCTTGCCTCTGGTTTCCTGTTCTTATTGGGCTTCAAGGCTCCTGGGTTGCCACGACGACCATACATGATTCTGATAAATGAGGATGAGCGAGATGTTGAAAACGGAGCCCAAGTGAGTCTTGTGGTTGACTTCACTGTATATTTAATGCAGCTGTCTAGTGTATTTACAGTTCTTTTGTTTCTTCAGCCTCTCTTAGGCAATGCGACCGAAAGCCGATCAACATGGAAAGATTTTGGGAAGAAAGTGCGTCTGTTAGTACCATATATGTGGCCAAAGAGCAGCATCCTGCTTCAGCTACTGGTTCTGCTGTGTCTCGGGCTGCTGGCAGTCGAGCGCGTTTTCATGGTGTTTGTTCCCATTTACTCCAAGAACATAGGTGCGTTTAACAGGTTAGACGTGTTAAAATAGAGCTTTTTAAAGGGTCTTTCTCTCACAGTGAACGAGCTCACGGATGGAAGCTCATGGACCACCCTGGCCACTACAGTGTGTATTTATGTGCTCCTGAAGTTCCTTCAGGGTGGAGGGGCAGGTGAGGAACCCAACTCCTTTTTGGGTTTTTGTAAAATTTTTGGTGAAATGTATTTATGTCCTTCAATCCGCAGGCGCCTCTGGGTTTGTGAGCAATCTGCGTTCGTTCCTGTGGATCAAAGTGCAGCAGTATACCAACCGGGTGGTTCAGGTGCGGCTTTTTGCCCACTTGCACGCTCTGTCTCTTCGCTGGCATCTTGGTCGCCGCACCGGAGACGTTTTGAGAAGCATCGACAGAGGAACTTCTTCAATCAACAACCTCTTGAGGTTCGTCCAGAAACCTGGATTATTACACTATTCAATTACTGTATCTATACTTTATTTTTTGTAAGTACTTTATTTGACTGTAAGTAGCAACGGATTGTGAGGAACACGATTAATCACATATGAAGCATATTTTCCCATTTTGAGGATTTCCAAAGAATACTGTAAATTATATGAAAACTATTTGTCTTTCTGTTTTTCTCGACAGCTACATTGTGTTCAGCATTTTCCCCACCATTGCTGATATCATCATTGCCATCATCTATTTTATATCCAATTTTAACGCCTGGTTCGGATTGATAGTCTTCATTTGCATGGCCTTGTATCTCAGTAAGTCAGCAGTTTATTTAATTGTCTTATAATTAATTGTTTGCATAAGTTACATCGGAGAAGTAAAAAATCGTATTTAAATACATTGTTACTGTTCGAAGTGAACAAAGATGTTACAAATTTAATTGTAGAAATATCATATATACATTATTAAAATATTACTATTATTCTATAGTAAGTGCATTTTTTGGGGGAAATTATTTACTGTATATACTATATAGCACATTTCTAAATAACTTTATCTTGGGTTCTTTCAGCTCTCACCATTATTATCACAGAATGGAGAACCAAGTACAGAAGGGAAATGAACGCATTAGATAACAAGGCCAAATCAAAAGCTGTGGACTCATTGTTGAACTTCGAAACGGTGCGGAAAATCTATTTTCTCACTCTTCACTGACTTGTCCTGATAAACTCATATGACATGTCTCACACATATTGAGAATAATGAGCTATAATAATGTTCTTAACAGGTGAAATATTATAATGCCGAAAGTTATGAAGTGAGTTGCTTTGAGGATGCCATCCTAAAATATCAGGTAACTCGTTTTGTTTTGTTTTGTAATAAATAAAAATGGATCACTGTTGATCTCAAGTTCCTTAGCAATTGTTTCTCTGAAAATATTTTTTCCAGGCATCTGAGTGGAAGACCAATGCTTCTCTGGCTCTCCTAAATCAAACCCAGAATGTCATCATTGGCTCTGGTCTTCTGGCTGGGTCTCTGCTCTGTGCCTACTTTGTGACTGAGGGAAAGTTTCAGGTATGTCTACTCACGACTTGCTAAAAGATTTATTTAATCTAAAAAAATGTATCCCTACTATGTGAACTACTTTGTAGGTTGGAGATTACGTGCTGTTTGGAACTTACATCATTCAGCTTTACACCCCTCTCAACTGGTTCGGAACATATTACAGGTATTTTTTGGCTTTTCTATGTTTTATTATGTACATTTGTTTGCTTTTTAAGCTGTTTTGATCTGTTTTCATGAAATTGATTTAAACTTTTTAATGTTTGGTTTGTTTCACAGGATGATTCAAAACTCTTTCATCGATATGGAAAGCATGTTCAAGCTTTTTACAGAGGAAGAGGAGGTGAGCCAGAATCTTTTTCAGAATCCAAATGCGAATAATTATTAATGGAAAGTATTTTATTTGATTCAGGTAAAAGATGTAGTTAATGCCTCAAGCCTTGACTACAGGCAGGGAAAAGTTGAGTTTGAAAACGTCTCCTTCAGCTATATACAAGGGTAAATAAGTTTGTCTCTTCAAGCACTTCAAGCACACAAGCTATTCACAAGATGCAATAAGAATAACTCTGTAAATTGTGATTTTGCAGCAAGGAAATTCTGAAAGATGTCTCTTTTACTGTTTTTCCTGGCCAGACAGTGGCACTTGTAAGTCAATCTCACCTTAATAATATTTTGTAACTTTATTATGTACTTGTTAATGCAAATTTCTAATCAGCCAATCACACGGCAGAAACACTTTTTGGCATGTACTGTAGACATGATCAAGACCTTCTGCTGCAGTTCAAACTGAGCATCAGAATTGGCAGAAAAGTGTTTTATGTGACTTTGGTGTGGTGTGGTGTGGTGTGGTTGTTAATGCCAGACGGGCTGGTCTGATTATATCAGAAAAAGAAGATTGATGATGCTGAAGAAAAGTTCAAAGTTTATGAAACGCCATTGTTTATCACTGTGTTGGAAGACAATGCTGGTGCAGAATTATATGGAACAAGTTATTTACAAGCTTGTCTCTTTTGAACTCCATTAACCCGTCACCCTTCTGTCTGAGAAGGGAATAATAGTCGGTTTCTAACAACCGACTAGCATACTAGTATAGACCAAATCTCAGGACTGTTTTCTTTTCTTCTATGGCTGACTTTCTTGCAGGTCGGACAGTCAGGATCAGGAAAGAGCACCATCATCCGCCTGCTTTTTCGTTTTTATGATGTTCATGGAGGGTGTATAAAAATTGACGGACAAGACATCTCAAAGGTGAACGTTTCACTGATAACACAATGCAATCTTTACTGTTACACTTCTGTAAGACGAAATGATGTGAGTCAGAAGGGAAACTCTTGTTCTGTGTGCATATCAGGTCAAGCAGTCCTCTCTGAGAGCCCACATCGGTGTCGTGCCACAAGACACCGTCCTGTTTAATGACAACATTCGAGATAACATCCGCTATGGAAGAGTTACAGCTACTGATGAGGAAGTAGAGCAAGCTGCTATTGCTGCTGACATCCATGACAAAATCATCACCTTCCCTGAGGGTGAGAAACCTTCACTAGCGTAACAACTTTTGAAGGAAACTGTTTTTTAGACAATAAGTCTATTAATAAATTATAGGTAATAAGATGTACTTTTATTAGAAAGATTCTGATTACTGACAATAAGTTTACAATTGCTTTTCTTCCATAGGTTATGCCACTCAGGTGGGAGAAAGGGGTCTGAAGTTAAGTGGAGGAGAGAAACAGAGAGTTGCCATTGCTCGCACTATCCTCAAAGCCCCACAGATCATTCTTCTGGATGAGGTGCGTCATTAACAAAGAGTAGAATAGTTCTCATTCGTTCTTGTGGGGTTTGATGGGTTTGCTGGTCTTGTGATTTGGTTAAGTTTGGCATTCTTTTTGTTTTCCCACCAAAAAAAACTTTATTTTGTGTGTGTGTGTGTGTGTGTGTAATTTGTTTGTTTTGATGATCTATTTTGCTTAGAATTCATTTTGAAATTCACCTACAACAGTTGAAATAAGCATTTTAAATAAAAATTATTACGGGTAAAAAAATGTAAACTAAGCCTCGGTTTCAGTCACAAAGCCGAACAAATTCAGTTTGAAAAACAAATCTAAGTAGATGACTAAATAAAATATAGTTAGTTTTATTTTATAAGCCATGATTATGATATTTGCCAACTGGAGAATGTCTTTCTGGAGACATTAAGGCTTTTGCTACAATTTTACATTTATTTATGCTGCAAAAATTGACATTTAATTGTAAGATCCCTAGCAGTAAGTACATTTGGTATTTAGTTTGACTTATTTCTCTTTATTTTTTACTGAAAATGTACTGATTTTTATTTTCATAGAGTGATAATCCTCATTCCTACTAATAAGTCTCCTTCTTCACAGGCCACTTCTGCTCTAGACACACAGACGGAGCGGAACATTCAGGCCTCGCTGACTAGAGTCTGTGCAAACCGAACCACTGTTGTGGTGGCACACAGGTAAACCTTGCTGTCTTTGTTTACAGAAGACTGCACGGATTTATCAATTCTAAAGAAAGGAATATCAATTATTTCTAGATTGTCTACTATCATCGGAGCCGATGCAATTCTTGTTCTGCGTGATGGACAAATTGTAGAGAGAGGAAGGTAAAGCATTTCTGATTATTCGTCATTGTAGTCTTTATCAGATGGAGTGTTAATTAGGTAAAAGATAAGGTAAAATAAAAAAAAAAGTTAATTTAAGGTAAAAAATATAAAGTTCAATTCAGCAAATCAATTTGCAGCATCGTTGCGCAAGATCAATTCAAAAGGTGACAGAACCTGCCACCTATACCGAAGGCTGTTTTTTGGGTTAAGTCACTAACACTGTGGGATTATTTCTGCAGGCACGAGGAACTACTGGCAAAAGGAGGGTTGTATGCGGACATGTGGCTCAAACAGCAGCAAGCAGGAGACTCTGATTCTTCAGATACCGAAACCAAAGACATGAAGTCTGAGAAACTACAACCAACAGTGTCGACTAAGAACACTGAACCATAGACTTTCAAATTTGTGGGTTTTTAAATGCACGGGTCTGACCAAGGCTGTTTTTACGTTTTGCTATTGTTTTAGTGTGGTTTCTTTAGAACATGTGCCATTTTAGAATACGTACTGGCTTGTTCGAGATTAAGGGTTGTTTTAAGGTTTTTAAGTTTTATGAACTGACATTTTACATTGCGTTCACTTTTTAAAGCACCTTATCAGAAGTGCATTATGCTAAATATTGTCTAAAGAATGGATTTCAATCAGAACCTGACTGAAACAATGACACCACTACAATGAAAATGCCTTGTATATGTATATTGTGTTGAATATACATGTATGCTTTCATCCAAAATGCTTTTATTGTACATGAATATTTATTCTTTTCTGGAAAATCAAATCCACAAAAATGGTGAGAGCGACAAAAAAAAACAATAATAATTCATAATGTTCTTGTGTTTTTCTGCTGGTTTGTGCATATTTAAATGTTCAGGTAGAACATGTTTTCGTTCTTGCAGATTTTCTTTTAGTTTTGATTATGAGGATTGTATTTCTGATATTTGTTTTTTAAAAATTACAATGTATTTAAGGTTAGTTTTTTTTGTTGAAAATTATATTTTATTTAACAGTTTTTAGACCAGAATTTTGAGTGTATGTGCATATTTATGTTAAATTTTTTTGTTTATTTTGTTTAGTTATTTTATCCAAAATATGCTATATTTGTTTTGCTGGGTGTTGTTTACTGTAACCTCACAATTTTAAAGGTTGGACACAACTCAGGGAAATGAGCCTTTGCAATGTTTTACCTTTTTAATACTTGTCTTACAGGCCAAAGAAAGGGTCATTGTGCTTTTCTCATTGTGGGTCATTTATGAAACGAAATCTTGATTTGGTAATATCTGTTTTTTCCTGTTGTTTTGATTTGAATAAATATTTAAGATTTAGTATTCTGATGTTTATCTGACTGATGAGTGTCTTTAATGTGCTTTCAGTTTTATGCTGAAATTCTGTATAAGCTCAGGAACAATTCCTTTTTATACTGATCTCAGTGCACAGAATTATGTTAGAAGATTTTTTTCTCAAGACAAATTCATTTGATAAACTGGAACATGTTCATTTGTAAGGGTTTTATGCCTTGGGGAAAAAAAGCAACAAAATATTGGATGTGTTATGAAGTAATGGAACATTTTTAAGCACACTGTAAAAATTCTTTAAATGGTAAAAACTAGGCTCATTTAAAAAATAAAGAACCTTGCAATGTTGTCTAAATGCATATGCAATAATTATTTATAATAAATTAATCAAATGTTGCAACATCACTACCCCCCCCCCAAAAAGCTTCCCACTGTAAATAACAGGCAACAATTACAGTACATCCGTTTTTCCATCTATTCCTATTAGATGTGAAAGCTGTTGGATACAAGTATCATGGCATGAGGACATCCAGTGTTAATGTGGTTTGACATTAACAGTCAATCCACACTCAGTTTTCTTCTTTGTTTATTTTCTATTGCGTTTTTGTGTTGTTTTTACATAATAATTGTTAGCACAATATTTATATCCTATAAAATATATTATACATTATAATTATTATGAAGTAGAAAGTTCGATTCAATTGTTGTACAAAATGGATTTTGTACATGCGAGGGTTTGTGAACATCTGGGTTTGTGGACTCGAAATCTGGTCCGGGCCAAAGAACCCGATCGAAACATCTGACGTAAGGTTTACGCTGTTTTCTTTTTATGACGCAGTTACTTGCGTAACTCTGTTCCGGAATCTCGCTCGCGCCAGTCGAAGCTTCTGTCACGGAAGCGAGAGGCCGCTTCCACGACGCTTCTTTCGGCTTTCTGTGTTTACAGTCTTTTAATGTTAATTCTAGACGCGTAACATGGATTTTGGGGACTTGTTTGACGAGAGAACGTTCACGTTTTCAGACTTTCAGGAGTTTACGGTAGGTTCTGGGGGTGTTGTTCTGGCTGCGCTATAATGGCGGGGAACTAAACTTAAGCCACGCCGAGTCGTGGAGTTGAGTCGAGAAATGTGTATTATTCCACCGAAATAGCTATATAACCGAATGTCATATAATTACACGTCGAATAATATGACTAGATGTATGCTAATCTGGTTGGTGGCTTCAACCGAGGCCTAATTTTAGCGTAATGTTGAGTTTGCCTTTGTGTAAAATATTATATCAGTCTTGATTGTCACAATAATATTGCAACCAACAATCGTTTAAGAGACAAAAGGTGTTTTGAAATGACATAATTCCCCTCTTGTTCTAACTGAAGAAACCGCCCCTAAACATTGTTTGTTGTGAAAAATATATAAATGACGTCACTTTTCCAATGCGTTTTTTCCTCAGTTCTTACCTAGACATGAACAGTGGTCGGAACGGGTCAGGAAAAGACTTTATTATGGCCTTGATACCGACAATCCCCTGGATGCCCTGTCCTGCCCTATGACTGGTACACCAGCCAATAAATCACAGAAATGTTGCTTTGGCACATGTGATTGATCTATCTGTTTTCACGTTTCATCAGATATTGCTGTTGAACTGCTCCAGAAATCTGCCCCAAGTCCAATTAGAAAACTCCACAAGAAATATGCCGCGCACGTGGCTCGGTAAGATTATGGCGCCACCATTTTTGTCTTATTTAATGTCCTAATTAATGACAAATTGCTAATTGTTTAGGGAAGCCTGCATATCTCCATGCGCCATGATGCTCGCCTTGATTTACATCGAAAGACTAAGACACAGAAACCCGGAATACCTGCAGCAGATCTCTTCCTCTGACCTGTTTTTGATTTCCATGGTATGCTTTTTTCTTTATTGTCTGACTTGGTTCCTTTACATTTTGAATGTGTCAGTATTTGTATGTAAAGAGTCTTTATAAAGCTTTTTTGTCGTCCACAGATGGTTGCCAGCAAATATTTGTATGATGAAGGTGAAGAAGAGGAGGTTTTCAATGATGAATGGGGCACAGCTGCCAAACTGGATGTTCAGACGGTCAACACTCTTGAGATGAACTTCCTCAATGCAATCGTAAGATTCCTGTGTATTATGTTATTTACACTGTATACCAAACTATTAAATAATTGTCCGAAAATTAGCCTTGTTTTGGAATTTTTTTTTTTTTTTAGAATTATTGTTTTTATTTTCTTATTTTTTTCAATAATGTGTTTTGGTAGAAGGCACATGCCGTTGTTGACTCTGTAATGGTTTGCCATCTAAACACACACACACACACACACACACACACACACACACACACACACACACACACACACTCACTCACTCACACGCATCATACACACATTTTCAGCATCGTTTTACAGAAACATAAATTGTGAAATATTTGTAATATTTCCCATTACATCCATTTCAAAATTCAAGTAACTGTTCCTACTGAAGATTCAATAATAATAATAATAATAATAATAATAATAATAATTTGATTTTAATCTTATATATAAGTGTATATAGACTTATATTTACTAATAAATGTGATTTTATGGAATACACTGTTAAAGTGCATATTCTGATCATCTAATTTCTCTTTAGGACTGGAACCTTTTCACTGAAGCTGGAGATTTTTTAAAAGTCTTAAGTCAAGTGGAAAGAAGGTTTGTTTAAAACCATAATTTTATCACAGTGTTGTCAAAAGTGTACAATTAATTTAACCAGATCTTAAAAGGCGTTTTTTAAAATCTGTTCAACACAGTTTTTACCTGTCTTAGATTTTCTTTGTCCAGTACAAATACTATTAGCACCCAATTTGTCTATATTGTGTCAAGTTGAATAGGTTACCTTCAAGGGTAAAATATTATTTTGATAGCTTAATCAACACTAAATTCCTTTTTTTTGTAAACATGCTTTGCTGTTTTAGAATTGCACAGCAACAAGGTCTGAAACGAGGCTGGTTCACCTACACAGATCTCTGTGTTCTTCTGGAGCAGACCATCTGGAGAGAAGTTCTATCTGACATCTTAAAGCACTTTACTAAGGTCAGCTTATCACGTCTGTCTGTCAGTTGTTCTATTTATCTTATTAAAATCAATGCCTGTAATCTTCTATGTGATAGAAATAAACACGAATACAAAGGCAAGTAAAGGAAGCTATTATATGATGCTTTTATGTTCACTGACCAACGTCATATCATTCGACATGCTTTACTTTTAAGGGTGCTTACACACCTATAGTTTGGTTCGTTTGGTCCAGACCAAGGGCAATAAATGATACATTGTTGCATTTTTTTCTGGCAATTTTAAATTCTGTGTTCACACCACACTTTTTGCTCTTATCCGAACCGAACCAAAATGTGACAACATCCACGTCACTCATTGGCCAGATGTGTCCTTTTAATATTTGCTTTCTATATTAAACTATAGAACTGTCTAGTATATATAGTATGTATAGTTTGTATTGAACTATATCAATAATAACCATTTTGTTGCCTCGTACCTGTACATGTGTAACGACAATAAAGTTGAATCTAATCTAATATCGCTTCGCACTTCACTTCAGGAGAATGCGTGGCACGGAAATCTTCCGGAGATATTCCGAAGCGCAGCTCACTACGGCAACTGAATTTAGTCAAAAGGCGTAGTCGTTTTTCCAACACCAGAGTTCGTTTGGTGCGGATCAGAGTTCGATTGCCACTTTCATACCTGCACAAACGAACCGTATCAAACAGGGAAACGAACTCTGGTGCGATTCAATCAAACTAAAAAGGCAGGTGTGAAAGCACCATAAGACTTAACAGTTTTATAAACGGTGGCTTCACGATAGCAGACTGGATGACAAACTATAATGACCCACAAAGAATAACGATCTGATGATGCAAAACAAAGCAATTTAAATCCAAATTTGCTTTAAAAGACCTTTTTTTGGAAGCCACAAATGGATGTTGGTGCTGTTTGAGTGATTGGTAGAGAAAATGAATGAATTGACTGTTTCATTTGTGATCTGATCTGTTCAGGTCACCTGTATGCTGAGTCTCCTGTACCTGACTAGCTTTGCTGGTCTGATGGCTTCCTCCGCTGTGATTCACCAGCTCGGACAACTTCCCACTCGCACTTTCTCCAACACCAGTGAGCTCGACCAGGCACCAGCACTTTTTCCGGACACCTCGGACCCTATGAGCTGCATCTTGAACAACAACACCATGACTCCACACTCGCGCTCATCAGAGCAACCCAGCACTGCCTCGTCCAATCAGAACGCTGTCTTCTGTTTCTGGAACTCCATCTTCTCAACTCTTTTAACCCCAAGTTCTTCATTAAACACAAACCCAGAACCGTGTTTGCCATCTGAACTGGTTTGTCCTGGTCAAATGGAGCGCTTCCCACCACCTCACCACAACGGCTCTGCGACTCCTTCGACTCCGTGGTTTAGTCGTCTCACAACACTCTGGCTTGGGTTCGCTCTTGATGGTAAAGGCCTAGGTTTTCCAGATCCAGAGTTTAGCTCCATGTCTAATTTCCAGAGACGTTTTTGTTGCCCGGAATCTTCTTTGCCACTTCTCATGCCTGGCTAAGGTGCCTCTTCTTTAACAGAGTCTTACACTTTAACAAAGATTAACCAGCTAAGTTTACATACATAGTCAATGCCCTTGGTTTGTTTCTGAGTCTTTCTGGTGGTCTGCTAGTTTCTGGAAGTTACCTGGCTGTTGTGGTCCTGAAGGTGGACTGATTTTGTGGGAAGGAGGTGGTTATATTAAAAATTGGTGACTTTTTTTTTTGCTTGTGGTATGCGGTGGACACTTGAAGTGTGTTTGGATTGGCTTTCGTTATGTTGGATATTTTAAACATTTTTGATTTTGCGTGGAAGTCCTGATTACACCAAAGTAGTTGCAGGCAAAGAAATTAATATCGCTTTGAAAGCTTCCTTTTCTTTTTTTTTTTTTTTTTTTTTTTTTTTGTTTGGAGCATACCACACATAGCATACCTAGCACAAGGAGGACTGTTGCATTGTTATCGGGTTCCTTCCTGTGAAACTAACCCTAGCAAACTAGTTTCTGCACCCTTTAAAGGCTTTAAAGGACATGCCTAGTTTTCACAAGTCTTAGTAGAGTACGTATTTGAATTTTGCGCTGACATTAAAACAAAACTATTATTTTGCCAAATTTGTGTGTTCACCAAAACTCTTTGTTTTATTGAAAGAAACCTTGAAACAAAGCACATGTGAATAAACTTTCGTTTTTGAAAACAAGGTAAGGTCAGTCTTAAATACATATCCAACAGTATTTGTTGGTTCTTTCTATAGCCATTACTGTAAATTTTGTACACAATTCTGAAATGTAAAGCAACAACTGTATAATAAAAAAAACATCTCAATCCCTGAATGATGTAGGTCTTTTATTTTAGATAAATTTATTGCAGTGACGTGTAAACATAAACATACACTCACTTATATATTAATAAATGGTATTTTATAACCTATTTATGACGTGTGAATGTTCTGGGTTGGCGTTGTCAAAAAGTTAGGTTTGTGTACCCTTTAAAGAAGAATGGGTGGCATCTCAGAAACACAGTAACGCAAGGTCGCGCGCATTACGCACGAGCCACGCTTTATTTTTGGAATAAACTGGGCGCGCGCCCTCGTTCTAAAACCTGCACGGTCTCGCTCTTAAACAACACGTTTGCACCGCATTTCACGTGACCTTGACTACAATATCCAAATATAGTCTGTTATCTTGTCCTTGGCCGATAGAGTAGCACCGTTTTTAGGCCGAGTGTCGCATTTTAAATACCCGTCCCTGTAATCTTAATATAGCGCGGGTGAAGGGGATCCACGGGCATGCGCAATGCGCAGAGATTTACACCGAGTTGCTCGACCGTAGTGCAGGACAACAAATGGACGCTGATACGGAGGTATGCAATAATGGGTAAACTTGTGCAAAATCTGATCGGCTTCTGTGTAATATATGATTTACAATAACGTGTTTTCTGTATGGAACATCGAATGTTTTTGTCGTATGCCATGTTATACAAGAAACCATGCAGTGTCTGGCACGCTTAAAAACTAGTAAAAAGATCAACTGGTCAGATTCATTATTGTTTATGGATATAATATTTTTCTTGCTAATACATTATTATTGACTTGTAAGCAGGACGGTTGCCAAGAGAATCAAATAGTAAACGAAACAGGTAAAGTGCGTCTGTCAACATATGATATTTGTCCAACGTAATGTATACGCATGAAGCAAATAGAAATATTTACATACATTTCCTTACACTTTTCCTGTTTAGATCCTGACCCACACGCTGAAGCTTATATGAACTTCATGAAGAAGCATCAATGTTATGACGCGATTCCTACCAGCTGCAAACTTGTCATTTTCGACACCACACTACAGGTTTAAACAACCCTTTTTTCTTTACTGGAATTTAAGGGTAAATTATTTGTCAAAAATGATTTGAATACAATTGTTGTTTAAAGTACTTATTACGTTTCAGGTCAAGAAAGCCTTTTTTGCTTTGGTGGCAAATGGGTTAAGAGCAGCTTGTCTGTGGGACAATAAACTGCAGAGGTTTGTAGGTAAGACGGAAAGGTGCAATTTGTACATATCAAATTTGGCCGTTTAAAAACCATAGACCTATTTTTATGTTTATATTTTTGTTCTAGGTATGCTAACAATAACAGACTTCATTAACATTCTTCACAGATACTACAGATCACCCATGGTGAGTAACATAGATACTTTGCATGTGCATTTACAATGTTTCATAAAAGCATCCCTGTACCCTCTTTTGTAGGTTCAGATTTATGAACTTGAGGAACACAAAATTGAGACATGGAGAGGTGATTCATTTCAAAGTAAATAATCTGAATCCCACAGGTGATGTTGAACGTTGTGTTTGCTCTGGTGATTCTTCATGTTCATATTTATGTCAACCTGACCAACCTGTGTGTTTAACTAATAAAGCATCCTTTTTGACTAAACACATTTTTTTGAAAAACGGTGACATTCACTGCATTTTCTCTTGTCTGGCAGAATGTTTTGATTAAAAAAACGAAAATAATAAAAGTTTTGATTATTACTGAAATAAGAATTGGACTGGATGATGTTTTAATGTAAATTAACCTGCCAGTGACAGTCGCTATGATCAGAATAATTTACTGTTGTATGAATCCTTTTAATATTTATCTAACTTATCCTTCTGTCCTCTCCTGGTAAAGATGTCTACCTGCGGTATCATGACCAATGTCTTATCAGCATCACACCTGATGCTAGGTATTTATAGAATACAAATGTTTAATATGCTCTGATGTTTTTGTAGAAAAAAGCAGATGTGTTTCCTTTTTCTTCTGTCTTTCAGTCTCTTTGAAGCAGTCTACTCTTTACTGAAACACAAAATACACAGGCTCCCCGTCATTGACCCAGAGTCAGGAAACGTCCTTCACATACTGACTCATAAGAGAATCCTTAAGTTTCTACATTTATTTGCAAGTTCATTTCATTTGAGCTCAATTATCTTCTTTTTCTTATATTGATTTTAAACGATGTCCTTTGTTTGTGTATTTGACTGTCCAGGGATCTACTGTGCCCAAGCCACGCTTCTTGAAATTGGAAATTAAAGATGCGGGAATAGGAACATTCTCAAATATAGCCACTGTACGACACACGGCCACGGTGTACGATGCTCTTTCTGTTTTTGTTGATCGACGAGTATCTGCTCTCCCTGTTGTGGACAATGACGGTACATTAAACTCATCACTGTTGCAAATAAGCTAGTCTTCTTTACCTGACAATGAACAAAACTTTTGCTGCGTGTTTTACAGGCAAGGTGGTTGCTCTGTATTCCAGATTTGACGTCATTGTGAGTGGCTTTTCATATTTTGGCACTTTTTCAAAGATGTAAAAATGTGAAAGCAGATAAAGAGTGATAAAGCATCTTTTACGCAATAATTACTGTACTAAATGTGTTGACTAAAAAGGTGTAGAAATGTTTTGAATTCTTTTTTTTTTCTCATTTTTAATCACATTTTTTTTCCACGTTTCTTGTTTTGGTCTATCATGCATTGCTGGCGTTGCATGAGCTACTGATATAATGGCTAAAACTTTTAAAAGTTTATTATCCTTGAAGCCAATTTACGGATTTAAAAGTCATGACTGTATGCAACAAAACTGTTTTGAGTTTTTTCTTCCCCTGAAATCTTTCGCCAACATTTTCGCATCCATACAAATACTTATCACATGGAAACAGATGCAACAATTCCATTAAACGTACACAAGGAAACAATAACAACATTCACACACTCATAAATTGCAAACGCAGACTAGCACACCTATCCTAGCCACTAACTTATCATAACCAGACTTGACTTGGCTTGACGTGACATAACCTAACAAAGATTGGCTTACGATAAACATAACCTGAACAGAACTACAGTACTGCCAACGATAAAACGTGATGAACTGACTTCTGACACAACTGACAATCAGAGACGATTAAATAGGAAAGAACATGAAAGAGGAATTAGTTTTAGAAGGACTAACAAACACACTAACTCAAAACGCAAAAGACAGACACACACATTGAGTCCACATACATACATTCAGCTGCACACACAAAAGTCATCAAACTTGTAAAGTTTTATTTTAATCGACTGTAACTTTTTTCCTGCAGAACCTTGCGGCGCAGAAAACCTACAACAACCTGAGCATGACCATGATGGAGGCCGTGCAGAGAAGACAGTGTTATGTGGAGGGAGTCATTAAATGTTATCCCGATGAGACTCTGGAAACTGTTATTGACAGAATAGTTGGAGCAGAGGTGAGGATGTTACATTGAGGCTCTTTGTTTATCCAGCAGATATATTGGGACGTGAAGTTTGGGGTTTGACATGTACATTTTCAGTGTGCAATAGAACTACATTCTGCCAAGTGGAATTAATTCAGCAGACAGAATTATTGCATGAATGAATGAATAAATGAAAATACATTTATTTGAAATAGCATTCAACAACAGCAAAGCAGTGAGAAAAAATATAAATAAGCCATTTATCCATAAGTAATTAAACATACAATAATAAATAACCACAAAATAACAGCACATATCCAAACATTTGCCAAAAAAGAAAATTATTCCCTTATTCACCATCTTATTCACCGTCAGCTTCACTCTGTCTTCTCAAAGACATGGATTTCTGCTTTTAGATATTTAGCATTATGACTAAGCGATGAAGTGATGACCATTTTAAAATGTGTTGAAGGATATTTCAGTGAAGAGCCTTGAGTATTGATCTGTGTGAATCAACCCGTCCCTCTAAAACTCTTATCATTATAAAAAACATCTTTGTGCCGAAATACATCATAAAGATAGAAGATAGAAACTCTTGTAGCTACCACAAATGTTTTCATTATTTTACGTGCCATACACATACTATATATTGCATAGTATTGTTTAAAAAATAAATTAAATAATATGTTTTTTCTTTTTGTTAAGGTCCACAGGTTGGTTCTGGTGGACAGGGATGACATGGTTCAGGGAATTATCTCTCTCTCAGACCTGCTTCAGGCTATAGTCTTATCTCCAGCAGGTATTGATGCTCTGTTCTCATAACCTGAGAGGATGTGTGTTCTTCTGTCCACGCATTTAACCAAGACTTGTGCAAGGTAGGCTTGGCTTTGCTTCTGCAGCTTAGCTAAAACATGCATTGCTGTTGCGATTTCTGACAGTCTGAATGTTGGGCACAGCTGCACAATCTTTATAAAACAAAAATATTCATCCTTTGCGATGAAAAGTGCAAAATCTAAGTTAAAGTTATTGGTATTATTGATGGCTATCTGTCTATCGTCCTACCTGTCTGCATGTCTGTCTGTTTGTCCATATATCCACCAAACCATATCTATTTGTCTGTCTAGCTATGTCTTTAAAGTATAATTAAAAACATACTTAAATCTTTTGCAAACATGAGAAACAGCAAGAATTTCTCAATGTATTGATTGTGTGAATGTGAGTATTCTGACCCTGTGACCTTTTGCGTATTGAGGAAAAGTGCAGCTGTCAGCATTTAATATTCATTCACTTTACTTTTAGAGAACCGTACTATACTACAATACAGTACTATACGACGGAGTACAAGTATTTTAAGATATACCCCTGCTCTGCTTATAAATGTTCCTTTATTTTTTCTTGATGTTTAGGGTTTCGAAGAAGATGAAATTTGGCTGCACAAGCAAAGCTGACGTAAATGTGAAGTGGAATCTGAAAAGTATATAGTTTCTGCTATATATCAACAGGACATTTCTCATCTATTTGGGAGATGGTTTATGGTAGAAGAGTATTTACACGGCAGTGGAAAACATCCTTCCCGACTTTTCCTGTACAAAGGAGCACATGAGTCTCGATTCTGATCAAATTGATCGTCTGGGTTGTCTCTGTGAGTTTTATGTTGTCAGATTATCATGCTTTATAATGAATGACAATTATGTTTTATCTTTGATTGCTAAGTATTTGAAATAAAAGAGAAATCTACAAATCAAACAATTGTGCTTTATATGAGAGGTGTTTCATTTTCATTCAACACAAATTAATTCTGCTAATTTCTTTCAGAATTATTGTTTTCTTTATGTACTGTCAAAAAAGCTGAAACTATTTTGAAATGAAACATGAAAACAATGCATATATACAGTTAGTTACCTTTCTTGCAAAAACATGACGGTAGAAATAAAGTAAAGTGGGTGTGTATATTTATCTTATATTTGTGACTACAAGTCTGTGGTGCTGTTAAGGAGGGGAAGGTTAGGACAATTCTGGGGTTATTATTATTAATTATTATTTGTGACTATAAGTCTGTGGTGCCGTTAAGGAGGGGAAGGTTAGGACAATTCTGGGGTTGTTATTATTATTATTAATTGTCATTGTTGTTATTAAATGTTGTCACTTATCCTCGTAGACAGCCAATTGGGAAAAAGAGGGAAAAAATACATGTAGTCTAGAAATAATGTCCAATTATGTGAGTGTACATGTGTGTATGTGCCTCGTTGGCCGCCAATAGAGTCCCAACTTCAGACCCAGAGTTGCTGAGATTAGCTCTAGCTTCCCTTTAGCCAGAAATTGAAAATCGGTTCAGAAAACATATAGTATAAAAATTATTAATAATAATACATATAGTATAAAAACAAAGAAAACAAGTACGTATAAGGAGATGAAAAGCAAAATGTGTCGTAAGTGTTCTCCCACAATAATACAGTCAAATGATAATCTCTAGATCAGCCGCTAGGTGGCAGCCACGTGCGCAGTAAACACTGAGCATGTGACTGAGCGCGAGCCTGTGAGATCCACTGCGTGTTTTTGTTTTTTCTAGTAATCCATGACGAGCCTCTCCTGACCAAACCCCGTCATCAGCGCACAAACAACAGCGGAGAAGTGACAATGGCGAGCAGAAGGGCCTCGCTAGGCTCCTCTTCGGCTGGTCTCGAGGCCTGGTTCCCCGCGGCCGGCAGCGGCGAGGACGAGCCGGAGCTGCGGCTGCTGCGGGAGCGTCTGCGCGGGTGGCTGTCGCAGTGCGAACCGGCCGTGATCTTCGCTCAGCGGCTGCTGGTGTGGGAGAGGCCGCTGCACAGCATCATCGCGGCGCTCGCCCTTAACACGCTCTTCTGGTGAGGCACACGCGGATCTTTGGAATTTCTTAGAGAATGTTAATCCCCAGCGAGTAGTCGGTAATCTGGTTAATCTGCCTTTTAGTAAGTAGACAGTAGGCTCGGAGCTCCCTGTGTTCTCCACCTTTACCGTAGTGGCCGTTACCTGAGGTGGACAACGGCCTGGAAAGTTAGTAACAGCACGTGTATTGCCATATGCAATTAGACTCACTCTAGATTGAATTAGAGAAATAACTCAATGCCGGAATATGCATTTTTGTAATTATTTGCTTAACATTTACTAATGTATATCACTGCACACGCGTGTCTATACAAACACGCACGTGTATTAACATAATGTATTAGGCTGCACGATTTTGAGGAAAAAACCTAATTGCAATTTTTCTGAAAAATCTTGAAAAAAAATGTATGCAATTTTGAAGTGCATAAAACTAAAATTATAAATTAAACATATTGTTAGTTTAACAACGCAGAGGGTTAAATAAACTACATACAAAGTGACTGAGGTAATTAGATTGTTTGATGCTTCGTGATTAATAAATACAATACCTGAACCTAAATACCAAAGAATAAGAATGGGAAATAACCTCGTAGTCAATTGTTTTCTAATGTAACAATATGAAACAAATGATAAAAATAATCTCTTATATGAAATTAAATCAAACAGTGTAGTCACTGGCAGAAAATGGAAAAGAGAACAATCCTTAATAAAACATATTGTAAAACATCTTACTCTTACTGTGATTTAGAAAACAAAATAAATCTAGTGCAATTTACTGGCATTTAGTAAACATGGAACTTGCATTGCACACATTTCACTGGGACCAAAAAAGAAAATGCTATGATGGCATGTAATGAAAAGGCAAAATGGAAAATACCACTACTTGAAACATAGTAAAAAATGAACAATTACCAAACATAAACATTAGTATGCTATTACTATTGTTATTATTACTAATATTAGTGTGATTTTTAAGCTGGTATAAATTTGTTGCGTTTCCTCTAGATCTGGCCACGGCACACTCGGCAGTCCACATCATTGCTCCACGTCATTGTTCGCGAAACCAAAAAAGCTCTAAATAGCTGAAGTACCACTGTTCTTATTGACCAAGTGCCAGCATCACAGAAGTGCCTTCGGTCATTGCTGCGTGCACCCTTAGCTATTCTATATAATGAGTCGCGTGTTCGCTGCTTTGCTGCTAATAGAAAGCCTGTGCGCTGCAATAAAACCTTGTTTTGTTGTCATTTCTGATTGGCCAGGAACTGGAGATTTGACAAATTTGATTGGCTAATAGGCGTGTCTCTCAAACGTCAGAGGCGGGGTAAAAAAAAAACGCAGGCTCCTGAGGTTTGGTAATCGCAGGATAAAATCGCGATATCGATTTGATAAAGGTTAATCGTGCAGCCCTATAATGTTTACAATTAATAAGTAAAAGGAGGGGGGGGGTCTCGTTTTAAGCAAACCGAACCCAGTTCGTTTAAAGTGAGCCAGAAAGAGAATCAGCAGTGAAGAGATCCCAGACCCTTTCTTGTTCACACAATCTGTTCATTCCGCGATCTCTGTCCTGCGATGTATTTTGCACCTTTGTTATACGTTGATAATGTAGTTCCCGTTAATACAGATTTTCTTCATTTTTTTGTGAGATCAAAAGTAAAACTCTAATTTATTAGGAATAAAAACCTTTTTTATTTATAAAGCCCTTTTTTATTGGAACGGTTTTTATTGTTTGAGACAAGTTGTCATCTCATGCAGTGGCGTCACTAGGGTTGGTGTCACCGCCCCCCCCAGAGTTTTCCATTTTTTTCGCCAGACCACCGCGTCTAAATTTCCTGCAGCGTGTAAACGCGTGTTAAATGCGCTTATATCACGTATTCATTGGGTCTTCTTCACGTTTAACGGCGTCTGCTTTGCGGGTTAAACTTATTTTAGAACCATATTTTAGACGTGATTGGGTCGCGATCAGGACGCGGAGGGCTGTGTGACCGGCCCTTTATGCAAATACGAGAAGCAGGTGATGATGATCACGTGGCCTCCTGCTCACAAGACCTACTTGTTGTATTGATCTACGATCGATTATGAATATTGAAACCAACTCATTGAGGCTTGAGGTATGTCTGATGTGTCAAATTCGCATTTTTTTCATTTTGGTGTCACCCGTTGCGGCCCGCACCCCCCTAGCAACGCCACTGATCTCATGCAATCGTCAAATCGAAATGCTTCACGTTTGTTTTTTCATTTTTCGCTTGCAATTACGTTTGTTTTATTTTACTATTAGTTCGTTTTTGTTTGGTTTTCTGACACTAATCTGATTCTATAGTTTTCTCCCTTAAGTATTACGGTGACGTGACGAATATGCGGTTACGAAATCACCAGGTCCGGCACGCAGAGTGAAACGAACTGCGAAGTGGACCAAGACCTCTTCGCTTTCACATATCACAAAGTAATTGAACCACAAACGGTCCCTCAAACGAACCGCTCTCAGACCACCTCTGGAGGTAGACCAGGCACGGATCGCATTTGGGGCCGTTTAGGGGGGTCTGAGATCACTTGGTGTATTCACATATACGCCCCGAACCGCTCCGAGTGCGTTTGAAAGTGTTAAACAAGCTAGGTGTGAAAGCATCATCAGATCCCAGAAACCATCTCGATAATTAATAACAATATTACGAAAGCCCAACACTACATTTTGTAAAGTAATATTTAAGTGGTAGGCAGGTTTGAATCCGATTTGAAAACGGGCCCCACATGCCACTCAGGTGCCACGGCTTAAGGCTGCCCACTGCTCCGGGTTTGTGTGTCACTGTAATGTGTGTGTGTGTGTGTGTAACTTCACAGGATGGTTAAATGCAGAGCATAGTTTTGATGTGGCTATATTGACAATATCACTCACTTTCTTTATACATGTGTGTGAATACATGTTTAGATTTATAAGCATCTGTGTGTGTTTAGATGCAATGATACATAACATTAAAATGTCATTTTGATCTTTATTGTTAAAAACACATACAGCTAAGAACCTTATGCTTACAAACATTATTTACTGAAAATTAAAAAAAGTAAAGAGAAAATAAAAAGAGGAAAACTAAAAAAAGTTGTTCCCCAAAATGACATTTTCTTCAAAATACCAAGCCAAAGTTTGTTTATCATCTCCCGGACTTCCTTTACATTTTCTTTTTATTGGCTCACTATTTTGGTTCTATTACATGGAAATTTGTTCTAAACAAAGGATTAATACGCTCTTCTTGAAGATTTAGCCCAAATATGTGTGCGCGCCGGTGTTTCTCTGTTAAATCATTGTGTCTTGAGTTTACAGCTGCAACGTTTTTTTTTTGCTTTTTTTTTTTTTACCGGTGTGGCACTTTTAGTTCCCTTTATTTTCTTTTAATAGAAATAATGTATCACGTCTTTCTCCCCTCAATACGAAACAGCTTAAGTGACAAGTACGTGAACCTTGTGTACATCCGTGACAAAATATATATTTAATATGTAAATAATATAAATATGTGAAACGTCATGATACATGCACTGTAAAGACCAGCTTCCAACCTGACATGAATAATACATTAACACTGATCATTTTTACATCTCATTTTTGCGGTATATATACACCATAAAACCTCTTAATAGTGGTGCCGGAATATGAGAAATGGCCAATGAGAAGCTTGCATGTGTTGCACGCGATTGTTAATCTTTTTTAAACTTTAAATTAAATCATAAACATATTTTCATTGTAATGAAGTGATTTATCTAGAAAAAAAGACAATATATGTTTAAATAAGGTAATATTATGTAAAGTAACCATCAGTGTGGCTCATTGTGTGAGCAAAGATTCAGCTGCATTTTTACCTCTTCGCCATTCCCAGGACGGGA
Source organism: Paedocypris micromegethes (assembly GCA_028031935.1). Taxonomy (NCBI): domain Eukaryota; kingdom Metazoa; phylum Chordata; class Actinopteri; order Cypriniformes; genus Paedocypris; species Paedocypris micromegethes. Next base: position 19,693,543 of record CM051501.1, on the reverse strand, counting down.
GGCGTTGCCGCCTGTCTGTTTAAGGGATTCAATAGATTCCCCACTGACTGGTGTCTCAATGATGCAGCTTATGTGGTTGGTTCCCTTTCAAAAACGTCCACTCCGACATTATACATGGGAAATCCCGTGCCCGTCCCTGTGTACTGTGCACTATGCCCACGCCTATTAATGGCTATTAACGGCTCTAATTGCCGCCATTGCATAACGCTTTCGGGCCCGCACCTGTGGGCCAGAATTTTGGAGACGAGAGGATTGTGGCCAGCCAATAAACGAGCCTCCCCTGACCGCTGCTGCGATGCCTCAGGCCGGGAGTGCTCACATGCGCTCGTGAGGATCCAGGGAGGAGATGGAGCGACAGGCGAGCTCGGTGTTTTCAGCTCTTCAGTTCTTCCAGGCGTCGCTGCAGCAGTCGGTGGCTAGTGGCTCTGAGAGCGACAGGAATCTTCATCAGGCTCGTCTGGTGGCGGACATGTGTAATGTCTTTCGTTTCCTTATCTCTCAGGAAACATACGTTACCTAGACAGTTTTTCCACCACATTTCACCTCAGTGGTCAAGACATGATTGATGTTGCATTGAACGCCTATTTTGCTGTTATGCGCTGTATTATTGTTGTTGTTATTATTATTGTTGTTGTGGTTTTTGTTGTTTAAATTCAATCGCTTGTGTTAGTACACAGAACACAGGATGTTGGTCTGTTTTTTAACCCTTTCGTCATGGTGGCGTTCTATTGGTGGTTTTAAGGTATATTAATTTACACTCAATGTCTGGTGGCGGACATGGCACTCGAGGCGCTGCATGGGAAGCCTGGTGGTTTTGGTAAAGGCGCTGAAGAATGCCATGGTCATGTCCGTGTTATTGCCTCCATGCGTCAATCGCCAACTGAGACTGTGGTCGCGGTCAGACACCCGGCGTCCTGACCAGCACGCGCACCAGCACCAGACGGATTCTAGTGAGACGGGACCTGTTGTCACAAACGGGAGGCACAATCTGGCATCCCAACCCGGAGCTGTGGGATCTGCACGTGTGGCAGATAGGACTGTGTCTGAGCGGTAGGGGTGGGCGATATGAGTTAAAATTCATATCACGGTATTTTGTAGTGTACAGACGGTATCGATATTATATCACGGTATTGTGGGGGGGTTATTCTTTTTTATATAAAGTACGAAATTAAAACGCAAGGGGAAACCTGGAGAAGCAGCTGTCATTTTTAATACTGTATACCTATTAAAAGTAGCCCAGGCATTTATTTGAAAAAACATTTAAATTAAATGGCGAGAGAGAGAGAGAGAGAGAGAGAGAGAAGAGAGAGAGAGAGAGAGAGAGAGAGACCGTGAGAGAGAGAGAGAGAGAGAGAGAGAGAGAGAGACCGAGAGAGAGAGAGAGAGACCGTGAGAGAGAGAGCGTGAGAGAGAGCGTGAGAGAGAGAGAGAGAGAGAGAGACGCGTGAGAGAGAGAGAGAGAGAGAGAGACCGTGAGAGAGAGAGCGTGAGAGAGAGAGCGAGAGCAAGAGCGAGAGAGCGCCAGCACGCGTCACGCTTTCTCTCTCTCGCGCGCGTCTGAATCTAAACTTGCGTGAAACCAAGGTTAACAATCGAAAACAAACTTTGACTAAAATAAAACGAGCAGAATTTTCTTGTGCACGCGTTTTACGGGTATTGCGCTTGCCGCTCTAAAAAACCGGCACATTACAGACATAGAGCGGCACAGCATGCGTCTCGCGGGTGATCTATTAATTCAGTTTCTTACGCTTTCTGTATTCGATTAACAATGTATCCGTGTCGTAATTAAAAGTAACGAAACAAATGTATTTTACTGTGTTAAAGTGTTTAAATACGTGTATAAAAGGTAAATTCATGAAAGTGCCACGGTATCCACGATATTGCAAAATCCATATCGTGGCAATACTCGATACCGGTATTCACGTTAATACCGCTATACCGCCCACCCCTACTGAGCGGTTTCCTGTCCTGGTGAGGGCGATGAACACAGTGGCCGCGGCGAGAGCTTGTGTAAGTGAAACTTGTTTGTGACGTGGTGCGAGCCGGCGTGTCTGAGTTAACCATCCTCGCCCAAAACTTTTTTCAGTGTGGATTTTATCTTGGTTTTTGAGGCGATGACGGGGCCACCGTTCGAGCCTATGGAGGAGTGTGATGATGGAGTGCTTTCGTGTAAGACAGCGTTTCTGCTGTTGTTGGCGTGTGGAAAAAGGGTTGGTGATCTGCCCGCTTTGCCTGTGAGCACTTCCTGTTTGGAGTTTGGGCCAAATGATTCTTTGGTTCGCCTAAAGCCTCGATCTGGATATACCCCCAAGGTTTTGTCTGTTGGCTACGTCGTGGGCGTGTGGCATGGACATTCAGGAGATTTGCCAGGCCGCGGGCTGGAATACATTTTTAAAATTCTACACTTTGGATGTCCCCTCTTTAGGCCACCATGCGTTTGCGGCGAGGGCCCGGTTGATGATCGGCAGGATCAGAATCAGGAATGATTGGTCAGTGGTCAGGTTTCACATGAATACCTGTCACAATGGTGTTTCATTCACTGCACTGGGAGTGGTGGGCGAGGCCATGCTTTTTTGGCGAGTGCGTCGACGCGATTGGCTGCTGTGTGATTATCATACTGAGTGATTTTATATGACTTCAGTGTTTTTTTTGAGGAAACGGCATTTCCCATGTGTAATGTCTTTCTTATCTCTCAGGAAACATACGTAACCTAGACAGTTTTTACACTACATTTCACCTCAGTGGTCAAGACATGATTGATGTTGCATGTAACATTTATTTTGGTCTTATGCGCATTTTTATTATTGTTGTTGTTGTTGCTGTTGCTGTTGTTATAGTTAGTGTAGTTGTTGTTGTTGTTGTTGTTGTTTTTGTTGTTTAAATTCAACCGTTTGTGTTGGTACACAATCCCCAAAGAACACAGGATGTTGGTCTGTTTTTTAACTCTTACGTCATGGTGGCGTTCTATTGGAGGTTTTACGGTATATTAATTTACGCTCAATGTCATTTACTCGAGGTGATAATTGCTTTTGCGTTATAGGCTGGTGTCGTCCACGTCTCTGAGGCCGCTGTTTCTCTGCAGTGTCTCTCTCATCGGACTGACTCTGTTAGAAAAATGGAAAGACAATTTGGCGATTCTTGCTGGTAACACATTTTAATAATTTAATGTGTGTGATTTTGTTTGGATAATTTTCTATGTAACTCACTGTATATAATGCTTTATATAATGCTTTTCTCTACAGTTTGGCTTCCGGAAGCACCTGCCATTGAAAGGTAAGTGTCTTTTGATGGTAAGTTCGTTTATAGTTGAAACAAATCATTGCTGCATCACATTTTATGTTTGCTTATTATTTTTTCAAGGAAAAAATACATTCTAAAAAGCAAAACAAATCACAATACATTTTTGTTACTAGCTATGTTTAATGCTGCTTAATAATTGTAAAAGAAAAGAAAAAAATGTTGATGTTGAATATAATTTACTAATAATGTTTAATTAATTGTATGCTTTTTTTTTATCAGGTTAAAAGCACAATTTCAATACGGTCCCTTGTGGCCATATTGACAAACTTACTTTACAAAATAAAACTTTAGACATGTATTTTGCATTTGTTTGTCTGATAAATGTTTTTAATCTTTTTTAATCTTTAAAATAAATCAGAAATACGCTTACATGGTCTTGTTTCATTGTAAGAAGGGGCAATTGAAGCAATTTGAATGAAGATAAATCACACACGTTTTTCTGACGATCAAATTTTTATCTTAAAAGTGTTTGCTCGTAGTTGTCCTAGTTGTGCACTTGACTGTGTCTCTGGCCTCTGCAGTGAAACGATCACGGAACAGCCACGCCTATTAAGTGTTGATGAACTCAGTCATCATCTCGCCGACAGTTACCTCACCTTCAATCTTTACATCCAAGAAATGCTTCAATACAAACGACAACACCACGGAAAGGTGAGGAAGAGCATACAGGATATAAATATACACTAATATCTTAAATAAAAGATTAAACATAAATTGTATGTAGGGGATATAAAAAATGTTTTCATTAATTTTTCATTTTTTTCCCATTATTTAAACAGTTTAGCTTTAACCTGTGGCCCGAATAATACATTTTTTGCACAGTTTATCGATTTAGTCGAAATTGCAATGCTAATTGTGATGCAATGTCATTTATTTGTTTGATATTGACATGTTTATTCTTACGAAAATATTTATTGTTCTAGACATTTTCTGAAAATGTTTGTGAAGATGTCAATTATTCAAATAGTTTATTATATTGTAATATATTTGAATTTTTTTTGTCAGTTCTGCATGATGGCTTGTTCCGGATGTTTCTCACTTGCTGTGGTTGGACATTACATTCCAGGGATTATGATCACCTACATCATACGTGAGCAAAATTCCCATGTGCTGCTTTTCAGCTATTACGCAACTCCCTTTCAAGTCCGCTTTGCGCTCTCTCACCTAATGTGTGTTTGTTCGCCATAATTTTTATGTCAATAATCAAAGTATGAAAATAATTACTGCAGCTTTTCAAAAACCAATTTCTCCAGTATATTGTGCGTGTTACATCAATGTACTTTTTTGGTGATTGGAAGGTGTATGTCTGTGCCATCTTTACAGTGCTGAGTGTGCTGCTGTGGCCGCTGGTGGTCTACCACGAGCTCATTCAGAAAATGTACACTGGACTGGAGCCCATTCTGATGAAACTCGACTATAGCATGAAAGGAGACACACAGCACTGCAAACACGATAAGAGAAGTAAGAGTAAGCAGTGTTTGTATGTATTTGGGAGGGCAAACCTCTTTCTGTGTGTACACAATTTGTATGCAATAAATATATATCACCTCCAATAGAGTTCAAATAAGGGTGGTGTTCAAATGGAGGATTTAATGATAGGATACACACACACACACACACACACACACACACACACACACACACACACACACACAATTCAAACAAAATAAACAATTTTTGTTGAATTCTACTTGTTTAAATATTACTATTTTATTATTACTGCTTTTATTATTATTATTATTAATAATAATACTAATAACAATAAGATTAATCATCTGTTTCAAATGTATTTACTTTGGATCATTTGAATTAACACTATCGGCTTTTTTCCCAACTTTTATTTGTGTAGTTCACCACTTTGTTCCTTTAAGCATTGCTGAATATTTCTGTTGGGGTGTTTGTGCAGAGCTGAAGAAGGAGCAGGAAGAGGGAGATGAGCCACGGGCCGAGACTGAGAGCGAGAGTGAGGAGGAACTGTCATGCTTCGCTCCCACTGTGAGGATCTTCTGATATAAGACACAACATATAATGATAATCTATATTACTTATATTTATTACTTTTTATATTTCTGGATTCAAGAGGAAGAGAATTCCTCTATATCTCTCTGTCTGTTACTGTCTGTCTGTCTGTCTGTCTAACTATGACATATCTGCCAGAGCAAAATTATGACCTATTTTCAGGGGCTGTATTTTTATATATTGCAGAGTGACATTAATATCAATATAAATCAATGTATTAAAGTTTAAATCATCCTGTGAGTGACTTTGTGGACCATATTGCAAGCTCAATAGAACAACAACTAGGATTTCATACTCTAGTATGAAGACACACACAAATTCACTTTTGATAACTTTTTGAAACATACAGATTAGCCTTACCTGTTAACGCTACGTTGCCAAGTCATTAGAGAGTTTAATAACCAAAAATCTTCATTGCCTTTATCGATTTAGAAGTTTAGGTTACACAACACCTTTGGAATGTCTGGATTGAGACCGTGACCAATGCATTGTAACCGTTTTCGCATTTCGAGGCTGATAAGGAGACAGACGGTGTTTCAAAACTTCATCTATCTGACCTCTTGACCTTGTAGACCAAAGAGGGATGGACAGCTGAGATCTTTGGGTGATTTCTTCTGGCAGGTGGATGTGAAGACCACAGCTCTGGCGATGGCCATTACAGACTCAGAGTTATCGGACGAGGAGGCGTCAATCCTGGAGAGTGGAGGCTTCTCTGTGTCCAGGGCCACCACTCCGCAGCTCACCGACCTTTCTGAAGGTACCCGAGGCACACATGTTGGAAGGAAATGTTAAAAAAATGTTCACTTTGAAGATTATGTAGCAATACTCCGGAGAATATCTGAAATTTGATTGTTGTTTGTAGTTGCAATTGCGTTTTTGTCGCTTTGATGCGCAGAAACTAACAATTTCGAAGTCATTCTCATATTCTGTCACCTTTCTCTCGGGTACATCTTGTCAACTGTCCTCAAGAAATTACAGCATTGAATCCGTGTTTTGTCTGTTTCTGCACGTCAAAACATTCTATTGTATTTGCAAATGGAACTCTACAAATCTTCCAAATTTTGGTCGGAATATGGCTACATTATTCTGTGCACCGAAATGAGGTCTGAACAATAATTTTAACATAATGCCTTGTGTTTATTTTTAAACGTCTGCAGAATTTTCAAAGACATTAATATACAAAACTGTGACAAAAGTTTTTCCGGCTTTGTGAATTAAAAGCCACATCATTTCTAATGCTTTACTGATGGTTGAAAACTAGTGATTTGGCTTTACAAGAAATTATTTAGTGTTTTAACACATTTAAAAATGTTTAAACGCATATAAACATTTTGTTTTGTCTCTTGTGAATTTTGAGGCTGGAATTAGACAGCGACCATGCAGACTAATGCAAGACATTTTGTAAAATATCTTGTCGTGGACATTATGGAGAAATTTTGTTTCCATAATTAATAGATGCTTATATAATGGTTACAGAACAATTTGTCAAACATTTTTCAGCCGCTACATTTTTATGGAACAATTTTTTTGTTGCCATCCATATCATTTTTGGCTATTGTAAATCCAGTCAAATATTCTGTCTACCCCCAAAACTCTCTCCTTACTTACAGATTTGGACCAACAGAGTTTCCACAGTGAACCCGACGAGTCCCTCGGCCGAGACGCTGCAGACTTTCCATCAGTGAATGTGTTGCCTTCCATCGATCCGGCTCTCTTCCATTTCCCGCTGGGTATTCTCAGGACTGAACAAGTCGGGTCAGATCTCGGGGAGGAAGCGCGTTCCACAGCCAGCCTTCTAATTCAACACTTAGCATCTCCGCTACATTTTGTCAACACACATTTCAATGGCCACGGACAAGCAGTGGGAACGGACAGAGGCATTCTGGGAACTGAGGAGGAAACACCCGCACGGTCCCTGGAAGCCCTCAGCGAAGAGATTGTCAGCACGGCCATCTCCACCGTAGTACAGAACACTCTTTCGGCCCTGTTGCGCACTACTGAGGCCAATGATGCCTCCTCCATGGCTTCCTTTCTTCCCACAGAGACGCCGCCATGCCCAATGGACGCTCTATTCGACTCGCCCTCCGCACAAGACACCAGTGTAGAGGAGGAAAACCTAGACATCACGGAAAGGAGCACGGAGGAACAGACCACTCTGGTACCTGCGGACGAAGAAGACTTTGAGCTTCTCGACCAAAGTGAACTGGAGCAAGCGGATGAGCGGCTGGGCCATGATGTGGAAGGACGTGAGGCGGGCGTGGCGTCCACTTTTCTCCCAAGCAGTCCGCAGGATTCCTAGCTTTTTTAAATATTCACAACTCATGTAGATACCATAAACTCAAACTGGTGGTTTGTTATAGGACAATGTGACGGTCAGCTATGCCTTTTTGATTTCCGGGGGAGAGCATGAGATCACTGTGATTGTTGGTCAGTTTTCTCTCTGAAATGAGCGAATGTCGAGTCCCAGAAAATTCCCGGTGCACTTATTTTACGGGATTGCATCATCACCTTCACTATTTACAAATTCGCAAAATTTGCGAGGTTTTCTGGAAAACACTTTTTAATTGCTGTGTATTTGTTCAAAATCATACTTGCTCAATAGTTTCAGCCTGGTTGTTTTCTACATGGTTTCATTTATCGATTTGCGAGAATCGGGAGGTTTGTTTTTTATCGGAATGGGGGAACGTGCAAGTATGATTGTCATTTTCTAGCGGAATTCATGTTGAGGACATTTTTCAAATTGGTGGCTAAATTATAATATATTCTATATACATGAAGTGATTCACCTCTTCATTAAAATGTGTTAATCTGTATTGCGAATGCATTAATTGTAAATAATCCACCAGGACCTATGGGAGGCGAAGCCACTATTTTAATGGCGGTATCGCCTGCGGTCGTGCCATTCACTGCCCATCTTTGTTTTGTTCAGGGATTGAATCTTTAATCTGTAAGAACCTTTTACATTTTGCACAGCATAATTGCAAATGCAGTATGGCACTTATTTAGCTTTACAACAAATTTCCCTCATTTTATTGACTGTTCAATTCCTTTTCTGTAAATACGATCAGATGTATGTTTGAGCATATGCTTTATTTCTCTTCATTGTTTAGACAAAAGATGGTATTGATTTCTCACAGGCTGCGTGACGGCTGAACCGAGGAACCTAATCTTGTGTGGTGTTTTAACTGTGTTCATAAACTTGATGTTTTTCCCTTTTTAATAACATTTATCGAGCGAAAATGTTCAGACTTAGTTTGGACATTTCTGAGGTCTGAAAGGGGCATTAAGTCGTGTCTGTGTCAAAAACATACTCGCAAACAAACACACATTATATGTATGCACACAAACACACACACTCACACACGTAAACAAAATACATGTGTACGTACAAAGATACTCACAGAAAAACACGAACACATCTTTGCATATTTACACACACATACATACGTATATGTACATTATGTATACACACACATTGATGTATATATCAAGATACGTATATGTATATACACCATTTTCCAGAAACCTTCATACTAAAGAGAAAATATTTTCAACTGGACAAGTCAAGACAGAGCTGGTGTGTATACACGGTCATTTTACGTGATAAAAACTGACACGGTGTCATTATTGAGTTAATTTGCATAATTTATGCAAGAAAAGTCTTGTTTTTTTATATAAATCCGGCTTTCTCTGCCGTGGTACATGATTATTTAACTCAGACTGGCGAGGACATGCTTTTTCACTTGTTCTCTCAATTTTTTAGGTCTTTTTCTTTTTGTTCTTGTAGATACCCACAAGCTAACACGTCTGTTCCAGACAACAAATTGTGTTTTAATATTTACAAGCTGGTTTGTGTAGAAGTGTTTGTGTTTTGCTCATGCTGTCACTGCTTTATGATCTATAAAAGCATTTAGAGCATTTAGCTGTATTCAAAAAGAAAAACATGTGTTGTTCATTTCTTCTCCACTGTTCTTTATGTACATAGGCTAATATAAGATTTAAGATATAAGATTCAGTTTTTTGTAAAAAAAAAAAAAAAAANCACACACACACACACACACACACACACACACACACTCTCTCTAATTTGTTTTTAAAAATGAAAAAGTGAGGTTGTTTCTATCAATGTCTTTATTTTTATCTGTTCAAGGTCAGTTGAGCTGTGCAACAAGCGCAAACATTTTCACATTTTTATTTATTTTTCATCACATTTTTCATACAATAAGTTCATTTTATTTTTCATAATACAACATTACATTTTTATATGCTTGTGTAATAATTTTCTATAACCATACATTTTCTATAATCATTTTATATAACTGTTTCATATCTATTACCAGTATATATACTAGATATTAGATATGTAATAGAATTTTAAAATTGTTAGATTACAATATTTTATGTCATATTAATAACACATAGACTACAATATTACGTATGTAATATACTGTACTTTTTTATATTACATTTTTATTTTGGCACATTTGAGGAACTTAAAATTCAGAGCTAGCATTTTCTCTATCCTTTTTTTTAACCCCTGTAATGAATTGTTCAGCACTGAAAAGCTTGTTTAATGTTCCTTAACAATTTATTGAAATGGAATTTCACATCCCAGATTTCAACATGGTGCTTAAATGTGTCTTGTCGCTTTTTCATCAGTTTCGCTCTGTCTTCTCTCTGTTGAAAATAGTGCAGTGACTACATGTCTCTCTGTCGTGCTAGTGGACAATTTATGGCCTAACTTCTTCAAACAAGGAAATGTAAATGCATTTTTCGCGGAAGGCTTTGAAACGTAACAACCATGATAAATGGGGGTCAGCTATATTTGGATGTTAAGCAAGATGGTGAAGTATCGTATAGATGCAGCGTAACCAAAGTCTTCACGGAGAGTAAAAGTCATGCGTTTGGCTCGTGCTGACCGGCTCTCGAAGGTCAAACTGCACAGTCTGCAAACTCAGGCAGGAAAATTATAGAATAATTGAAAAAAATTACTGGATTTTGATAAGAAAATACAGAGCAGCGGATTATAAGGCAAAACAGTAATACATCTCTTGCACGCACACACAAGAATGACTCATTAAGTAAAAGAAAGTATTTATATTCTTAGGACCACAAAGAGCACCGAATTGTAATAAATCACACACACACACACACACACACACACACATGGATGTGAGCTATTAAATGAATATATTAAGTGAATTAAGATATCAAGTGAATATATTTAAAATCTTTTAAAAATGTGGAATTAATTTACAGTGAATTTTGAATTATGGAACGCACTGGATTATAACTAGTACCATGAATACGGTCCAGTGGAAGTGAGTTGGACCTGCTACCCAAGTGTTGCAGAAGGGCATCCAAATACTAAAATGCAGTACTTAGTATTTTTCTCACAAAAAAAAAATTATAAAACCAGGGGCAAAAAAACCTGATGCCATCATTGCTGCCTTTGAGGATCACTGTCAAGTCCTTGTGCGCCAATCTCTTGTTCCTGCTAGAAAAATGCAGGAAAACATTAACATTGATGTGAAACGCAATGCAAGCAAAGAACCTGCAATAAATAAATTACATGTATGTATATAATCACACACACACACGCACACAAAAGGTGTTTACTGTATATTTGTCTATACAACAATATATTGAACAATGTACAGTGCTACTATTAAATTATATTTTAATGTCAATTGTAAACTTTTTTTCCTTTTTTTTATATCACTTATACATTAATTTTCTTAAAACATGTTTTCTTATGTCTTCTTCCATTTGAACTGTTTACACACATTCACACATCACACATGTAAATACATACATATACTGTATATTTCAAACAAGTCTACATGTTGTTTTCAAACCAACCTTTTCAAGTTCTTCTATGGAAGCCTCAAGTTGGGGCCACAGCTCATCTGTAAGGGTCACGTCTGTCCGTGCGGACCACCGTCCCTCCTGGATGCTCACAGGCATCGAGAGCACTAAGCCCTCTGGAATTCCAAACTCTCCTGCAAATTGAAAGAATTCAAAGCAATATTAAAAACATCTGGATGTTGAAAAATTTGTAAGGGATTTTAAAAGTTTTGTTTGGCCCACCTGCACTGACTACACCCAGTGAAAAGACCCCGTCTGGAGATCTGCCGTCATTCCAGGCTTTTAAAGTTCGAATTATTCCATTAGTTGTCGACATTGCTGTGGCTCTGTTGGTCTTTGAGAAAATGCTGGACTGTCGTTTCTGTACTAATCTCTCAAAATCCATCTCCACCCATTTCCTAAAAAAAAAAGGTAAATACTGTGGTTGTAACTTTTTCATCTAGTAAATGAGGATTATTTAATTCACAAGTTACAGTGGAGTCATATACATGTAGAAAACATTACTGGTCATAAATCATCTCCAAGACTCCTTGAGAAAATCCTTCTGGTCCACAAACTGCTCCGTCGTATCCTGAAACCTTCGCCCTCTGCAGGTCAATGTGGTAACTGCCGTTGACGTTTCCCCATACGATGACGTCAGTGATATCTAAGTACAGTATAATAAACGTCAAGAAATGGTCACGTTCATTGTACATTTTTTGTTTTGTCATAATATTGAAGGTAAAATATATAATATAACAAATTTCTAAGAGCCATGAGCCAATGGATGCCAAATACGTATATAAATTCTATAAATATTATTTGTAAATTACATTAAATATGTATAATGCTAATTGTAATTGTTAATGTGATTTTACCTGATAGTTGGAAAAATACAAAACAATCAATGTTTATCATTGCACAGAAATGGATAGGGAATGGAGAGATTTGTCATCTTTGTTATTATTATTAAATTATTTGCATAACTTCTATAGCACTTTCTCATTGCTCATTGAGAAAAAAAGTGCCGTTGTACAAAATAAACTGAGACAAAACAGATAATTATAACACACTAGATGTCTGAAAATGAAAATTACCTGCCGATCTGACGAATAACTTCTGTGCGAGCAGATTTTTTGCCTCACACTCTCTTTGTAGAGACATAGTCACAAAGTTGCGTGAATCAACGGATGGTGCGTTCTTGGCCAACAATGAGCATTTCAAATTAACACAGGCTTCTCCCGCCACCATTACTTTTACAGTTTTCCGGGCATTGGCGTTGATGAGTTTCCCATAGCCACAAAACCGTTCCACCACATGCTTCTGATAGTCCACACTCTCTAAGTTTGTCATAGAGTCATCTAGAAAAACAATGAGGTCAGCTTCTTGAAAGTCCACGTTCTGGTCTGCGTGGAGAGTCACTTCTTGAAGCTGATGTGAAGCAAGGTCTTCTGTTTCCATTTTAAGCGCTTGTAACACAGCATCTGAGCCACCGAGCTCCACGAGGTGAAGACTGATCATCTTGTGTTCAGGAAACAGACTGGACGAGAAAAGCTGAGGAATGAGGCTGTAGCAGACGGGATTCAGTGCGCTGAAAAAAAACCAAATGGTTGGGTAGTTAAGTCTAGTTATCCAATCATGCACTGCACTACAAATATCAAACAATTGTTGTTATTAACAGAACTTGTTTTTATTAGACTACTTATATCTGGATAAAAATATGCGCAAACAATCAAGAGTGAAGGAACAGTTTGTTTTTACCGATTGTTACTACTAAGTTCTAGTTTCCACTCTAGTCGAGTTGTTTCTACTACAAATCTCTAGTTGCCACTCTAGTCTAGTTATTGTGACTACTAATCTCTAGTTTCCACTCTAGTGTAGTTATTACTACTACTACTAATCTCTAGTTGGCACTCTATTCTAGTTATTGTGATTACTAATCTTTAGTTTCCACGAGTTGTTGCTGCTACAAATCTCTAGTTGCCATTCTAGACTAGTTACTGCTACTATCAACCTCTAGTTGTCACTCTAGTCTAGTTATTGTAACTACTAAAGTCCAGTTTCCATAAGCTACTGCTACTACAAATTTCTAGTTTTCTAGCCACTCTGCCCTTTTTATTGTGACTGCTGATCTCTAATTTCCACTGTAGTCTCTACAGTAGCGTTGTTACTACAAAACTCTAGTTTTCACTCTAGTCTAGTTAGTATTACTACTAATATGTAGTAACCACTGTAGTATAGTTATTGGTGCTGCTAATTACTACTAATATGTAGTTGCCAATCTTGTTACTTTTCATCTCTAGTTGTTATTACTACTAAATAGTAGGTGGATTGAACAACATTACAGAATTCTGACCATCTTCAAAATCCCAAACGTACAAAACTAGCCATTCAACCATGTTGGGAAGTTATCGTTAGAGTTTTAAGTTAACATTGTTTATTTCTTTTCCATGTCATGTTGTTTATTGATTAAAAAACTCAATAGTCCTCACCAAAATTGCTCTAAACATAAAGAAAATCTAAGAATGTCCACCTGCTAATCCAGATGTGTAGCAGCCTCAGCGCTTTTTCTTTTACCACCTCTTCATGTTCCTCCATGGTCAGTTCTTTAGTGCGAAGATTCTCCAATGCAATTTTGAGCATGAGATCAGTGGGCATATCTGAAGTGATGTCATAGTAGCCCTGCAGAAAAAATGAAGACGGCTGATGGTCAACACACAGTCCATTTACTGTCCATTACTCAATTAGGCTCATTATATATAACATTAATACAAAATAAATGCATAAGTTACCTAGCAATACCTAATTTACAAAACAACCTAGCTTCCCTGCCGACTTGTCTTAATTATTTCATTCCTTTCAAATTTTTTAGTTTCGAGTTTTGGCACAGATCTTCCATGGGGGCGGACTTCGTACGCTGATTGGAAGGTGAAATGGTGAGGAAGTTTAAAAAAACTGAACGTTTCGGAGACATCAAACCAATTTGAAACATTAGCAAGTCTCTTCTGCTCATGTACACAGTTCATAATATGCTAATGTACGTTTTTTTTATTATTACTGTACACAATAAACTGCAATTTTGTTATTTGCACTTTTTTTCTTAAAATTATTGCACATTTTCTCAAACAAAAAAACAAACAAACATTTTGTGCGATAAGTCTAAAAGTCTTTCATTTATTAGTACAGCGCACTTTCGTTTTCACAGTTTTTTACAGTTTTGTGTCTGTTTTATGTCTGTCTTCCATTTATGTCATTTCAGTAAGTTGTACTGATATTAATCATGTGCGGTATACAAACCTGAGCATGCTCAAGGAACTCACTGAAGCCCCCAAGTAAGACGCCTTTCCCCCCACGATCGATCAATTCCCTCCAAACTATAGGGGAGCGAGAATGATTCCAGCCATTCAATTTGCACGTGTTCTGAAGCCAAACCTAATCACACACACACACACACACACACACACACACACAAACACACACACACGCACGCACACACGCACGCACGCACGCACGCACACACACAGCTGATTATTAAACTATAAGACACACAATAACATCAAAAACAATAAGAAATCAAGTAATCATAACATAAAACGCAACGAAATATGTGTAAGATGTAGGAAGCTGCACCTGCCAGTCACTGGGATGCACTGAGATCTTGTGTAGGCGAAAATCAGGAAGGTTTTTTTGCAGGAAATCTCCCAAATTTTCGGCTTTTGCGTAATACGGACAGTCGGCCTTTCCTGTACAGGTAAATTCAACTCACATAATCATTCAACCAAATAATTAATAACACTGTCATTAGAACACTTGATTTTAGAGCGGAAGTTACTCAGATAAGTTGATTTTTTTACCTTACCTGCAAGAACAAACTTCGCCATTTTTAACGTTTAGCGCGTCATTTGTTGCTAAGCAACCCCGTGCGTTCGGCTAAAAAGGGTCGATGAGAAACACGTAAAACTGTTCATTGGAATTCATAGCGTTGTCAAACATTAATTATCAGCTAAGAGTAAAACGCGAAACGTGTATCTGTTTTGATTTTTGTTAGTCTCTAATGAATATCGGTTTGTTAAAGTAACAAAAATGATAACTGTCAAGTATCTCAAAGAAGCGGAACTAACAGGCTCTCAGCAGAAGCGCGTCACTGTCATGGCGGCGCCCATCGCGAGCAGTGCATGTGTAAAGAAAGGGACTAAACGGTAAGGTTTTAACATTATCGTTATTATATATTACTACTAACCTGTTAGTTAGAATTTATAACCAAGTTGTGATTGGAAATATCCAACGAACTAAATAATTAAGAGTATCCTCAACGTAGCACGTCTTATGTTCCATCCAAGGACAGAAGGCATAAAATAAATATAATTTTTCTGCAGTATAGTGTATTTCAATAAGACGTGTTTAGTATTTTATCATTGGTTTGCTTAGACCTATTCGAAATCATTTGAATTGTTCAATACAAATTAGACATTGAACTTAACATAAACATGTTACTCGCTGTGATCACAGGCACAGCATTTTTTTTTTAAATAAAAATTTTTTATAAGCATTTATATATTAAAATCTCATAGTTACTGTAAAAGTAAACATACTGTAAAATTAAAAAAGTAAACTCGCATTTTATGTTTTTGTCTAGGTCACATTATACCTGAATCTGGCTGATCTGAAGTGAAAATCATGTATAAAACAGGGTGGAATATGATCAGACGTGTCCTGAGATTAACACCACTGAAGTATGCGTCTGACGTATGGACAACAGAGCTTGTCTGGAATAAATGGAGAATATTCTCTTTGCCGTCCCATCTGACGAGAAGATCCGTAGAGCAAGTCAGACATTATAATCAACATGACCAACTGGGAAAAGCCATCCAGTCCTCCACCAAGGCCATTAAATCAACTGACCAGTCTGATCAAGCAGTAGAGACGCCTTTCTACACCCATCTGCAGAGCTGTCTCTCTCCTACGGACGTGCTGGACCGCATGCAGCAGCTCTCCTATCTGCAGCATCATGCCAGCAGCTGCCTAATGCGCATGTGGGACACCACCAAGAGGATGCGATATGAGCAGCGTCGATACGAGCTTCAGCTGATGTTTGAACACCCGGCTTTTGAAAGCGTCTGTGACCGGGTCACCGCCGATGCATGGCGCATGAAGAACATCAATCTGAGCTACAGTTTAATGGCCATTGTTAAACTTGGAGTTCTACAGAACACACGAGTCGTGCAGACTTTGCTGCGTGTTATTCAGGTGAGAGATATCTAATGTATGGTATTGAAAGCTCAGTGTTTCCAAATGCTTTCTCAGGATTATAATCTGTATAATATTACCGTATAGCAACATATTTAACTGACGTAAAGTTAAATTCACTATACATAAAGTTCAGAACAAAAGTAAATTCAACTAAATTAGCATGGAAAAATTGTGAAGTAAAATTGTGTTTTGAATTTTTGTATATTTATATTTGTTTGTGTGTGTCCGTATTCTCCAAATGGGTTTCTTCTTTCAAATTATACATAGAATTTTCTTTTCTTTTTCAAGAATAATTCATTACTTTAGCAAGACAAAAACCCTGCATGTATATGTATATATATTTTTTTCCCACCCCTTGTAGGAGCGTCTGAATCAGTTTGACGACCGGGCTCTTTCAGTGCTGGCCACCTGTATTTGGGACATGGAGGAATCACAAAATGTTCAGGCCTTGCAGGAGGCTTTAAGGTTTGCTTTTTAGATTGATTTATTTTGGTCTTTGTTTGTCTTGGTTTTTTTTTACACAAGTCCTTTAAAATTGGAAAAAAAAATGTTAAATCCTCTTTTTCTCATCTTTGCAAATTTTGTGTAGAAATTCCTCACTTGCCATGAAATGTCACTGAGGCCGTTGTCACTTGTGTTTTATTTTGTAGATTGCTACTTAAGGATCATACTTTGGAGATCCAGAACGTGGTAGTCTTACAGAGCATGATGCGCGGAGTTGGCAAGGACTCTCCTGTTCATCTGAAAAAAAAGTTGGCGGTGAGACATTCAATTTGCCATATCTATCTGTCTGTCTGTCTGTCTGTCTGTCTGTCTATCTATCTAAATAAAAAAAATATACAAATTTATATACAGTGAATATATACACGTAAATAATTTGTAAATATTTAATATATGTACAACAATATTTATTAATGTATTTATAACAATTAATTGTTATTGAGATTATAAATTGTGATCAGTTTGCAATTTTGAATCTCAATGAATGAAAGAATTTACCTCTTGTCTTTCAGATGCAGGCGTTGTCCCTGACTGATGAGTTTAGCCCACCTAACACTCAGTACATGTTTTCCACTCTAGCTGCAATAGGCCTGAGCTATAAACCTCTACTGGACGCCTGCAGTAAGAAGATAACAGGTTTGCTCAAAGGCCTCGTACACAAAGAAAGTTGTTTTACCTTCTCAGTCTTGGAGGACAGGTTGCTCAAAGCACAGTTTAGGTTGTGGGTCCAACATGATAAACATTTCCTTGTTTCTACTTCCTTGTGTCAACTTTTAGCTTGCATAAAATGTTTTATACATTGAAACGTACATCCTAAGTAGTTTCTTCAGGATCTGTGTCTTCTAGCTGTAAAACTTGTACATACTTCCGTTTTTTTTGTTTAATTTTTGTTTAACTACTCACTTTAAAATAATCTTACTTTTAGCTTGTCATTTGAATTAGTTTTAGCATCTCAGGCCTATAAAACCCACAAGTAAAAGTTCTTTCTTGTATTTTTTTTCGTGGTTTGTTCTATATACCTGATATCTTCTCCTGTCTCTTTTCTGCAGAAAACGTGCATGAATTTCCATTCAACAGGCTTCTGTCAGTGCTAAAGTCGTGCCGTGAGCTTCACTACAGAGACTTCACCATGTTTAACGCCGTGTCCGAGTACGTGGCCAACAGTTTCGACATGTGGTCTAACAAACAGGTTAGATTTGTGCCTGAAAAGCTAATTAGCAGAAGCCATAACGCACACAAATCATAACGCAAAAAAAAGATATACTTGATTTTCTCTAAAGCAAAACATGCATATGTTTTGATTTTGATTTTCTCTAAAGCAATTATGCATAAAAACGTAATTGTATTTATTTTATTAAATATTTTTTTTCTGACTTTCTGATGTTTTTTTTTTGTTCATTTTCTATTTAGTTCAGTTTCTTTTTTTCTTTCTATTTCCATTTCTTTCTTTTTTTTCTTTCTTTCCTTCTTTTTTTTTTTGGCTTTTTTCCTGCTTTCTTTCGTTCCTTCTTTCTTAATTTCCTTTTTCTTGCTTTCTTTCATTTCTTCTGTCCTTATTTCTTCCTTTCCTTCTATCTTGCTTACTTTCTTAGTAACACTTTTTGCATGTGTGTTTTTTCAGGTGATTCTGTTCCTAATTAGTTTTGAGGACATCTCTTTCAGACCCGTGGCCCTGCTGGATGCGTTTGCCGAAAGAATAATCCAAAAGTCTGAGATTTTTACTTTAAAAGACGTACTTGGTGCATTAAAAGTATTTTCTCTCCTCAATCATGACCTTAAAGAGAAGCGTCTACAGTAGGTTCCCTTTTTTGATTCTTCTGTTCTCTGTTCATCCATCTATTAATCCATCCATCTATCCATCAGACTAAAAAACCTGTATAAAAAAATATAAATAGGTTTACACCAAATAAGGTCCAAACCCTTGTCCTAGGTCCAATATCTTGGAAGTTGCTGCTTCCTTTTTAACAACTTAATGTGAGATTAACAAATTGAACTCTATCGAAAAACCATGTCAAAATGAATTAAACCTATATGAAAGGAAAACTTTAGTCTAACCATGTAAGAGACCAATATGTGTCTAAATATATATATAATCTCTCCATAATATAAAGTGCTTTGTGAATAACCCCCACACTGTGCATTCTTGAAAAAATAACTTCATAATATTTTTTTGATGATTCAAATGGCATCTGTTGTAAATGATGTATCTGAA
Source organism: Paedocypris micromegethes (assembly GCA_028031935.1). Classification (NCBI taxonomy): domain Eukaryota; kingdom Metazoa; phylum Chordata; class Actinopteri; order Cypriniformes; genus Paedocypris; species Paedocypris micromegethes. The sequence goes on along the minus strand of CM051501.1, from coordinate 19,674,414 downwards.
AAGCTGAAAGCGATCTTTCCTTTTTAGATTTTTAGACAGCGTCACAAGAACCTTGGAGTCGTACCTTCCCAAGATGTCTCCTGTGGAGTTATTAAAAGCCACGTACTACCTTGGATTGATGGAGCACTTCCCTCAAGCTCCATTAGAGAAGCTGTTTCAGCAGGATGTCCTGGACCAGCTGCTGTTGAGAGGTTGGATTATCCGCTGTACCTCCTATCAATGCTCTCCTCACGCCCTGGCCTTCTGATGTTTAATCTTCCTGTTTCCTTAAAGGCAGAGAGTCAATCAGAGTGCAGAAGATGTTGCAGTGTCTGGATTTGTGTTTGCGTCTGGATGGACCTCATCTACAGACCTTCATCTTAGACCTCGACAGCAAAATTCCTGATCACGAGCACTCGGTCAACCCGGATGTGATCAGTTCCGTCAAGAACATTCTTGGAAAGGGTTCTGTGGTTGACAGTGTGCTGGAACAGGGCATTTACTTTATTGGTAAGGTTCTGCTGTTATATTAAGGAATGCTTAAATTAATTGAGCTGTTTTTATGTTTTGTTTTCATTTGTTCTGGACTAATGGCTCTAAATACCAGGCAGATTTGGTTTAACCTCACTAGAAGCAGTGCCTTGACTGATATATAGTAATGCCATTAAAATAATAATTATATATTTCATAATTTATATTTAAATAAAATACATAATATGTTGACAATGTGTCTTTAATATGTGAAACAATGGACCTTTATGTTTATACAACTCTATATGATGCAAAGTCGATTATAATATTATTGCATTTCATGCATTACACATCAAATTAAATAACATGTACGTATATACATAAAAGCAAAAAAAACTAACAAAAGCACACAAACAGTTAATTAATTTTGTACATTTTGAGGAAGTTTATCAAGTGCTGGAACTTTTTCAATTACAGTATAATAATTATGATGGCAATGGTAATGTCATGAAAATGCAAGAAAAAAGCCTGGAAGATGGTTTTTTTAACCTTTTGATTTTTGGTTTTCAAGAAATTACACAAAAACGACACCGTGTTTTTGTGTGTGTGTTTGCGGTTTGGAAAGATATTAAAAGGCTGAACAAGGGCTGAAACTGTTTTCTGTCCCACCTCTGTTTAAAATAAATTCTGTGAAACAGAAAGTAGTACAGAAAAATAATAACAGAAATTATACATTTACACCTTTATAAGGTCCTAATGTATCAAATCAAATGTGATAGAAAATGTGTACTCTACGAGTGATTTTTTTTTTTTTAAGTATTTATTTTGCTTTCTTATAGACGGTGTGATCACTCTTTCACATAAGCTGGATGATGAATCTCTAAGTGAACAGTCTGTGTCTCCTGAAGGTGTCAGCAGGTAGAGCAATATAAAACTCTACTTTTACACACACACAGACACACACACACACACACTGTTGTGTTCTGTTTCAGGATTGCAGTGGTCTGCGCACCACCTTCTTTGTTTTGTTTTGGCACAAAACGCCCTCGCGGCATCTTGGATGTTAAACTTCGCCATCTAGTTAAACTTGGTTATAAACCAGTTTTGGTGAGTTAATGACATGGACTACGTATTTGAAAATCATCTATTTTTTTTTTCTTTTAAATGAATCTAATTTTACAGACCCTCAAATTATATAGTTAAATTAATTATAAAGGTTTAATTTGTTTAATTGTAATCACTTTTCAGGTTCCACTTCAGGAGTTAAACGCTCAGACTGAGGATGAGAAGAAAAAGATTTTACAAGAACTTTTATTTTCAGCAGATGAATGCTTTGGAGAACAGGCATCACTTTAGCAGTCAAGCACGAGAAGAATTAAGTGAATAGATGTCCATTAAAATCCAATTGAAAGAATTGAAAGAAGACACATGAAATGTATGTTTAATGTATGATTTGTGTATTGTACAGTTTTTTTTCCTTATCTAGTAAAACAGAAACAAACACGCAACAACAACTAAATTGCATCTCCTTTGCAATGACAATAAAACATGATAACTTTTATACTTCGCTTTTTAAAATATACAAAAAAATCCCAGATGTGTTTTTTGTTCTGGTTTCCTTGAACAAATGTAAAGAAACTCAAAACTGTTCAAATTATATAAGTTACAACAGGCTGTTCTATAAATGTATAACATTTTCTTTTATGGTTCTTCTTTTTTTTTTATTATAAATTTGATTATGCTAATGCTATAAAACGTATTGCTATAAATGCTAATGCTATAAAAAAGATGTATTATCTGATTGTAATACATTATAATGTGACAATATTTGTCACACTTTGACATTCTATTTGCATACATTGTTCTTATATATATTTATATATATATATATATCTTTTTTTTTAAATATATATATATAAATATATATACAGTACACACATACATACACGTATATAGTTATTGCTTCACACTATTTCATAAGTTAGAGGGCGCTGTGAAACTTTCCGTTGGTGGCTTTGTTCACCGTCGAAGAAGACTTTCTGCCCGTTGATTGGATGTGGCACGAAACGACAGGAACCCTCAACATTCACAGCAGTCAATATGAAATAGTGTTCGTATAAATATTGAGCCGTTCATTTGCAATGTCTGAATTAAATGATTATTTGGAAGGAAAGATTACTTTTGAGGAGTTTGAGAGAAGGAGGGAAGCGAAAAAAACAAAAGAAAAGGTAGGACTTCACATGCGTGTCGTGTGTATCTCTCTCTCTCTCTCTCTCTCTCTCTCTCTCTCTCTCTCTCTCTCACGCATCTAATTCACCTGCTGTTATGAATTAGGAGGTAAAGGCAGAGTCAGATGAAGCTCAAGAAGATGATGATGAAGATGATGACGCCCCATCTACTTCAAAAAAAAGTGCACGGAAGCTTCAGACCAGTACGTTCTGTGCACACACGTCTGATTTTTGTGTGCGGAAAGGATTTAAGACTTACCAGAAGTGTCGGCTAAATAGAACAAGCTACAAAAATATGGGTTTTTGCAAGCCTTATTAATGACAAATGTCATTATAATGTGTCAATATCATCAATAGTCAGGTCAGATGCTTGCAGGAATAATACAGCAAATTAATACTATATTTTATAAATTTCTTACCCATTAAAAGGAAATTACCCATTAAGAAGAAACTATCCGTTTTACCAGTGTATATTTCTATATTTTGAGTTGCAGAAAAGACAGATGATGGAGTCAGTCCCTCTATTCAGAAAGCTTTTGCCTCTATGATTGGAGAGGGATTGGAGGAATATGTGAATGATGAAGATGAAGATGAGACGATAGAGTGGAAGGAGCTTGGAGAAGAGGATGGTGATGATGACAATGAGGATGAAGATCAAGAAGACACCGGCGAGAAGGATGCCACTCCAGGAGATGTTTTTGCTTTAGAAATGGAGCTGAACCGGGAGAGTAAAAAAATGATGAAGGTTTGTGTTTCTCAATATAAGCGCATTATTTTATTTTTTTTACAAGACAATTCCAACCCTAAAGACAACTGATTGTTGTGCTTTCCTTAGACTTTGAAAGTGTTTATATCTGACTTGACAGGAAAAGCGCCATCGCAGTAAGTTACCGAGGGCTCTCCGGGGACTCATGGGAGAAGCTAACATCCGCTATGCTAGAGGAGAAAAGGAGGACGCTGTCCTGATGTGTATGGAGATCATTAGGCAAGGTAAGGTGAAGTCCTGAGTTACTAAATAATCATGTTTAAGCTCACAAGGAAATATTTCCATTTAAAATATGACCTTTGTTTAAGCTCCTCTGGCATATGAGCCTTTCTCCACACTGGCTATGATCCATGAAGATCAGGGGGACATGGAGAAGGCCCTTCAGTATGGACTGATCGCTTCTCATCTGAACCCCAGCGACTGTGAGGAATGGGTGAAACTGGCAGACATGTCTCTGGAGCAGGACAACATCAAACAAGCCATCATTTGTTACACCAAAGGTCATTAAAGGTCACATCGCATTTTGGACCATAGCATGTGTTTTACTCACACAGTGGCTTCCTTTGCAGCGATTAAATACGACTCTGGTAATGTTCAGTACCTGTGGGAGCGCTCCGGTCTGTACGAGCAGGTTGGGGAGCACAAGCAAGCCATGGACGGGTATCGCCGCATCGTGGGTTTGTTGCCACCTTCTGATGGAAAACAGTTCATGCAGCTGTCTCGAGACATGGCAAAGTAGGTTTCTATGTTCATATCTTTATGTGCTTTAAGTTCAAAATTATTTAAATGACAATTTTGTCTGTGTGGTTAAGCACAATCACAAAAAAATTATAATCACAATTTAGGGATATGCATCTTTTAAACCACTCAAGGCTGCAATTTATTTGTTTATTTTACCTACCACCCAGGGCTGCAGTGCACATTTTGTAGGATGCTAATCAATCAGAGGCTATTCAAAAACTACATGATGCGATTTTTAAATAAATAATGTGGTAGAACTGGTTACGCTAATCTAAACCGTATGTTCTGTCACATTTCCTGGAAGACAACAGACAATATGAAAAACCTTTGAAATGTTTCAGGATAAATGGTTATGAAAGATAAAAGTTGACACCAATAGAAACAAGAAAACAAAATGAAGGGAATGGACTTCATTGAAACTAATGGAGACGGTGAAAAACGAACTCCAAAACTATTAAACCCAAAAGTATAATTGATATGAAGACGCTGATTTTAGTTTATAAAAATTAAAGTTTCTCAACCTGTTTAGAGTTGATACAACATATCTACATTGAACAATGAAGAGAAGGGAAGACGTTGGAAAGAGGATTGACAATGAAATCTCAACTGAATCCTATTCAGTCAGTTGGGGAAAAAAATGTTGCTCTTGAAACAACGTCATGGTTTCCAAGGGAATTGGACCTACAACCTTTGGTGTTGCAAACACCAGCTCTCTGATTGGCTTTTTCTTGGCTCCCTGAATTAGTTTTTCCTGCTTTTCTGCATCTGTAGAAAATAAGCTTTGCAACACCAAAGTTGTAGGTTTGAATACAAGTCAAAATACAAGTTCGATAGTAAGTGGACACATTGCTTGACATGATTATTTCATAATGGCTGGCTCGTTTCTTCTATCTGAGGCCCGTGTCTTTTTCAGGAGTTACTATGAGAGCAACGAGTTACTTTCTGCTATAGGAGTGATGGAGGAAGCTCTGGAGAGACACCCTGAACTGGTCTCCAACGAGTGTGTTAACATGACTGCTGAACTCTTTATCGCCAATCACCAGCACGGCAAAGCTCTGGAGGTGAGCTCAGATTAGCATTATCCTTTATGCATTTAGGTCCAGGCAGGTTTGGAAAGTTCTTGTTTAAATAATAGCTTATTCTAGGTTTACATTTTATCCTTGTTTAATTCAGATGCATACATGGTCTTGGTGTGTGTCTTTAGGCACTTGTGAATTTTTGTGGAATTGTTCTGGTAAGAAAAGCTTCAGAGACAGAAAAAGAAGAGGGAAATGGGCAGACAGAAGAAAGCAAAGGTGAGGAGACGGACATGTGATCTCAGTTTCCTCTAAGCTAACTCGGTGTTCCCTGCTCTTATTTGATGTGGTGGAATGTTCTAGAGGTAATAACTGAGGTGGTGGTCCCTGAAGATGTTCCAGTTGACATTAGAGTGAAGATGATGGTTTGCCTCATCCACCAGCGTGTCTTCGAACCTCTGGATGTATGTATATAGAACAAATTCAACTTGTAAGGTCCACTGACCGTCAGATGTGTAAAGAACCATTTATCCGGTTTACTGTAGAAATTACTCCATTACAAGTTAGTTACATGTCAGCAATTTCAAGAAGACTTGAGTAAAGGTCATAAAGGTTCCAATTTTAAAAGAATTTATGTATTTCACTTGCACTGAGCTACTGGGAAAGTTTTTTAATATAGAAATTAAACATTTTCTAACATAAAAATGAAATTTTACACCTCATTCTTTCAAAATGACAAAACACATAAAAAGAATGTAAAGTCAGTCTCAGTCAAACTGCAATGTGCAAAAAAAGTGCAACATAAATAGCATTCAGTACCTTCAGCACCCTGCAGATGGCGATATTGCCTCGTTTACCCAAGAAATTAACCTGTCGCTCACAATCAAATGTAACGAGCAATGGTAAGTGTCCATTAAAATGTAGTTCAGTAAAGAGTACAATTACTCAATCAAAAACATAGTCAAGTAGAGAGTAAAAGTTGCATATTTTTTTGTTACTAGCCAGTTAGGAAGTCCATTTACTGCAAGTATTTACTGTCTGGTGGAACAGTTTACCTATTCCTCTTAGAAAGTCTGCAACCTTCTCAACATTTAAAAAAGCACTAAAAACTGAACTCTTCCACCATCACAATAACACTGATTAACAAAAAAAATTTTTTTTTTGTCTTGTGTTCACTGTTGTTGACTGTCATGCTGTTCTGTCTAGTAGGTTTCCTTATATAGCCTGTGTTGACATCTACTGTCGCCTTTTTTAGACAAATTGCTTCACTTGCTCCTCTTTTTGTAAGTTGCTTTGGATAAAAGCGTGTGCCAAATGACTGTAAAGTAAAGTAAAGTAAAGTAAAGTAATTTACACCATATTCATACCAGAAGCAGTGGACCATGTATTACCATAACAGTAAAAAAAATATATAAAAGATGTCTGATATTACCTTTAAAAAAATGTCGCAAAGAGGAATTCTATAGTTGTATTACCATATTTCGTGAGTCTGACGACATTCTGATGTTTGTGTAGTGCATGCTGACGTCTTTGATGGAGCAGAGCCCGGAAGAACTGGGCGATTTGTTTCTGGATGTGGCTGAGGCGTTCATGGAGGAGGGCCAGTATAATTCCGCCCTGCCGCTGCTCTCGGGTCTAGTTTGCTCAGAAAGATTCAACCTAGCCGTGGTCTGGCTCCGGCATGCAGAGTGTCTGAAAGCTCTGGGTCACCTGGAGGTGGCAGTATTGAGCTACAGTAAGGTGGTGGAAATGGCTCCATTGCATCTGGACGCCCGGTTGGCCCTGTCCACCCTTCAACAACAGTTGGGGGAGCCTAACCTGGCCCTGAAGGCCTTGGAGCCGATGTATGACTCTGAAACCCTTGCACAGGACTCCTCGGCCGCTCAGCAGGTTATTCTTTTATGGTTTAGTTTTTCCAGGGTGTGTGTAAAACACTGAGCGTGTGATGTTGTTTTTCAGGAGCTGAAGCTGTTGCTGCATCGCTCAACTCTGCTGAATTCTCAAGGACGCAGTGATGACTACATAGACACCGTCTTAACCATGCTGTCAATGTTCCTTAAGGTGAGATTTTACTGTTTGGGCTAGTGGTCGGTTTACATAATGCAGTTATTAAAATCAATGCAACGAATGAGACAGAACATAGCTAGTAATTAGATCATTGATGCCCAACTTTTAATTATAGGACAGCAAATTTGACTTTGCTGTGGATTTCCCACTCCACTATGTATATGAAAATTAAATATGAATATTAATTGGCAAAGCACAATTGTGAGAATAGAAATGAAAACCACTTTGGTGGAACCACCATCTTATGCTGACTTTTATTAGTGCAACGTCTGATGTTTTTCAAACGTCTGGCTCAAAATTTGTCACATTATTTCTCAGCATAGAATGAAAATGAGAAGGTGAAGGCCAATTCTGATAGAAATATTATCATTCTAATAATAGGGCACAGATCAATCTTCCAAGTGGATTAAAATTACTAAATAATTGTGTGAAATGTTGGACCCTGGGCGCAGGTTTTGCATCCCTTATTCAAGGATTAGTAAAGTTGTATACTATTTTTATTGTAACTTTATTTTCTTTACTGTGAAGGTGGCAATGGTGAGAGCGCAAGTGTGTGTGGTGGCCGACACGTCCTCCGGTGTCAAGCACCTGAAGCTTCTCAAAGTGTCGAACAGCAAGCCCACTGAGATCGCTGACCAGGAAGCTGCTTTTTTGGATGTCACAGGTACGGCACATTTATAATAATAATAATAATAATAATAATAATAATAATAATAATATGCGTATTTGTAGGGCGCTTTTCACAGTTTTAACTGTCTCAAAACGCACATTACACTCAAACCACTTGAAAAAAAAAATCCAAGCAGATTTCATATCAGAAATACTGTACATCAGGCGCAAACAACCAGATTCAAAGTCACTTAAGACTGAGTCCATCATCTTGACCAGGACTACATGCCAAATTGACATGAGTTACTGACATGTGATTGACTGATTAGAAATTTGACAGGTTATGTTCACTTGCTTTGTTCCACAACCAACTGATTAATTTGTTAAAATATTTTTTTGTTTGCTTTGGCTCGACTCACTTTCATACTGGCTTTTTAGCGAGTAAAAAGGATATTGTTAATGAAACCACATTCCAATTTTTGTTCATTGGACCAAAAGCTAGATAAAAAACAGGGTAAATTAAGATGGTGCTTTCCATGGCTTTTAATTTAATATGTTGATTGAAAAAAAAAATCATTTTATATGTCCTTGCTGTTTTGTTCCTCCTTTAGAGATGTTAATTACTTGTGGAGAGCAAGCAATAGCAGGATATTTGTACAATTACCTTTGCGTTTTTACCAAAACAATTACGTTTGTTTTGGAGAATTTCATTTTTTCTTATTTCTTGAGTTTATTTGGAACCAGAATGAAAAAGTGTGGCCCAAATGGGATCGTTATTCCGATTCTGGTTGTTTTCCGTGTGATTCTGAGTCTCTCTGTCTTAGGGAAGACAAGTGTCCTGTCTCGAGACGACTGGTGGCGGTTGGTACTTCGCTGCTTGGCCGTGCTGTGTGAGATGAAGCGCTTCGGGGAGGCAGAATTATTGGTGGACTCCACTTTAGAATACTATTTATTTTACGACGACCGCGTGAAGCGTAAGGAGCTGGAGTACCTGGGACTTTCTGCTGCTTTTTTGGACCAAAACTTCCGCAGGGCTTATGACTACATACGGTCAGTCAACTTGGGCACAAAAGAGCACCAAATGTGTATAAATTAGCGCAATACAGGTTTTTTTTATACAGGCTGAATTGCTATTATTGCAGGTTGATGTTAATGGACAATGTGGACAGAACGCAGCTGTGGAATGTGTTCAATCAGGTGACCCTGCATTCTCAGGATGCTAGGCATCACCGCTTCTGCCTCAGACTGATGCTCAAGCACCCGGAAAACCTGGCACTTTTCCTTCTAAACGGACACACCTCGCTGGTTTCCGGAACCTTCAAACATGCTCTTAGTATGAAGCAGATAGAGATTGATTCGACGCAAGTTTTTGGGTGTAATTGTGCCTTTTTTCCCCCTTCCCAGGTCAGTACATGCAGGCTTTCAGGCACGACCCAAACCATCCTCTTCATTGCCTTTGTGTCGGCCTCACCTTCTTCCACATGGCCTGTCAGAGATTTGTCATGAAAAGACATGCACTCATTGTGCAGGTACAGTGGCTGTGTGACATTCAACTCTGAACCAGTCTGCTTTTATAGATTCTATAAGATATAAGATTTTATAAGGCTTGAACAACTATCAGACTTAAATTACGGTAATATCAATTTTAACGTAAATATAAAGAAGTTCAGACACTCTGGATTTAAACAATGCTCTTATTTTTCACACACTGTGAAAAACGTGCTTAATACCGTGTTTGTATTATATTACCTAGAATGCAGAAAAACCCTGATTTAAAAGAAAATTGATTAGAAATGCCCGCCTCAACACTGCATAATGATTAGATTTGTTAACTTGAGCAATGTTCTGTAGATACAAACTGTAGTATGCTATAAATTGGGGTAAGGAATAATTTCCAAGGGAAAAAATGGTTATGAATCGTAATTGTATAGTATACTGTTGGAAATCACAGCAGCCTGTAGATTATCCCCTTTTCTTTCTGTAGATTTTCTTTTAGAAATCTTTTACAGTGTACAGAATAAATAGTTTGCCATACAGCCTACAGAATTGTTTTCTGTTAAGTTATTAACAGCCTATACTATTATTATACTGTTATTTTCGAAGAGCTAAGATAATAAGAAAGATAATGTTTTATTTAAAGGCGCCTTTTAGGTCTCTCAGAGTCACTGTACATAATAGATAATGTAGTAAAAAAGTATCTACTACAATAAAAATGCAAGCACTATAAAGGTCAGCATACAGAAAAGGAATTACAAATTCATTCCACAAATACAAAAAAACATAAAATACTTTTGGAGTAAACTTGTCAAAAAGTAATACAAAAATGGTAGTTTTTATTCATCAATCAATTAATGCAAATTGTTTGTATTTCATCAACTGTATGTGTTTCTCAGGGTTTCTCATTCTTGTGGCGTTACGTGGAGTTCAGAGGTCAATGTCAAGAATCCCTCTATAATCTCGGCCGAGCTCTTCATCAGCTCGGACTCACTCATTTAGCCATTCATTACTATGAGAAAGCACTTACTTTCACCCCGCTCAAACTGGAGGTCAGTTGGTTTCAATCTCGGTTGCCAAAGACGTGTGCACTCCCTGTATTTATTTATTTTGTACAATTGTGATTTACCCTGTTGGAATAAATATTTTGAAAACCTAAGATCAAATAAATCAATGTAGACCCTTCCTGTCACTTATAGGGAATGGATGATGATCAAGTGGATTTGAGGAGAGAGATTGCCTTCAATTTATCCCTTATTTACCAGGCTGCTGGAAACAAGGAGATGGCTCGCCACATCATTTATACCCACTGTATAGTCTGAATCGCTTATGTTTTATTTGCAATTGTGTACATTTCATATTTTGTAAGTGTAAAACTGTTGTAATAAATTATTTTATATTTGTCACTTATCTTTAGACGTAATACGCGTCTGTTTTTCGGCCCGTTGTGTTTTGGATCACCTGGACATTGGATCAAATGTCGACTCTTTTGAACAGTTCGTTCGATGATTCTTTCGGGTGAGTCGATTCACTTGTTCGACTCTTTCAAAGAATCAACCGGAGCAGCAGAAACGCCTCCCTTCCAGGGGATGTGCGCTCATGCGCCAAACAAAAGCCGACGCAAAGCACGTAGAATTAATCCAAAACAATTGGAAAGCGAAGCGACGCTCGTCTCCACGTACCTGTTACGCGTGGACGCGGAGCTGCTGCTCGGCCACAAGGCGAGGATGTTTTTGTTCCAGCGCAAGCTTTAAGGCGGCACAGCGACATGAATAAGAGATGAACGTGGATGCGCCCAGACCGAGACGCAGACCGCCGCCGCGGAGCGAACGTCAGCTGGACTGTGCGATGGAGACGCTCGGGCAGACGAGGCGAGTGGCTTGAGAGGAAGAGGAGTCGAGGGCAGCCGCTTGACCCGCACCCAGGCCTTCACCTGCCCGCCTCAACTGTCCGGCGTGTTTGTGGCTCTTCTTAATGATCGAATTCATCATTCATCCCGGTACGTGCTTCACAGTTGGGCGGTTTGTCTGCAGGAATATTTGCTTTTATGGTTGTTTAGTTGGTTCTCCGTCGATTTGGCAACATGACAAAGGTTGTTGTTGTTTGTAACGTGCCATGGCCAACTCAAAAAGGCACTTCTATGGAATACAATAGAAGCACATTGATGTTTAACGGCGTGTTTTTGTTTTATATTATATTTATAGCTTTTTTGTACCTTGGAAAGTACACTAAAAAGTGGAATAAGTTTGTACTCATTGCCACACTTTCTGTTGTTTTTTTTTTGCGTGTGAGTGTGTGTGCGAGCGCTCTCGCGACATCAAGTGATCTATTATGTTAATGCCTTTGGAAATGAATTTTGGTAACATTTATAATTACCTTTTTTTTTTTTTTAACAAATATTTCAAATGTTAGGTTTTTTTGTGTTTTATAGACCATATATAAAAAGTATGCAAATATAACTACAGTATTATATGTATTGATTTTTGTTATTATTACAACAACAACAACAATAATAATAATAATAATTATTATTATTATAACAGTAATAATAATAATAATAATAATAATAATTGTTGTTGTTGTTGTTGTTGTTGTTGTTGTTGTTGTTGTTGTTATTATTAATCTGGTCAAAATTCTTTAAAAACGCTTTCCATTTGGCCAGAAAGATCCATTCCAAAGTTTCCAGGATCATTTCGTCTTGAGTAATGAGGTCACACACGGAGCTGTTGCTTTGAAGAGCGGCTTCAAAATCCCACTTCAGGACTATTTAGACCATCTCGACGTGATCTGTGGATTAAATGACACAGTTAAAGCTGGTGGCTCTGTCATTAATGCCAGCAGTCTGTAGCCGCAGACTCCATTTCAGGGTGGCCTGGTTTTTTAAGTAAAATACATGCCTTCCTAACAAGCTCAGACTTGTGTAAGTCTCGACAAACAGCTTATTTACCTGTTATTTCAAGGGAATTAGTGGAGTAAGCTTGAGGACGGACGTTCCAACTCTCTCTGCCTCTTCTGTATTGATTAATCTCTGTCTCTGAGAACGTTATATGACTCTCGATCGGTCTTGGCTGAGTAATAGCTGAAGCTAAATCTGGAGACAGATCAAGTCTGACATCACTGAAGCCGTTACAGTAGACCTGCGGTCGGAATGTCTTTGCTAAATTCTGAAGGTATCAATATATAACTGTATAAATAAAACCAACTATTTAAAAAACAATAATAGTGTTTTCCTACAGTCTATATCTACTTTATGTTCACTCAAGAAGCTCTATTAAATTTTTTGATCAATTGCAAGTTAATTTAAGAAAACAGAGTTTCACCAAAGCTGTTTTTGTTGTTTCAAGGAGGAAATAATAAAAATAAATTCTAAACCAATGAACACATTTTAATAAAATAGTCACAATTACTGTATTTAGCAATAACAAAACAAACTGCAGATTTAATTCTCTAATTTAGGACAAAGAATAACAAAATCCATCTTATTAGGACCAAAAAAACATTCTCCTTTTTAGAAAGAGCTTTGGTTACATTTCACAGTTTTCCCAAAGAGCCATGGCAACCACCATTAGCGGGCATATCTGTCGTATGCATGTACTATTATATAAAATAATGGGAATGAATATCCCAAATACTGTTGTTTGGAGGACATTTTGGGTCTTATTGTAGGATTTTGTTAGATCCTGATGTTGTACAGAACTCTCTCAAAGCCAAAAACATCAGCTGACTTTTTTATGGTATAAGAAGATGGATTGATTGGTTTACTTTTCTGTGCACATCTATCAATCAAGGCATTGTTATTATTATTAGACAAATGAGAAGTGATCTAAGAAGAAGTGATTTTTTTTTCTAAAGCAGGATGTGGTTTTGTAGTGTGTATCATGCACATTATAGTACAACAAACTGACAGGAATGTGCTGTCTGTTTTTTCTCCGTTTTGCTCTATTTCCTGTTTCCTCTGTAATCTCATCATGCCACCTTTTCCCCGTGACTCTTTAAATCGCATGTTTGTAGTACAGATCTAGTCTAGTTGACAACAAATATAAGTTATAATATTGATGCAGACATTTTTGAATCAACAACAATTTTCCAGCCTTGGAAGAAGAATTTGAGACATAAAGTGCTAGGAATTGTACCCAGTGCCTTTTACAATGGTTTTATTTGGTGTATGATGTTATTAATGCACCAATCTCTGCTTTGGGTTAATTAATTTGGGTTAAAACTGGGCTAAAATTTTGGTTACTTTTCTAAGAGAGATTGTTTCCATTTCTCCATCTATTCATCCATCTATCCATCCATCCAACTAATCAACCACTTTTTCATCCATCTGTTCATTAATTAATTTAACTTCCCACCTTTCCATTTATTCACCTTTTCATCCATCCATCTATCTCATCCACCCCTCTATTTATTCACATTTTCATCTGTCCTTTCACCCAACCACCAATACGTCCATCCATCCATCCATCCATCCATCCATCCATCCATCCATCCATCCATCCATCCATCCATCCATCCATCAAAAACCACTGCAAACAGCTTTTCGAAAACCTTGGCAGTCAACCAGTCAGGATATAAAATCAATCTGAGCAAAATAATGTCACAATAGCTAGGGAAAAGACGTTATGCGGGTTAATATATAATTTTATGTGCATACTAAATATGACAAATGTTCTTGGATCTAATAAAATAGCTGTAAACGGGAACATCTATAAACTCGATGGGAAACGTTTTTACAAACTTCTTTTTGGAATCGATTTAAACAATTGAGTGCTTAGTTTGGGTTTCCTGTGTGGATGACGCGGTTGGTGCTTAGCACTCCCCGTATTGAGAATACGGATAGGTCTGGTATTTTGTGCGGCTGTGTTTTTGTCTTCAGAGCAATCACAGGAAGGAGTCTTTCTGAAAGACAGAGACACATCATGGCCTCTGGCATCACAGCTCACCCAGAATAGAACAACACCTCACGGTGTATTGTTCTGAACACTGGGGTCGAATAGATGCTGTCGCTCTTAGACCTGTGTGACAAGACACGAGACAATCTTCCTCAAGTGAACAGTCGCCCTTTACAGAACAAAACCTTTTAGAAGATTTAACTTGAGTCCTTATCTTTTTGTGTTGTTTTAAGAACTCTAAATTTCATTCTTGAAACTTTAAACAAATAAACAAATTTTTTTTTAACTTTAAGTGTGAGCATGTTAGTTTCTTATGCCTAGCAGTTTTTTTTTTTTAGCTGTTTTATTCAATTTAAACAAAGAAAAATAGCCATGCAACAATGCGGGTTTTGGGCTTTACTTGGTGTTTGGTAGGGTTAAGACAGTTATGGTGTTTGTATTTGATGGTTTGATTAGAGGTTCGATGTAATGGAGTTAGCATATTTGAAATAAATGCAAAACCGGAATTTATAGATTTATTTAAATGTATATATTACATGTAAGAAAGAAAGGATTAAGAGATACGTAACGTAACTCATAAGTTAATAGTTGTTGAAAAAGGAAATGTCAATTTGTAGTGGAGCTTTATTTTTTTGTTGAAATCAAAGCTTATATTTGACCGTTCTAATTCAAATCTAATCTAATCACATCTAATCTAATCAAATCTAATCTAATCAAATTTTATTTGTCATGTACATATACATGGTATGATATATGGTGAAATGCTTTTTAATAATCGCTTGGCTTCTTTTCACAATAAAAAAAAAAAATACAATGAAAAAATACAATAACATAAAATGCGATATGAATACAATAAAGATGTAGAATGCAATAAAAGAACAATAAAAATACAATTAAATAGAAGGAAATAGATCTACTTAGAAATAGAGGATAATTAGGCTGGACCAAGACGCATTGTGGAATTGAAACGTCTCATCTCAAAAAATATTCAGGAAACTCATGAGCCTGTACTACTATTGTTTGGGGGTGAATGCCAGCTGGCAGGCATAAACCCTCTTCCGATATGGGTCATTGCTTTGGCGTCTAAGTGGCCGCAATGTGCTGCGTTATCTATATATAGAGGCGCAACACACAAGCCTGCACAAATACAGCGAAAGATCCAGGCAGAAGTGGTGCGTGGGCTGGTTTAAGGGAATGTTTTCTATGTTTAGCCTGGGAACAGTAAATATTTGAGCAAAGCGTTAAGCTCAAGGAACCAGGTCAGAATTGACGTGTTAGCTTTTTTTTTTTTTTCGTTTTTTTTTTGAGTGTTGACTAACTTCTATCTTCATCTGATGGTATTTATGAGTAAGGAGTTGTAAATTTTTTTATTTGTGTCTCTTTTGATGCTTTTTGTTTAAATATGCAATTTTTAAATTTATAAATTGTGTTTGTGATTCTGATTGGGATAAATGGTTTTGATTAGAATTTGAAATATTAATTTCAATTTAATACCAACCACGATTTAATGCGCGTCTGCTTGTTGATGAATATTCCTTACGCCGATTTAAACGGAAATGTTGCTATTGAGACAGGAGGATGAAAGGAAATATCATTTACTCAAAGACACTCTTTAGCTTTTGTTTCTGCTGCGTTTGTGGCTTTTCATCACGGCAGCGTTTGAGTGGTCTGAGGTTGAAAGGTAGCGTCCCTCTGTGAAGGCTTTCACCATGCTGCTTCAAACCGGGAGAGCTGAGTCAGTCATCCGCCGCTCAAATAGCTGCGAGAGGAAGTGCTGTAAGGTGGGGACAGGATGTTAGATCATTAGCTAATGCATCTTAGGTGAGCTGACCACTCCTGGCACAGTAACAGCCACAACAGTTGGCGCCACCTTGAATGTGTGTTGATGCCTCTGGGATGCTTCACTCCTCCATTACTCAAAGCATGCTCGGCGCTTGGAGTAATACGGATGGGAGAGTGGAAGGGTGTTGAATGTGGTTTCTTTTTTTTTTGTTTTTGAATGAAAATTAATTCGTGCTGACAGTCATTTCGTTAAGTGGACTGCAATTTGCATGTAAAAGTCCTATGCCTTTCCGAAGATTTGTAAATTCAGACAAAATATTTTTATAAAGGATAAAATATGGGTAATATATGTAATTTTAAAAGCATGTTAGATAACAGATATTTAAGAAACATATAAAATGAGTTAAAGCCAAGAGGGAGTCTCTCCCAGAGTGCAATTCAATGTATAACAGCCACTGTGTGTGACTAAAGCAAAGAAATAAATAGGTTTTCATCTTTCCGGTCGAGCGGCGGATGACGATCCCACGTTACTGTAACGATCTGACATGGTGATCATTTGTTTATTATATAATTGTTGTTCTGATTGCATGTCTTTTTATGTCTAAGCACAAACGCACTGCGCTTTCATTCATCCAGAGCCTACACACGTAAATAAATCTCATACAAAACAACTTAACTTAATAGAATCAGGCTTTTTACATTATTTTTACATCACATTAAATCAGGCTTTTCTTTAGTCTAACTTACCACTTTCACGTGTAGCCTTCTTCAGTGTAGGTTCACTCTGTGCGCTTCTCTCATTCACAAAAATGCCTCTTAATCATTGAAATGCCAGGAACGAGTACCTGCTTCTTCACATCTAAAGGGTTTTGATTAGCCATCTAGCAGCATAGGAAATCCTAATGCACATTTTCATTCGATGTTTCGATCGGTGATCGCGCAGCAAGATAACAAATGCGTTCTAACAGATAAAGACTCGTGATTAGAAAAATATGTACTGCATTTTCTTAATCTTGTCGACTTTCGTAGTCTGAAGAAATTTCGTTTTTAATTTTATCGACCAAAAACATTCGTTGTATAAAAATTCCGTTAACATTCAGTCGTTCGTTAGAAGAGGTACCACTGTATTTGCATTTTAGTATGGTATATTCAAATAAGCAGAAGAATCAGAATGCAGATTCCGTGACATTGAGTAGACAGACTGACTGATTGACATACTGACTGATTCCCATGTAATTGTGTTATGTTAACGTGTGTTTTTGTTAGTGTTCACCTTGCTCTATTGTTGCCTAATTTATTGTCTCTGTTATAGGTTTAGTTCTTCCACTTGTCCATTCTTGTTTCCTCTCACATGTGCTTAAGCTTCTGGAGTTCTTTGTCTTTTCTGGCCAGTGGTTTAATGTTATGTGATTTGAGGAATCCCACGCAATGAGATAATAATAACATATTACACAAAAACTTTTTTTTCAGTAATGCTGTTGAACCTTGACTTGTTGAATTGTTTTTTTGGATGAGCATGGATCTCAAATAAATTGTTAGTCAAATATTTTTTACCCATTTAAATGAATTACAATGAATTTGATTTGTTCCAACTGTTGAAATGCCGTTCCGCATTTTTGTCAATTCTATTTTTAGAATTTTTCTTTGGATCTGAGACAAATGAGCTGCTGACATGGACGCGAGTGGGGAGACTCTTTTTGTTTTAATTTGTCTGCGTTGACTTTAATTTTTTTCATTTTTTTTTATTTTTGGTTGTATTTATATCCCAGAAGAAAGACAATTTGACTGCTTTGCCTCAAAAATCCCTCAGTTGTTCAGTTTTTGTGTGCTTTAAGACAGTTAAAACTGTGTAAAACGCCTTACAAATGCACAGAACTTGAACTTGAACTTGAGTTACTCGTAAGTCATGGTTCTTTACATATTTGTACACCAATCGTTTAGTAAAACCAAAAATATCTTGCCAGAAAATGAAGAAATTTAGGTGAGTTTGCCAAACGGCTATTAACAACTAATAGCAGCTCGAAACCAGTGGTTTATCAAATCTGAACTGTTTGAAGCCAAAGTAAGCGGGTTTAGAACTGCAGCCTGTTCTCTGTGAAGGAAGAATTGTTCCACAAAGCGATCAAATTCTTATTTCTCTGTGTAGTCATGACACAGGGACATCTGGAAGTTTTTCTTTCCCAGCCGTCTCGGCATGACGTCTCTGCTCTGGTGTGAAGACATCCTGCACACAGTGACTTGGACTGTTCACTTCTAACACTTCCAGACAGCGCAGCCAAATGCCTTCCTTTCCTCTTTAGTAACCTGCTGCGATGTGATACCGGCAACTCTATACACACTGATGCGCTCAAAGGTTCAATCTAAACGCTGTATTTATTTCCTTGTTTTACTCGATTAGGAGAAAGTAGTCTTTATCTGAGATATATTTCGAATGTCTGTTGTTTGTGCGGCACATTTTTACAATAAAATAAAATGCAAAAGAATAAGATGAATGATTAGCAAGCACCAACAATTGCTAACCTATGAATTTTTTGAAGTATGAGAAGTCAAGTTGACGATTAATAATTTTTTCTTTCTGTACGAGCTTCAGGTGTGAGAGACATGACAGCGCCCCCCAGCTGCCAACACGTTCTCCTGCACATGCTTTTATATACAGTCTACTCCGGTTTATTGGGCCGCCGGTAAAAGTTGGCAGCTGCTGTATTGGGTCTGAATTTGAGGGGTGATGAGAAAAATAAGCCATAAATTGCCAGCGTTCAGATGTGAAATTTGTGAAAACCAAGGTCAGCGCACTTAATTCCGTGGCGGTGCGTCTGTCGGCGATGTTTAGTGGCTAGAAAGGGGAACACGTACACGCTCATCAGCCTCTCTTTTACTCAAACGCTGTTACAATTATCATCATCAGCAATGATCTTCGATTGTTAAGAATAAATGAGCTGGTCTGAAAGTGGCACGTTTATAAACGTATCTGAGTCTGCTCGGAATATCTGTTAAAACTGCTTCACTTTTCCGATGTGTGTGTGATTCAGAATCAGTTTGTCAGTAGAATTTTGCACAGGATCTTTCAATGCTCAAATTTACGTTGCTCAGTTTTTATTTAACTAAAATTCTGTGCTGCCTTTTTGTTTTGGGAAAAACAAACAAAGTTAATAATTTATTCATTTATTAATTTAATAAAGTGTTTGCTATCAATTGAAGCAGAGTAGTTGGACGTAGTAGGGGGGTGGCAGTAGCTTTGGGAGGAGTGCTTGTCTGGCACAGCTTTATGTGGGAAAAATGGTTGACTTTAAGCCAATTAAGCAGTCGACTGTATTTGTTATTTAGAAATGTGCTTTAGTTAAATAATAGCATGAAACTAAAATAATTTGCATTCTGTTCTATTCTGCTGTATTCTATTATATTACCGGTATGTTCTATTAATTTTGGCTTTATAATAAAAAGTTCCCAATGTGAAGGTGCAGATTTGTCATAGAGACATGAACCTTATTATTTATTCAAGCCCTGGTTTATTTAGCTTCTTTCATTTATAAGTTACGCTTTCGTCACATGATGTACGGGTCTTTATACTCTCTCCTATTTTCAATTTAGCGTCCTTGATAATTCAACTTTATACATCATGTGTTTCTTTTTTAAAGCAAGAAAGAGATTAGGACATTGTCTCTAGTTCCCCATGATCCAGAAACGGAAATCTCAGGTTAGAAAAAGAATATATTGTTGTTTTTTGTGGCTTTTGACTTTTCTGTGATCTTTCTTGAACCTCTTGGCATTAACATGCAGTTCAGACGTTCACGAGCTGCTCCGAACGCTTCTGTTGGATTTGCAATGGTAAAATGGAGCAGTTGATCCTCAGAGAATTTGCTCTGATGGCAGCGTAGAGACGAGCGTTGGAGTTCTAATGGATTCATGGAAACGTTTCTTTGGATTCAGTGTGTGTGTATGACTGCAAGATGATAACAAGTGAGAACCGAACTGTGGTGTGGTGGACATCTGAAGAGAGAACACGTCTTAAACGTGTGGGCACATTATAAATGCTGAATTTTTCTGTTGACTTCCTGTGGAATTTTCAGTCAAACAAAGTGATTTCACATGCTAAAATAAACATGTTTATTCCTTTAAACACTTTGTGGTACAGTGAAAGCTTATATCAGTACATTCAGATGTTTAAAGACAAACAAAATATCTATTTTTTTAGTTGTCATGACATCATGATTGCTTTGCAATGTTTTCTAGCATTTGATCCAAAATTAACCTGGTTTAATTTTGTACGCTATTAAAAAAAAAAAAAAAAAATAGTGTTTTTTGGATTTGTGCTTTTTATATATCTACTATCAATATTCACTTAACTCAGATACAATGATCTAGAATAATTTTGGTGAAAATTGCACAAATGTTCAAGAAGAAATGTCGTAGAACTATTGTAGAAACACTCTATATTTGTTTTTTTGAGGTAAAGTGATCAACATGCTGGGCAGCCAATCAGTCATGGCAAACCGCCTTGCGCTTTCTGCTCCGTATCAATGTTACGACAATGATAAGGCTTGCGTGGGTTTCCTCCAGGTCTCTGGTTTTGCACCCACAATCCAAAATAGATGTGTTTCATGTGAATTGGCATTGGGAAGTTGATCATAGACGTGATTGTATGTGACAAATAAAATATGAATTTGATTTTATCCAGAGTGTGTATCCCACCTCAGGCCCAGAATGTTGCTGAGATTGGCTCCAGCTACTCGTGACCCAGACATGGAGTAAGGGGTTGGGAATGGATGGTTGAATTTCATTGCTTGAATGCTGCTGATTGACAAAACAAATTTCAATTATCTTCTCGGGTTGTGGCACGCAACGTATTTTTGTTCAAGATTGTCCTTGTCAGTTCTGCAGTGTTGCCACATGGTCCCGTGTGCATCTTCAGAATTCATTGCAGCAGATTTCACACATCTGTGCTCCGTTTTGCAAACTTGTCAAGCATCTTGCTTCGAATGTTGGAACACATGAAAGGCTAAAAGAAGAGACATCTTGCCTGTCACCTTGTCACTGTTGCACGTTTGATCAAAGCATCAGAAAGACAACGTGAGGCAGAGCGAGCCAGCATGGCCGTTACATAAGCACCAGGCTGTCCAGTGGGACCTTCTCAAATCCTGCGCTCAGTCTTGTGTGATCCCCCCTCTAAACTTATTCCACTTTTATTTCAAGACAGGATTTACATTTGCAAGTATTAAAGCTAACGATAAATCTAATAAGTAAAATAAAAATGGAGCTTCAGTTTCAAATTCTTTATCGTTTTTTGCCCAACACATTTTGTGGATTTGAAGATCAAAACTGCAGATTAAAGTCGAACAAGGCAGATATTATTAGTGTTTGCATTCAAAAATTTTACCTCTGGAGAACACAACGCCATCTTGGATGACGCTAAATTGTGTCTAAACAGTGAGAATTAGAAAATTAACTTAATAATTTTGTATACTGTTGAAACTTGCTAAAGAGAATGAAGTGATTAATCACACTGTGTATGCCTTGTGGACCCCCAAGCCCCCAGTCTCTCTCTATCTCTTTTTGTCTCACTTCCCTGTGTCTATCTCAATGTTTCTCTCTATTTGTCTATCTCTTTCCCTCTCTATCTCTCTCTCAAATCAATCAAAAAAATAATTATTTGGAAACCTTGAAATATTATACTGTGTGGCTATAATTTAAGGGGATATGAATTAAATAGCATTAGCTGTTTTTGCACGTAACACATTTTCTGGAATAAACACCTGTGAAATTCTCAAAGACAAAAGGGAAGCAAATATCATGTCTGCCACAGGATATTTACTAGATATCTTCCTGTTTTGCTCTCTTCTAGGGAGAAGACCTACTCCATTACAGAAGACCTGCTGTCATTCTTGTGAAATCACCACGAGTTTCCACAATTTTTCAGCCCATTTTTCGGACTTGTACATAGAAGAGTTTTGACATTGTGGGCATCTTGCCAAATAAAGGGTTGAACCCTGTCTTCCACACTTTCCCGAGGACTTTGAAAGTACAGGAATCCTTTGACACTGCATCAAAGCGACCATGCGCTGACATTTAGAGTTTTTTTTTTTTTCGTATTTTTCAATCATTTTTCTCGCCAAAATGAACTCAAGGGTGCGGGTTGAAATCCCCCTTCAGCTGCCAAATCCCACTTTCAGAAGCTCAAAGAACAACACCATAGGTAGCTGGGTTACGTTCACTATGGCTTTTTGGTCCAATTCTAAACACCTTTGATTTATTTCTCTACTGATATGAAGAACCCATGACATTCCCATGACAATATAGACAACGCACCACTGAGAGAATGGGACGCTGGGATTGGGTTTTGAGAGTTTCAAAGGCTGGTTAAGTGCCAGCTAATAGATGCCATTTTTCAATTGCAGAGGAATTCAAGAAGAGGAAGACCTCTGTGGTCTCAAGGCTGTTTATGACCTTTACTGCCCAAAATCCCCCCATTTCCATTTTAAGCCATTTTGGCTTTTCTTTCTTGCCTCAATCACCTCCCCAATTTCACCATTCGCCCCTCGTTGGCCACAGCGGTTCTCCCTCCCCGATCCCGTCCCCACCATCCCACTCCTCATCACCCAACCCAATCCCCTCACCATACACCACTCTCCTCTGCCCAAGTCGCCATGGCCACCACCACTTCTGCCCGTGAGCACCTCCTTGTGGTACGGAGACGCAGCCCACATATGCGTTACACCCTGAGCCCGGAGAACCTTCGTAGCCTTTCAGCACAGGGTGGCTCAGGGAGCGGAGGAAGCTCTAGAGGAGCAGCGCCGGAGTCCATTGGTCTGCAGCGAGCCAACAGTGACACCGACCTGGTGACGTCTGAGAGTCGGTCATCTCTGACTGCCTCTACTTACCAGTTCACGCTTGGACGAGGGCAAAACCTGGTCATCTCTTGGGATATCAAAGAGGAAGTAGATGCTACCGACTGGATTGGGCTCTACCATATTGGTGAGACATGTTTGTCATGAAATTAAAATCGAAATACCATAAAGTATTTTGTCAGACCATATGGTGCACCATTAATAAAGTCTATTTCTTTCAATGAGCACATTTTTTCCCAAATTATAAGGCGCACAGTGAATTTATTTTACACTTTTTGTAGGATTAAAAGTGCAAATATCTGGTGTTGTGCTTTTTGTTAATTGATAGGGTTACCTGAAAAATTTACATTAGGATTTTCATTAGATGCTCAGAAACCTACGGCCGTTTTTTAAAATTTAAAAAACCTAAATTTTAATTCTAGAAGAAACTAATGATCGATTTATAATTTTTTTTTAAAGATCAGATAACACAGTCCCACAGTGGGGAATTTTTCTTGTTACAGCAGCACTAAGAAAACACAAGAAACTAAGAAAGCATCAGCACTAAGAAAACATGAGAAATCACTAAGAAAACCGTAGGTTCTACTAAGGATTATATAAAACAATAAATTCTAGTTTAATTGCTGATCAAATTTTTGTATTCACATTTCCTTATAATTGCATTTCCATTTTCCAGAGGCTTTGCAACAAAAACACAATTTTTAATTCAAAATTAATAATTACAAAATAATGTTAGGGTTAATGAATAACGTGTACAATGTAACGTGGTTACATTGCTTTTTAAATCTACTTTGAAACGCGTAAAAAACATTTCAAAGTGGTTATTGATTATATATACATATATACATTACAAATGTGTGTAGTTTGGTGTTTTTCTTTATAATTGTAAAATGTATATTATATTTATATTTATTATATACTGTATTTTATTATACTGTAATTTCTATTATATTTAAGACATGAATCTGAATTTTGGCAACTTGTCTCTACAAAGATTGGTAACTTCAAATTCAGGATGGTTTCAAGTGTAATTCCATTAACTTTTTATTTCACTAGCTTGCTAAGTGATTACTGTTTTGTTCTATTTAACATACATTGTATATATATATATATATATATATATATATATATATATATATATATATATATATTAATATACATTAATATAGTATGTATATATTTAATATGCATTATTGCACAGGCTTTGGCCATAACGATTAGTGAAAGTCAGTTTTTCATGCAGCCATTGATCTGGATGGGTTCATCCTTAGTGACCTGTTCAAGAGAAATGATGCCGACCATTGATCTGTTCGGTTATTCTGCTGCTGTGATAATATGATTTCCCTCTAATGCAGGATAGCGATATACTCAGTTCAAGTGACCATGATGGTTTTTATTATGATCATGTTAAGTGTTGCATTATGGCTCTTGACACAAATATAGGTAATGCAGGAAATGTCACGTTTAATTCCGGAAAACAGAATGTCAGCCCTCAGACGTGATTGATGGTTTTCACAAGTCATGTTCAGAAAATGATGATGGACATTAACAGAGGTTTCAGTGTCAACACGGTGATGTAGTTTCAAATGAGCGCTCTAGATCACAGAAGACCTGGCTGGTCTATTCAAGGTGCCGACAGAATGAATTATGCCTTGCAGTAAGACAGTAGATCACAGACCAGCCTACCTGAAAATAGCCAGAGACGGTTTAGTTGTTTAATCATTTGTGAGGAACCATGGTGACATACTGTGTATTTATAGACTAGACTAGTCAAGAATAGAATGGAATAGAATAGAATAGAATAGAATATTTTCTAATGCAGTACATGGAGAAACTCTTAGTGACTTGTACAAAAATGTAAGTAAACACATACTAAATAAAGAACTCTAAATTTAGCATTCTAAATATACATAAATAATAACACAAAATCATTAAGCACATGAAAGACACATTCTTCACGAAACTATTTTTATCCACTCAAACATATTAACAGGGTATTTACAGTGACACGATGAATCTCAAACGATTTGCCCAAAACGCTGGTCTGAGGACAGCGAAGTTGAGACAGAAACTATTCATTTACTTCTATTCAATTAAAAAAAAAATAGTGTTTTTATAGCTACCCGTTGCTTTGTAATAACAATTGCTATTATTATTATTATTATTATTATTATTATTATTATTTTGCAGAAAGAAACACAAACACAACAAGAAAATCTAAAAACACATTTAACCAAAACAAATATTTAAAAAGTGTTAACTTTAAATACATTATCAATTATGTTCAGTTGTTGCATCTCAAGAAATAATAGACTTTTTTTAGATTGTGATTGGTTTGCAATGTTGAGTTCTAGAGAGAATCAGCAGTAGCTCGATGGTCTCGGTTTTGTGTGGCTGTATCGATTGTACAGGCTTCTACTGGAAACTGATGCTAATATGTTTATGAACTATTCACCCTGGATGTCGGCCTCTACCAGTTGATATCATTGAACGATACAGAAAAAAACCCCATACGTGTCCATTTAACAGTTAGCTTCTCACCGCCAGTTACCCTGTGTTTGAGGCTTTTACCTCCACGTTTGTGTCAAATAAATAGGAAAAATATGTATTTTATTAGACTATAAGAGACATTTTTAATACATATCTACAAAAGACTACACTTGTGAAATAATAACAAAAAGGTAATAATTAATAATGTGACAAAAATATATGTACAATATTTCCTTCATCAAACATTTTCAACTTAAACATTTTATAGTGATAACACTTTTGTCACTTTCCAGATAGCTTATGTTTTTTTCTTATGTAACATGCTTGTCTGTCTCGTCCTGTGATTGTCTGGCCAAAAATCCATATATTGTCTGGTCTTTCATCTCAGGGATGTTGGGATCGTCTTTGTTCCCTTGTGGTCCAAAATGGAAAAAAAAACAGGATAGAATAGATTATCCATATGCATACTGTGGATTAATCTTGCAAACATAGAACACATTTAGGTTGTGTAATTTACCTGTTTAATCATACAGCCCGAATCCATTACCATTGATTAATTAATATAAAAACAAACGTTATAAACAAAACTAAGCATTTATGAAACATGTATTTACTTAGTTAAAAAAATGCACACACATTCACAAAGTGTCTATAGTAGAATTTTATCATAAATCTTTTTTTAGTCATTATTCATCATTGCTAGTCTAACATTTGCATTTGTGCCCATCTAGATGAGACATGTCCTGCCAACGTCTGGGATTCTAAGAACCGTGGCGTGAATGGCACTCAGAGGGGACAGATTGTGTGGAGGTTGGAGTCCGGACCCTACTTCATGGAGCGTAAGACCTTTAGCTTTAAGTCTCAGGAGTGAGTGAATCTAGCAACACTAAACCGTAAAAATAAAACTTTATTAATTACATATTCATTAAAAGTCACATGACTACAGTGATGGACTGAATGCAGAATGGATTCTTTGCTTCTGCTAAGCGTAGTGTGTTTTCCAGCTTGTTACCTTAAGAAAAAAACAACTTTTGTTCCCAGCTTCAACCAATTGAATCAGTTGCTCTAAACTTCTGACTTTGAACACTCTTCCAAAGGTCAAAGAGTAAATCTGACAACAGTAAGCATGAGGAATGTTTTAAAAAGGTCCAATGTTTATGATGCAATGCTAATTACTCTGTTCTGTTTCAGCCGAGACCAAGATCTGTTTTAAATATTATCATGGAGTAAGTGGAGCGCTCCGGGCCACAACCCCCTGCATCACGGTCAAGAACCCAGGAGTCGCAGTGAGTCCTTCGTTTACACTCTAGAGCAGGGGTGGGCAAACTATTTGATTCGAGGGCCACATTGGGTTCTAACATTACACAAAGGGACCGGACTTGAGAGAAAAATATTCATTTTGGGATATGGAGGAAATACAGTGGTACCTCGGTTCAACGCATTTTTTAAAGTTTTGTATTTAATTTAGTATTTAACATTAAACAGTATTCATTTATATTTAAACACGCATTCAAAATATAACAAAACAGATAAACCAAAACAAAAACAAAGTGATTTAATATTTTAACTCACCAAGGAAGGTCCCATTATGATATTAGAATTTTATTTTTATATCAAATATCAATCTATTCAATTATATATTATAAATTGAAATTTTTTTTAAACCCTTAAAAAAACTTTTTAAAATGACACTTTATTATATTTCCTTGTTTGTACTAAGACTAAAGAAAGTTCTACTGCTTAGAATACGAAAAAGGCAACATTTTCATTTTTTAAATCAGAACCATCTCTTCTTAAGTTCTTCAGCATCACAAGAAACGTTAGAAACATTAACATTAACAAAAAAACATTAGAAAACGTGTTGAATGTCTGAATTGCCGTGAGCCGAGAGTTTTTCGTTGCGTGTTATAATAACTCTATATATTTATGTATATAATTCTAATCGTGTTCTTACGGTGCTCAATGTGCCAGCAATGTATAATGTGCTGAGCCACTTCAGTCTTTTACGGGTTTATAATAAAGCATTTCTACTAAATTTAGGACCATGATAAGTTTGCTTATATACATGATTTAGAGAAAGTAACCGCTAAAAGGTGATGTTTTATTAAACTTCACATTTAGAGAAAATAACCGCTAAAGCGTCTGATTTCATTGCAAAAATTAAAAAAAAACTTTCGACAGAGAGATGACACGCCTAGTTTTGCCATTATTACAATGGTGTGTATAATAATAATAATTGTCAGCTACAAGAGTGCGTGCAGGGAGATTCAAGATGCGAAAATGCAGCCTTTAACGTGCTGCCTAATGAAAATTAGAAAAATGATAAAAAGATTGCGAACGAAAATAACAATGAAAAAATTAAACAATTTTACATTTAATTGTTTACGTTTTGTATGTTTAGCACTAATCTGATTCATCAATAATCGGATTGGGTGGCCCAGTGCCATTTCATCCAGTGCTGGTCCACGGACTGGGGATTGGGGACAAGGGAACTGTACTGCGATTCGTGACTTTTAATGATTTTTTTTGCCCAAAAATCAACAAGTTTGAGCGATTGCTCTACCGAACTCCCTCAATCTCATGCAGGGAAGCGCGGAGGAAAGCAGAAAGCTTGTAAATGAATGCAATGAATGAAAATGTACAGAAATAAATGTACAAGAGCAAGGTTTTAAATTAAAATAACCATTATTAAATGAAATTATAGAGAAGCGCGATTGTGGCATTTGTCTGACTGTTCTCGGCGAAAGTGCTGGGTGAAGTGGGACAGATGCATGCACGCGCAAACATTTATTGTTTTGTGACTGACAGTGTAAAAATAAATGTTAAAAAAATGGTTCTGCTTTTTAAAATGTGTTCATAAAGAAAGTAAAAAAAACCTTCATAATAGGGTAACATTGAAAAAAATATATGATTTTGATTACATTTTTTACAAGCTCGGCGGGCCGATTTAAACCTTTTCATGGGCCGCATGTGGCCCGCAGGCTGTAGTTTGCCCATGTCTGCTGTGGAGCATTATACTAGCCATGCAGTTATCCGTCCCTCAATTTGTTGTTTTGTCTTGTCGTGTTTTATACATACAGCATGGTTTAAATATTTTCCTTGATAAGAATGGAAAAAAGTTTGATTTGAATTTAGACATGTTATATGCAATTACTTTAAAGAAATTAAAACGTTAAATTATACTGTAGATACAAAATGAGGGCCTTCACCTTCACCATCAAAAGGTTTTTACCATGAAGGTTTTAACCGAGTTTTGCTGTTGGTTACGCTAATTGTTAAATATTCCAGGTAGAGTCACTGCAGTTATTGTAAGTACATTGTTTAATATTTAATTTGAAAAGACAACCATGTACATTTTAC